>OY992890.1:87283932-87693932 GCA_963921405.1 Cepaea hortensis
ACCAAATGACAGGATGGCTTGGTAGCAAATGACAGGATGGCTTGGTGTGAGTTGGTAGAAAATGACAGGATGGCTTGGTAGCAAATGACAGGATGGCTTGGTGTGAGTTGGTAGCAAATGACAGGATGGCTTGGAGTGAGTTGGTAGCAAATGACAGGATGCTTGGTAGCAAATGACAGGATGGCTTGGTGTGAGTTGGTAGCAAATGACAGGATGGCTTGGTGTGAGTTGGTAGCAAATGACAGGATGGCTTGGTAACAAATGACAGGATGGCTTGGTGTGAGTTGGTAGAAAATGACAGGATGGCTTGGTGAGAGTTGGTAGCAAATGACAGGATGGCTTGGTGTGCGTTGGTAGCAAATGACAGGATGGCTTGGAGTGAGTTGGTAGCAAATGACAGGATGCTTGGTAGCAAATGACAGGATGGCTTGGAGTGAGTTGGTAGCAAATGACAGGATGGCTTGGTAGCAAATGACAGGATGGCTTGGTGTGAGTTGGTAGCAAATGACAGGATGGCTTGGTAGCAAATGACAGGATGGCTTGGTGTGAGTTGGTAGCAAATGACAGGATGGCTTGGTAGCAAATGACAGGATGGCTTGGTGTGAGTTGGTAGCAAATGACAGGATGGCTGGGAGTGAGTTGGTAAGAAATGACAGGGTGGCTACGTGTGAGTTGGTAGCAAATGACAGGATGGGTTGGCAGTGGCATCACTGGGGTTGGTGTCACCCAGTGCGGTAAACTCTTGGTGTCACCCCTCTAGACTTTCACCATGGTCTTCTTCCGAGTGTTCCTGTACCATATATAATCGCATATAGTAATGTTTGTAAAATAAGTCAAAAAGTTAATAAGGACATAAGAAAGAAAACAAATTGAACAATATAACTTCAATACTTCAGGTAAAACATAAATAAAGAACTTTGACAAACTCGGACAAAGTTAAATTTTTGTTATTTTGCTATGTCTGCTTTGTCAAATTTGCAATTTTTTTATTTTGGTGTCACCCCTTGATGGTGTCACCCGGTGCGGCCCGCACCCCCGCACCCCCCTAGTGACGCCCCTGGGGGTTGGTATGAGTTGGTAGGAAATGACAGGATGGCTGTGTGTGAGTTGGTAGGAAATGACAGGGTGGCTGTGTGTGAGTTGGTAGCAATTGACAAGATGGCTGGGCGTGAGTTGGTTAATGATCCATGACCCAATAGAGGGTTTAAGGGCAGCAGTAGAAGAAGAAAATGTCTGGCAGTTGATCCTTGAATTATTTTTATCTCAAGCAGTATTATTTTAAAACACACATTTGGGTCTACAGTAGTTAACTTCTCATAAACCAGTCAGGCAATTAATTAAAGAACAACAAAATAAATGATTTGGCCACCTCACAAGAAAGCCATGGTACCATCTGCCACAGAAAGCTCTGGTACCATCTGCCACAGAAAGCCCTGGTACCATCTGCCACAGAAAGCCCTGGTACCATCTGCCACAGAAAGCCTGTACCATCTGCCACAGAAAGCTCTGGTACCATCTGCCACAGAAAGCCCTGGTACCATCTGCCACAGAAAGCTCTGGTACCATCTGCCACAGAAAGCCCTGGTACCATCTGCCACAGAAAGCCCTGGTACCATCTGCCACAGAAAGCCCTGGTACCATCTGCCACAGAAAGCCCTGGTACCATCTGCCACAGAAAGCCCTGGTACCATCTGCCACAGAAAGCCCTGGTACCATCTGCCACAGAAAGCCCTGGTACCATCTGCCACAGAAAGCCCTGGTACCATCTGCCACAGAAAGCCCTGGTACCATCTGCCACAGAAAGCCCTGGTACCATCTGCCACAGAAAGCCCTGGTACCATCTGCCACAGAAAGCTCTGGTACCATCTGCCACAGAAAGCCCCCCCAGCCTGGTACCATCTGCCACAGAAAGCCCTGGTACCATCTGCCACAGAAAGCCCTGGTACCATCTGCCACAGAAAGCTCTGGTACCATCTGCCACAGAAAGCCCTGGTACCATCTGCCACAGAAAGCCCTGGTACCATCTGCCACAGAAAGCCCTGGTACCATCTGCCACAGAAAGCCCTGGTACCATCTGCCACAGAAAGCTCTGGTACCATCTGCCACAGAAAGCCCTGGTACCATCTGCCACAGAAAGCCCTGGTACCATCTGCCACAGAAAGCCCTGGTACCATCTGCCACAGAAAGCCCTGGTACCATCTGCCACAGAAAGCCCTGGTACCATCTGCCACAGAAAGCCCTGTACCATCTGCCACAGAAAGCCCTGGTACCATCTGCCACAGAAAGCCCTGGTACCATCTGCCACAGAAAGCCCTGGTACCATCTGCCACAGAAAGCCCTGGTACCATCTGCCACAGAAAGCCCTGGTACCATCTGCCACAGAAAGCCCTGGTACCATCTGCCACAGAAAGCCCTGGTACCATCTGCCACAGAAAGCCCTGGTACCATCTGCCACAGAAAGCCCTGGTACCATCTGCCACAGAAAGCCCTGGTACCATCTGCCACAGAAAGCCCTGGTACCATCTGCCACAGAAAGCTCTGGTACCATCTGCCACAGAAAGCCCTGGTACCATCTGCCACAGAAAGCCCTGGTACCATCTGCCACAGAAAGCCCTGGTACCATCTGCCACAGAAAGCCCTGGTACCATCTGCCACAGAAAGCCCTGGTACCATCTGCCACAGAAAGCCCTGGTACCATCTGCCACAGAAAGCCTGGTACCATCTGCCACAGAAAGCCCTGGTACCATCTGCCACAGAAAGCCCTGGTACCATCTGCCACAGAAAGCCCTGGTACCATCTGCCACAGAAAGCCCTGGTACCATCTGCCACAGAAAGCCCTGGTACCATCTGCCACAGAAAGCCCTGGTACCATCTGCCACAGAAAGCCCTGGTACCATCTGCCACAGAAAGCCCTGGTACCATCTGCCACAGAAAGCCCTGGTACCATCTGCCACAGAAAGCCCTGGTACCATCTGCCACAGAAAGCCCTGGTACCATCTGCCACAGAAAGCCCTGGTACCATCTGCCACAGAAAGCCCTGGTACCATCTGCCACAGAAAGCCCTGGTACCATCTGCCACAGAAAGCCTGGTACCATCTGCCACAGAAAGCCCTGGTACCATCTGCCACAGAAAGCCCTGGTACCATCTGCCACAGAAAGCCCTGGTACCATCTGCCACAGAAAGCCCTGGTACCATCTGCCACAGAAAGCCTCTGGTACCATCTGCCACAGAAAGCCCTGGTACCATCTGCCACAGAAAGCCCTGGTACCATCTGCCACAGAAAGCCCTGGTACCATCTGCCACAGAAAGCCCTGGTACCATCTGCCACAGAAAGCCCTGGTACCATCTGCCACAGAAAGCCCTGGTACCATCTGCCACAGAAAGCCCTGGTACCATCTGCCACAGAAAGCCCTGGTACCATCTGCCACAGAAAGCCCTGGTACCATCTGCCACAGAAAGCCCTGGTACCATCTGCCACAGAAAGCCCTGGTACCATCTGCCACAGAAAGCCCTGGTACCATCTGCCACAGAAAGCCCTGTACCATCTGCCACAGAAGCCCTGGTACCATCTGCCACAGAAAGCCCTGGTACCATCTGCCACAGAAAGCCCTGGTACCATCTGCCACAGAAAGCCCTGGTACCATCTGCCACAGAAAGCCCTGGTACCATCTGCCACAGAAAGCCCTGGTACCATCTGCCACAGAAAGCCCTGGTACCATCTGCCACAGAAAGCCCTGGTACCATCTGCCACAGAAAGCTCTGGTACCATCTGCCACAGAAAGCCCTGGTACCATCTGCCACAGAAAGCCCTGGTACCATCTGCCACAGAAAGCCCTGGTACCATCTGCCACAGAAAGCCCTGGTACCATCTGCCACAGAAAGCCCTGGTACCATCTGCCACAGAAAGCCCTGGTACCATCTGCCACAGAAAGCCCTGGTACCATCTGCCACAGAAAGCCCTGGTACCATCTGCCACAGAAAGCCCTGGTACCATCTGCCACAGAAAGCCCTGGTACCATCTGCCACAGAAAGCCCTGGTACCATCTGCCACAGAAAGCCCTGGTACCATCTGCCACAGAAAGCCCTGGTACCATCTGCCACAGAAAGCCCTGGTACCATCTGCCACAGAAAGCCTGGTACCATCTGCCACAGAAACCCTGGTACCATCTGCCACAGAAAGCCTGGTACCATCTGCCACAGAAAGCCCTGGTACCATCTGCCACAGAAAGCCTGGTACCATCTGCCACAGAAAGCTCTGGTACCATCTGCCACAGAAAGCCCTGGTACCATCTGCCACAGAAAGCTCTGGTACCATCTGCCACAGAAAGCCCTGGTACCATCTGCCACAGAAAGCTCTGGTACCATCTGCCACAGAAAGCTCTGGTACCATCTGCCACAGAAAGCCTGGTACCATCTGCCACAGAAAGCCCTGGTACCATCTGCCACAGAAAGCCTGGTACCATCTGCCACAGAAAGCCCTGGTACCATCTGCCACAGAAAGCCTGGTACCATCTGCCACAGAAAGCCCTGGTACCATCTGCCACAGAAAGCCCTGGTACCATCTGCCACAGAAAGCTCTGGTACCATCTGCCACAGAAAGCCCTGGTACCATCTGCCACAGAAAGCCCTGGTACCATCTGCCACAGAAAGCTCTGGTACCATCTGCCACAGAAAGCCTGGTACCATCTGCCACAGAAAGCCTGGTACCATCTGCCAACTCTGCCACAGAAAGCCCTGGTACCATCTGCCAAAGAAAGCCCTGGTACCATCTGCCACAGAAAGCTCTGGTACCATCTGTCCACAGAAAGCCCTGGTACCATCTGCCACAGAAAGCTCTGGTACCATCTGCCACAGAAAGCCCTGGTACCATCTGCCACAGAAAGCTCTGGTACCATCTGCCACAGAAAGCCCTGGTACCATCTGCCACAGAAAGCTCTGGTACCATCTGCCACAGAAAGCCTGGTACCATCTGCCACAGAAAGCTGACTCTGGTACCATCTGCCACAGAAAGCCCTGGTACCATCTGCCACAGAAAGCCCTGGTACCATCTGCCACAGAAAGCTCTGGTACCATCTGCCACAGAAAGCACTGGTACCATCTGCCACAGAAAGCCCTGGTACCATCTGCCACAGAAAGCTCTGGTACCATCTGCCACAGAAAGCTCTGGTACCATCTGCCACAGAAAGCCCTGGTACCATCTGCCACAGAAAGCTCTGGTACCATCTGCACAGAAAGCTCTGGTACCATCTGCCACAGAAAGCTCTGGTACCTACCATCTGCCACAGAAAGCTCTGGTACCATCTGCCACAGAAAGCCATGGTACCATCTGCCACAGAAAGCCCTGGTACCATCTGCCACAGAAAGCCCTGGTACCATCTGCCACAAAGAGCCAAACTGAAGAAATATGAATACAGAACAAGGGGAAGCCCACTTAAAGATGAAGTGATGGTATCGAGAACAGCTTTAGAGAAAAGAAGACCAACCTACAAAGTGCACTGGGAAGAATACACACAAAAATCTGTATTTCTTTCAAATCACATTTTTATAATTTTATATTATTATTACATTACACTGGTTCAGAAGAAACTTGGAAATATTTAAATATTTGACTGCTAAACTTTATGATGAAACTCCAAAAGATATAAAAAGCCTGCATGCACTAAATAGAAAAACATTTAGATCATTTTCATTTAAGAGTTAACTTCAGTTAACAATTCCTATTGCAGGTCTTGTGTTTCTGCTTCAGCGAATCCCCCATGAAGGACATTCATTACGTAAGGGATGACCTCAACTGCCTCTCCTCTACCTGGTGCAATTATGTCATTGAGCATAGGCACAAGGAAGGGGTGGCCAAGGGCAATTATGCAATTAATCGATATATGATATATAAAGACATTATACTGTCACATAGTTCATACTAAATATCCGCATATTTGCTTTGAAAACACAAATAGTAATACTAAATGAGTATCAGACTGGAAAAAGAGCCCAAACTAAGCAACATTATAAACTAAAGTTTAGGATACGAACATTTCGGTTTCGTTGCTGTATATAAAAAAAGGAGGCAGCAAGTTAAGTTTTAGTACGCCATAAATTGCCCATAAACAACGCCGTATTGAATAACTGTCCTCACAACGTGTTACAGCAATAAATAAACGTAAACGGGACCAAAGAACAAGAACCATCAACACTGTTCACTTCTAACTCACTATCAATCGTTCCCGACATAGTTACGGTGCGTGTAGTCCTGACAGAACAATAACAGAGGTGGCTCAATGACGTCCTTTGGTCCTCCTTTCCTCCAGACCAGGGTTGCCACTTTTTTTTGACATAAAACATCTAGAAATGGATGTATAGACATCTAGATTGTATAGGTGAAACATCTAGAAAAACATCCAGATGGGAACAGTAAGATATTACATAGATATCAATGTGACTTACCCTATAGAATCATGTCATCATCTTCACTGATGCCTGTCTCACAAGATGCACTCAGCTTGGATGATGAAGTTGAAGCTTCAGATTCAAAATGACTCTGGTATGCTTTAGCTGTTCCAATTTCTTTTAATACACGATCAGGGAGCTGATAAGTTGAACAGCATTTTCATTTTCCTACTTTCATCAGGCCAAATCGTATTGTCAAGATAGCATTTAAGAAGTCAGGTTTCATCATATTTATTAGTTTAGATTTTATATAATTCATAGCACTGACAGCTCTTTCTATGTCAGCATTTGAATGGGATAGTATTATGGCAGACATCGCACATTCAAAGAGCTCACAGAATGGACTGTTACCTGAGACATCTTTAAATTGTCTTACTTTGTCCAGTCAACCAAATGTATTTTGGTTAACTGATATTCTGTTTCCACCACACTATTTTCAGTAGCCCCTAAAAATTTCATAACTTGACAATATTTAGGTATGTCCTTTATTGGCTGAAGTATGTTGTTAACAGAAAAGAGTGAAATATTTTTCAATACATCTAAATGTTCAGGAAGTCTCTGCTTCATTTGCTTGAATAATGAGACAAGAAAAGCTTGACAGCGCTTTCTTAAATTGTTCTCTTCATTTTCTGTTAACAGTCCTTTTGTTTTTGAACCATCAATTTTTGATTCGATTTGGTATCCCAGGTACCCCTCTGCCGTGCGTCCACCTTGACGAGGTAGAGGGGCTTGCGCGTTCCAATGACCCCAAGAGCTATGCCGACGGTAGCACTGCTACTGGTAGGGTCACCCATGTCGGACAGGTCAAGGGAGAGGGACCAGACGAAGTGACGCACAAACCTGCTGCCTTGTAGGTAGACTGGGGACAGTCAAAGGCTAGGGAAAGCATCCCGAAAAGTGCTTGTCGAAATCGGATGTACTGAGCCACAAGCTTGACAAAGAAGTGCAACGTAACTTTATCATTTCATGATGCCACAGATGAAAATTAATCGTTATGGTGCTAATCCCGTGAAGTCCCATCAGGCGGTGATAGTGCCGGGCCCCCTGCCTCGAGGGGGTCCACCCATGACTACTGGTGGTCACCTTCCCCTGTGCTGTGGAGTCAAGGCACAGAGGAGTAGGTTAAGAGCTATTGACCAAATACCAAGGACACTCAACATACTACAGTGGAATGCCGAAGGAGTTTATAACAAGAAAGAATCCCTGACACAGCGTCTTCATAAAGATAGAATAGATGTGGCATGCATTCAAGAGACACACCTCAATGCCAATCGCAAATTTTCAGTCAGAGGATATCAGGCCACACGTTTCGACCGCGAAGGACATAAAGGAGGAGTTCTAATACTTACACGAAATACAATACCTTGCAGCGAAGTATCTGTGATCTCTGACAACCAAACAGAAATTATAGGTGTTGATATAATGATATCCTATCCAGTGCCGTCCACCGGGCGCTGGAACGCAAATTATTCCTCCCCATGACGCTTGACGGCAGAAGTGGAAGATGATGATGATGATGATGATGATGATGATATAATGATAAAGGACGTGAAAATAAGAATCTACAATCTGTATAGCCCAGCAGATAAGGACCTTACACTCTCAAACATGAAAATAACTGACACAAACTGCATTATTGTCGGAGACTTTAATAGCCGTTCAGAAAGATGGGGATACCCAGATACTGACAAAAGAGGAGATGAATTGGAGGACTGGGAAATGGACTCAAAACTCCATCTACTCAACAAAGCGGATGACACACCGAGCTTCTACTCCAGAAGATGGCTTACCACTTCTACTCCAGACTTAGCTTTCTGCACAGGAGACATCCTCCACAAAATCGATCGCCATGTGCTGGACCAATTAGCAGGTAGTGACCACAGACCAATCAAGCTTGTAATGAATATGGAGTATGTTCCACAGGAGCAAAAGCCCTTGCCCCGCTGGAATTACAAACGAGCAGATTGGGACAGATTTGCCATACTAACAGACAAATATTGTGAAAACATAAATACACGATATGGCAACATAAAGCAAATGGTGGAAAGTCTAAACAGAGCGATAATACAGGCAGCCACTGAGTCCATTCCTAGAGGAGCGAGGAAAAATTACAAACCATACTGGACTGAAGAACTACAAAGTTTGGAGGACAAAGTTGAAGATGCCAGGAAGACAGCAGAGAGAGAACAAACAATTGAAGCGAATATCTCTCTCAAAGCCATCTCAGCAAAATATAAAAGAACAGTAAATCAAACAACAAGAGATTGTTGGAGGGAAAAAACAGAAAACCTGAATTTTGACAGGGATGGAAACAAACTATGGAAACTAGTGAAAGCCATGAACAATGAAGGACCTAGAAACAAACAAATAACAATTAAACAAGGAAATGCCTTGCTTACAGGAAAAAAGGCTGCAAATGCACTAATGGAACACTATGCAAATGCAAACCACATTGATATTACAACCGAACAGAAGAAAGCAATCAAAGACAAACAGATACATCATAGAAATACAGAGACAGCAGCAGAATATATGATGGCAAATCTAACAATGGAAGAAATGGAACAGGCAATGAATACCCTAAAAAAGAAGAAATCACCAGGAAAGGATGGAATCACAAATGAAATGCTAATAGGACTAGGCAACAAGGCAAAGAAGAAACTACTAGCAGTCCTAAATAACAGCTGGAAGAGAGGAATAGTCCCACAGGCATGGAAGGAAGCTATACTAATACCAGTCCCAAAGAAAGGAAAAGACCTGGAAGAACCAAATGGCTATCGACCTATCAGTCTACTTAGCTGTGTAGGAAAATTAATGGAACGCATTATCAATGGCAGGCTAACATGGCATCTGGAAGAAAACAAACTCTTAACACCACACCAAGCAGGATTCAGAAAGTACAGATCCACTGAAGATCAAATAACCTATATAGCTCAGGAAATAGAGGATGCCTTCCAAGAGAAAAAGCACACACTAGCAGTCTGGATAGATTTAGAAAAAGCATTTGATAAAGTATGGAAGGAAGGACTGAAAGTAAAACTGCAAAACATGCATGTTTGTGGAAAAATGTATAAATGGATCAGCCACTACCTTGAGACCAGAACTGCCAGGACAAAAGTACAAGGACAAACAAGCAAAATGATGCTGCTGGAGCAAGGTGTCCCCCAAGGAGGAGTTCTTTCACCAACATTATTCCTAGCATATATAAATGACATCACAGAAAATTTCCCAGCCAGAGTACACACATCCTCCTTTGCAGATGACCTAGCCATATGGACATCTGAAGAATATATTAGTACAGCTAACAGCAGAATACAGCAAGCCTTATTAGCGCTAGAGGACTGGTCAAAATCATGGCTAGTGAAGATAAGTGAGGAGAAAACAACATGCACAGTGTTCTCCCTCTCAAATAAAACTCAGCAACCTAAGCTGGTATTGAATAGAAAAATATTGCGCCATGAAGAAAATCCAAACTATCTAGGAGTCACCTTTGATCGTCGCCTGACATGGAAGACACAGGTTGAGAAAAATCGAACAAGAGCAAGGCAGAGAATGGCAATCATGAAAAAGCTTGCTGGTACAACATGGGGAGCAGATGAGAAAGTTCTCAAGAAGTTATATACTGGACGGGTGAGGCCAGTACTGGAATATGGCATTGCAGCTTGGGCAACAGCAGCTAAGTCAAACTTTAACAAAATAAGTAGAGTCCAAAACCAAGGAATGCGAATCATAACTGGAAGTCTGAAGACAACGCCTATTAATGAACTAGAAAAGATCACTTGTTTACAACCAATGCAGGATAGAAGAGATAGCAGAGCCCAGCAACAAGCAGAAAAATTTAGAAGATTGACAGACCACCCTATGTACAACAGATTTAATGGTTTTGGAAAGGGAAGACTGAAGCGTAGCAACTTTGTAGAAACTGCAAAACGAAGGATTAGGGCAGATCCTATACTTAACATATCAACAGTCAAGCCCATACACAATGCACACAAGTTCCAAGCTTGGAGACAGCAGCAACTGCCTGAGATGATAGAAAACATTCCTGGTATTGAGAAAAAGAACACTCAGCATGAAACCGAAAGAAGAGAAATAACCCTAAACTACATAAAAGAACGTTACCCAAGCAGGAATTGGACCCATGCATATACAGATGGATCAGCCAAAAATTCAATAGAGAATGGAGGAGGAGGAATTCTCCTAAATTTAAAAAATGGAGTGAAAAAAACACATTCAATGGCAACTGGAAAATTTTCAAGTAACTTCAAAGCGGAGGTAGAGGCTTTGAAAACTGCAGCAGAAATGCTCCTGATGGAGGAAAATAAAGAGAAGCAAATAGCTATCTTCACAGATGCAAAGTCAGCTGTCTCAATACTGAAGAGCAATAACAGCACAGAACTAACTGACCTAAGAGCAGCACTCCATGGTCTATGCCAGAAATCCAAAAAAGTTGTAATACAGTGGATCCCATCACATTGCAGTATACCTGGAAACGAAGAGGCTGACAGACTGGCAAAAGAGGGCGGACGACTACCACAGCCTGACATAGACATAACCTATAATGAGGCAAAGAGGTTGATAAAAAGCACTTATAGAACCAAATGGGAATCAGAGCATCCAGGCCATCAGAAGGATGATGCATATTACAAACTCGACCGAAGAGAACAAGTAGCAATCTTCAGACTCCGCACAGGACATAACAGGCTGAAATACCACTTGTTCAATAAACTAAAGATAGGAGATACCGATGAATGTAATTGTAGAACTGGAAAAATGACAGCAAAACATTTGCTGCAGGATTGCCCAACGTATGCAGAACAGAGAAAGATATTTTGGCCCACACCTGCTTCATTTGAGGACAAGCTCTATGGAGATATCAACAAGCTCAAGTTGACCGTAGCTTACTTTAACTACATACAGGTTGACATTTAAAGGTGTATGAAGAAGTATTCAGACTGCCACACTTCATACCACAGGTATGTCGGTTACAAAAGCCTCCCAGAGGCATGAAATGGAATATTGCTGGACAGGAGATCCATTACGTAGAAAGTCCGAACCAAAAGCTCACTGTGTGGGCTTTCAAAAAAGGTGGAAAAAGTGTCCTAGTGGCACGAAATGGAATATTGCTTGGATAGCAAATCCATTATGTGGAAAGTCCGAATCAAAAGCTCACTGTGGGCTTTCAAAAAAGGTGGAAAAGTGTCCTAGTGGCACGAAATGGAATATTGCTCGGATAGCAAATCCATTGTGCGGAAAGTCCGAATCGAAAGCTCACTGTGTGGATGTCATTTGCACACTGCATTCTTCTGATTTCCGGTAGAACAGCCTATGGTGAACGGAAGGCCCAATATACGGAAGTGAGGCTAAGCAGCCATGTGCAGGACGTGACGATTCCTTGGGTGAGCCCAGTACCAGAGCGCTGTGTGTTGGCTCTGCAAGTATGGAAGCCTCCTTGGATGGCGGGGAATGCCCATGGTCTGCCCCTGCCTTCCCTTGAGGGCTGACCAGGATCTCTTAGGCTGTTCTATATGGGCCAGCTAGGATGGGAGATAACACCACAACAGTGAGAGTCAAACGTCCTAAGAAACCCCCGGGAAGGTTAACCCGGTCAACAAATGCCCGCAGAAGTCGGATGTGTCGGCCTAACGGCGCAAGAACGCAGCTCTGCTGTAAACAGGCACAACGCAATCACATCCGAAAAAAAACTCAGGATGAACGAAGAAGAAGAAGAAGAAGTATCCCAGGTATGGCTTAGGGGCCAAATAGCTCTCTATAGTGCAAGTGAACAAATCAGTTTTATACGTTGGCAATGTAAATATAAGTCTTTTACCAAATGAGTGAAATAGCAAAGTGAAATCGCCAAGTGATTTAACTTTATCAACATTTTTAGATTCAAACAGTTTATTAACTTTTTGTACTCCACTTAGAATGGGTTGTAAAAAGAGAGAAAATGCCAAAATTTGTTCATCACTGTACATTCCATATAGTATAGTAATAGTATTTCAGCTGTGTAGCACTTTTTACTTTGTCTTGTTATTTCGAAGTGTGTCTTCAACTCCAACTACTGGTTCACAATTACTTCAACAGCTGGTTGAATTGATAACCATCTAGTTTTGCAATATGACAGAATTTTCAGTGGTGAGGAACTATCATTTAATGCTTTATATAAATTATTATATTGCTGTTGTCTAACAGATGATTTAGAGAACCAGTTATGTGTTTCAGCAATAAGGAATTCCAAATTTCTTGGTAAAAATTATGATGAGGCATGTGGTAATGCTAGCTGCAAGGAATGACACGCACCTTTCATGAGGATTAAAGATGGGATATCTTCCTTCAATTTAGCATAAACGCCATGGTTGACACCGAAAGAAAAGAAAAATCTAACATATTTAACTCCAAATGAAAAACATCTAGAATTACATCTAACATCCCAACGACAAAAACAAAACAACTAAATCTGGACGCAAGAGAAAACATCCAGATCTAGATGTAAAACATCTAGAATGGCAACCCTGCTCCAGACTGCGCGCGAGAGGTTCTAAAGTAGGAATACCCACCATCATTTCCGTTTTCGGAAAACGCGCGGTACAGGGATTGAGCTAAATATTATTGACGCCATTTTGTGTTTTGTGCCGAATCAAGATGGAAAAAGAAGAAGATGAACATTATGAAGAAACTGACGATGCTAATGACCAGTCTTTTAGGGCTCAGTTTAATCGTCACGTGCGTGAATATTGTGCATCCTTACATAACACTTCCACTATAAATGGCAGGAAGAGGGACAGGATATTAAAATGTTTGCGGGATTCCAAGGCTGAGACCAACGCCCGATTCCGATTTTGGGTACGATCGAAAGGCTTCAGAATTGTCCAGTCTGAGGATGGAGAGGAAATCTTGGCCTTGCCGCCGAAAGAGAACGACCCAAATGATGTAGGCTGAAACTGTACTTATTTGGTTCCTTAATGTTTATTAGTTTTCTTTGGGGATTGGGGTGGTCTAGTAGTAATTACACAAATGCATCATAAGTTAAACTTAATGGGGGAAGTATAATAACTAACAATGGCCTAATCCCGGCCATCAACAGCAGCTAAAAAAATGCTGGTGTTGTAAGGCCGTAAGAATTACGCAACAATTTTTAGTCTTTTTAAATTCCCGGCCAGACTGTCCTTACGTGCTGAACTGTATAATATTTTAGTAGAACTGCGGTAAAGTTGTGGAAATGTAAACAATATATTAAAATTGATTTATTTGGTTGTTTCCGGATTTGAGATTTAATAAATTAAATATTGAGCACAACCCACTACTGGCAACGCTGATCGTATTCTGGTATGAACCTAAGGCCTATCCACGTCAGTGTGGATAAAAATATATTAAAAGTATGTGGATAAAATATATTAAAAGTATACCAAGTAATAATGCAACTTTACAGAACAGAATTGCGAACAATACATACAAGGACGGTTGCAATGATTAGCCTTCACCACCCGCTTTAGTTACTATCCTCTACCCCGGTCCCCATGGCCCTCAGACTCCCATGGCTGTCTATATAATAAGAGTAGCAAGGTCCTATTCATGTCAGTATTCACAACCTGAGATTCTGAGAAGAGTAGCAAATAATTGTTTTATCAAATTTTTATTTTCTATTCATTCTCATTTTTTTTCCATCTCTTTATTCTTCTCATCCTGTTCTTATGCTGTAATGTAGTCACTGGAGGGTCTTCTCCGTGATTATATGTTGTGTTTTGTGTATGTATTTGTTTAATGATGAAGGCTAGTGACCACAACGTCCTTGTATTGTTCATAATTATGTTGTGTAAAGTTGCATTACTTGGTGTTATTTTATATTGAACTGAATCATCAGCTGGTTATATGCCCATATATGGTATGTCCCTCCTCAGTTGTGAAGTACCAATAAAAAGTACCCGTGTGCACACCCGGGTGATTTTATTTCAGCTTGGAGAGTAGAAGGCGAGGTACGCAGCACAGTTTCCATGGAGAAAAGTCTCTACATCAATTGCACTTCGATAGATGCAAACCCTTGTCAGGGCTCAAACTACCTGTTCATCGGACTTTAGAATTAAAACTCGGTCTTCCAGAGATTTTAACTAACTTAGCAGATTCAGTGCCAAACAAAAAGAGGTCTCGACCAAACAAAGAAATGAATGACAGAAAATGGGAAGAAGGGTGTGTCACAGCCTAAAAGTTCTATTATATACTAAATCAAAACAGATTGCTTAGGGAACACTACTATACTTATATTTTCATTGAGACATTTTGCCGTGACAACATTTTAAGAACTAAAACCAGACATACTAAAAGAAGAAATTATAGAAGTCATCAGATTAGCCCTATTGAACAAATCACCGGGACAGGATGAAATACCAAATGAACTAATTAAAGCAGCAAGAGAAGTAGGAACAGCTTGGCTACATAGACTATTCAACCATGTTTGGGCAGAATAACAGACACCACGAGACTGGGGAAACGCCATAATTATCCCAGTTTGGAAAAACAAAGGCAGCCAAAGAGACTGCACACAATACAGAGGCATTTCACTGTTGAGTCATACTGGGAAAATATTTTGCAAAATTCTTGAAAAAAGATTACGAACTACTTTAGAACCCCAGCTAAGCGAAACACAACTTGGATTTAGGAAAAACAAAGGATGCACAGATGCCATTTTTGCTCTTAGACAACTTATGGAAAAATCAATCGAATTCAATGAAACACTCTACTTAGCCTTTGTCGACCAAGAAAAGGCATTTGATAGAGTATATAGAAAAATTCTGTGGGAAATCCTTAAACAATATGGAGTGAGTACACATCTAACAAACCTATGTAGAAGTTTATACAACAACAGTGAATGCATAGTGGGAGCAACTGGAGGACACTCGGAACCCTTCAGCATAAGATCTGGAGTACGACAAGGTTGTGTCCTGTCCCCTCTCTTGTTCATAACATATATAGACAACATATGTAAAGTTAGTTAGTCGCAGTTCCAACTTCACAGCAACGGGTCGTCCCCATTATGCTCCGTTCCTGTGCCAGTGAATATCACACAAAATGCTCCCCACTGCCCAATGTGAAAAGTGAAAAAGACAGGAGTCTCGACAAACAACAGCCCGCACAGGTACACTGTAAAGAACATGTAAAGAAACCAGCCAAGCAGAGACAGCAAGAATACCGCATGACGAGAACACAGAAGAAGAAGCATCAGCAAATCTAACCATTAGATAACTCCTGTTTGTGGACGACCAAGCACTAATAGCAAAATCAGAAGCTGAATTACAAGACCACATGAATAGTCTAAACGAAATGTGTAGGGAACATAACATGAAAATTAGCACAAGCAAAACAGAGGTAATGACTATAACTAAAGAAGAACAAACAACAAAAATTCACCTAAACGAACATCCCTTGAAACAAGTAAAGAGTTTCAAGTACCTAGGAAGTATAATATCATCAAATGGCAGATCTGAAGATGAGATCGAAAATAGGTGCAATAAGGCAAACCAACTCATTGGACAAATGGGACCAATACTAAAGAACAAACATGTATCAATAACTACTAAGAAAGCACTTTACAACACAATCTTCCTACCAACTCTATGCTACCAATGGCAAACCTGGACAACGACAGTAAAAGAGACAAGAAAAATCTCAACAGAAATGAGATTCCTGAGAAGAATACTCAACGTATCAAGAAGAGATCAGATCAGAAATGAAGAAATCAGGACTAAAGTGGGGGTTAAAGCTGCACTAGATTTTATTAGAAAGCAGCAAGTCAAATAGTTTGGCCATGCAAGTAGGTTACCAGTCAACAGCATACCACAACAAGCAATGATGTACAGACCAGATGGAAACAGAGGAAGAGGCTGACCACGTAAACATTGGACGGAGGGAATAGCAGAGTCCATGGGAATATCGATACATGAAGCCCATAAGCGGGCACTCTCACGAAGTTTATACTTCACCTCAACACCACAAGGTACAAGAGGAACATGATGAGATGAGATGAGATGAGATGAGCATGTTTGCAGGACGGGATCAACCCCAAAACCAAGTTGATTTTCTAAACAATTTTATGTGCAGTAGTTTTTGTCTGAAGAATGCACTATAAATCCTAATTATAACCCAGAAGGCATTACACAGGATATTTCTGGTAATTATAAACGTAATGAGGAGCGGCTGGCCGAGTGGCTAGAATGCGGGATTCTCTTTTGGGAGACCCGGGTTCGATTTCTCAGTAAGGTGTGGATTTTTTTTCTGTCAGAGGAAAAAAGAAAACCCTACCCTGCACAGTTCATAGTGACTGCACTAGCCAGGCGGCCTTAATTCCTCAGGCTCAAGACCCCCCCCCCCCCCCCCCCCCCTTCCATACACCGCAAGGTACTATATTGGCAGTAAAGGATAGTTTTTTTTTATCAGTGTAATGCAATACAATCTTAACTATGCATTCTACTTTCAGTGGAGTTTGGTTTATCTAGAATGGGATTTTCAGGACACATCAAGTGGTACATGATATACTAAGGCTTAAGACAATGAGATACATGCACGGATTTCTCTCAGTAAGGTTGAGATATTTTCTTGTTAAGACAGTGAAATATATGCCTGGAAACTTCTCAGTAATTTTTAGATTTGTTCTTACGAGTTAAGTCAGTGGGATAATGGGATAATACCTGGACTTCTGTTATTAAGATTCTGAAATGTTCTTGTCAGAGTTAAGACAGGGAGATAATGGGATGATACCTGAACTTGAGTTATTAAGATTCTGAAATGTTCTTGTCAGAGTTAAGACATGGAGATAATGGGATAATACCTGGACTTCTGTTATTAAGATTCTGAAATGTTCTTGTCAGAGTTAAGACAGGGAGATAATGGGATGATACCTGAACTTGAATTATTAAGATTCTGAAATGTTCTTGTCAGAGTTAAGACATGGAGATAATGGGATAATACCTGGACTTCTGTTATTAAGATTCTGAAATGTTCTTGTCAGAGTTAAGACAGGAGATAATGGGATGATACCTGAACTTCTGTTCTTAAGATTGTGAAATGTTCTTGTCAGAGGTAGGACAGGGAGATAATAGGATAATACCTGGACTTCTGTTTTAAGATTCTGAAATATTCTTGTCAGAGTTAAGACAGGGAGATAATAGGATAATACCCGGACTTCTATTATTAATATTCTGAAATGTTCTTGTCAGAGGTAGGACAGGGAGATAATAGGATAATACCTGGACTTCTGTTATTAATATTCTGAAATGTTCTTGTTATAGTTAGGACAATTAGAAACATAGCAATAAACATAGTAAGGTTCAGATAAGTTCTTGCCAGAGTTAAGACAGGGATACTATACCAGAACTTTTCTCAGTAGCTTTCAGATATATTTTTCCCATAGTTAAGACAGGGGGACACCACCCCCCCCCCCCCCCCAAACCTTGCCGCAGTGGTGGGGCTTGTGTGTCCCAATGACCCCAAGGGCTATGCCGATGGATATACAACTACATATTGGACAGCTCTTGAGATAGGAACCAGACTAAGAGAGACACAAACTGCTGCTCTGCAGGTAGACTGAGGATAGCAGTCAAAAGCTCAGATCAGGTGCACAAAGTCACTAATACTAGGTCCAGACACATACCCTAAGGCCACCATCTGAGGGATATGGCTGAACGCATCTAAGCCACTAACCCCTGGATGTGAGAGCCAGGCCATTACCAACGTACTGCTAAATGGAGGAGAGGTGCTGATCACGCTACATGCTCAGTTCAGATTCTTGTCTTAGGCTCTCAGCTGGGGGATTTGAGGGATGAGAGGGCCTGGCCATTTCTCGCTGACTGATTGCACACGAAGGTAATGTGCTGAGCCGGCAGCACATGTAGCCTACCTCGTGAGCGAAAACTAAAGGTAGAAAAAGTGCCATAGTCGCACGTAATGTTTACGAAAATGTCTGTCTATACTCATAGAGAGTGTTGTCAAAGGTGGAAAAACGTCTCAGTAACACGAAATGGAACGCTGGCTAGCGAATCCATTGCGTGGTCCGAAGTCCGAAGCGAAAGCTTACCTGGTGGATGTCGACCGCAGACTGGCCATTCCTGGTTTGTGCTTGAGCGACCAGTGACAAGCGAAATGCCCAATACATGGAAGTGAGGAATTAAAGCAGCCATGAGCAAGACGTGGAAATTCCTCGGGTGAGCCCAGTCTCAGAGCAATATGTGCCAGCTCTGCAATTATGGAAGCCTCCTTGGATAGCTGGGAATGCCCATGGTCTGCCCCTGCCTTCCTTTGAAGGTTGACCGTGATGTCTTTGACCGTTCTACCTTGACCAGCTGAGATGTGGGCGACCACAACAGTAAAAGTCTAACGTGCCTCGAAACCCGAGGAAGGCTAACCTCATTAAAAAATGCCCGCTGAAGGCGGAAGTGCTGGCCTATGGGTGGCAAAATAAAAACTGACACTATGCAATTACATCAGAGTGAAATGTCTTTCGTGCAAGGGATAGCTCTGACTACCTAGTTTTCTGAATAGCTCATGTCCAGAACAGTTCTGACTAGGTAAGTTTCCGAATGTCCGTCGTGCCCGGAACTTTAGAGTCGTGCTCTGACTATATTGTCCCCGGGCACAGCGACAAGCACATGTCCAAATCGAAAACTCATTGAATGGATACTGTCTGCGGACCGGCCTGGTTTGTGCGGGAACGGCCCGGAGCGAACGAAATACCCAATATATTGAAGTGAGGAATTAAAGCAGCCTTGAGCAGGACATGACGATTCCCTCCGTGAGCCCAGCACCAGGGCGCTATGTATCGGCTCTGCAACTATGGATGCCACCCTGGATGGCGGAAAATGCCATGGGCTGTCCCTGCCTTCCCTTGAGGGATGACCGTGAAGTCCTCGACTGTTCCAACTTGACCAGCTGGGATGTAGATGGTACCACAAAAGTGAGTCTCCCAGGAATGCTAACCTGGTCAAAAACGCACGCAGAAGTCAGATGAGTTGGCCCAAGGGTTTCGGCTCAAGGGTGTGTAACAACACTCCACATTTCACATCTGAAAAAACACTCCGGATGAACGCAAAGAAGAAGACAGGGGGATAATTCCTGGACTTCAATTAGTGTCTGAAATGTTATTGACAGAGTTAAGACAGGGAGATAATACATGAACTTCCTTCTGTGAGGTTCAGGTATGTTCTTGCCAAGGTATAAAACTTCATGTAGGTGTTCTCATTTTGACATTTATCACCTAAAATTAATCTTTGATTATTTCAGACATTATTCAAGAGAATTGCTGCCACTGAGGATTTCTTTGACATAATTTATTCAGCACATTCTGAGAATGGCCACGTTGGACAGTCACAAACATTTCGAGCGGTAAATATTTTTCTCTGTATGTATATTTTTATTTCATTTATTGTTTCACTAGTCCATGCATTATGGCTTTGGTCACCATGTTTTTCCCCAGCCTCCTGTCTCACATGTTGCCCGTCATTTCAATTTTAGATGTTTCCCATACTGCACAAGTGCGTAACATCTTCTCTCTAAGACTTCCATTCTTCCTATTGATGTTCCCCATACTCCGCAGTGGTAATCAATTGAAAAAGCTGAGAAAGAAACAGAAGTGACATCCCTGTAGAATATAATTATTTTGTTAATCGTTCATTGTCAAAAATAGTAAAACCAAAACATGAAGGATGAGACCAAACAGAATGTTAGTCAACATTCATTGTCAAAAATAGTAATTCCAGTACATGAAGGATGGGAAAAAATAGAATGTCAGTCAACATTCATTGTCAAAAATAGTAATACAAGCAGAACTAATCCAAATATATAATCACTGTCAATTATCAACATTATGGAATTCACCAGATTAAGGTGGTTTACAACACTCTTGTTGTATGCATACAGACTGGACAATGAGGAAATAAGCAGAGAAACATCTAATGGCATTGGAAATGTGGATTCTGAGAAAAATGCAAAGAATATTATGGACAGACAGAAAAAAACAAGTGAGAAAGTCCTACAATACTGTAAACTGATTAGAGAAATTAGATGTAGAGAGTCATGTTTTTTGGGTGCACTAGGAGACATAACTTGGTGACAAATTGACGGTAAAAAAGCCATAGGAAGGCAAAAAGATAAATACCTGGTTGGTCTTGCCAAATGGCATAATCCGGACAAGAGCACAGACCTGATCCAAGACTCTGATAATCATGTGACATGACGAACCATGACCACCTGCGCTTATTGGCATGGAACATTATGAATGAATGACTTGCAAACTTATAACAATGAGTGTAAATAAATAAATATGGCATGAACCAACTTCATTCCACCACGAACTGTTCAAAGATGTCATAAAGCTGCAACTAACTACTTCTTTTAGTGGAATATTTAATGTGGGGGTCTGAGTGTTAACGGGAAGACGAAGAAGTTGATAGTTTGGCAATGTTGAATGAATAAATGCAGACAGAGACAAAGGATGGCATCTATCAAGCAAATCCAAAGGTAACATCAACCAAGTAAATGCATGGAGTAAAACCAAAAAGGCCTCCAAGGCAAAAGTAAAGGGACATTGTGGAACTAGATAGAAAGAACTAATTATTATAAATTGGGGAGAAATCAGCAGGGATAGAGTGAAATGGAAATGGACTATGATTGCAATAAAATGTCTTATAGGCTTGTTAAAACTAAAAATAATATAGGAGCCAGCTCATTTTATTTATGAGCCAACTCATTTTATTTATGAGCCAGAATATGTATAAGTATGAGCTAATATTTTTCAGAATTGAATTTGCAAATTCAGGCATAAATTTCCAGGCTCCATGGCAACCAGGCATCTGGTATTTCTCTAACCCTGCAGGCTTGGGAAGCTGAGAAAGAAGTTTATATAATTATGGTATGTAATATTTTCATTCTGCCTTGTATCCATTTCTAGATTAAAGCCATCTATGCACTGGTGCCTCGTATCCTGATCATCAAGTTCATCGAGATGTGTCCGCAGTGCTCAAATACTCATTCCTATGCTGTCAAAAGAAAAAGTAAGGCACCAACAAGCAATATCATCAGTGTAGACAAACTAGCAGGGGTAAGTAACTCTTCATGAATCTTTGCCTCTTCTCTTGTTCTTTTTCAGCTTTGCAAACCTTTAAAGCTTTCTTTTTTATAGAATGATGCACATCAGGAGTTCTTAAATGATAGGTCCATGTTTTTTCTACATTTTTATAACTTGAATGTTTTTTTTCTTCTGCGGGCTAACTTCCTGTGAATTTGTAAAGAAACATAACTAATAAGAAATAAATATGATGGTGGTTACTACCTCTTGACTTTGACCAATTTATCTTTGGTTTGACTATGATTGTAGAAAGGTCAAAATGGGCTTCAGCTTGAATAATTAGAAGACAGAAATAGCGGTAAAATCAAGGAAACAGATCATGCCTGTATGTACAATTGAAGTAAATGATGTTAGTTTGACGCAAGTACAGAAATTCAAATATCTAAGGACATGGATAACATCACATTGAAGATGCATCACAGAGACAAAGAAAGGAATTTGACAAGCAAAAGTGACATTTTATAAAATGAACATCTCATGTTATAATACATTATTATTGGAGGTTAGAAAAGGAATTCTTTCATGTTATATAGAACCAGGTTTAACATATGGAAGTTAGAAAAGGAATTCTTTCATGTTACATAGAACCTGGTTAAACATATGGAGGTTAGAAAAGGAATTCTTCCATGTTATATAGAACCTGGTTAAGCATATGGAGGTTAGAAAAGGAATTCTTTCATGTTATATAGAACCTGGTTAAACATATGGAGGTTAGAAAAGGAATTCTTTCATGTTATATAAAACCTGGTTAAACGTATGGAAGTTAGAAAAGGAATTCTTTCATGTTATATGGAACCTGGTTAAACATATGGAAGTTAGAAAAGGAATTCTTTCATGTTATATAAAACCTGGTTAAACGTATGGAAGTTAGAAAAGGAATTCTTTCATGTTATATAGAACCTGGTTAAACATATGGAGGTTAGAAAAGGAATTCTTTCATGTTACATAGAACCTGGTTAAACATATGGAAGTTAGAAAAGGAATTCTTTCATGTTATATAGAACCTGGTTAAACATATGGAGGTTAGAAAAGGAATTATTTCATGTTACATAGAACCTGGTTAAACGTATGGAAGTTAGAAAATGAATTCTTTCATGTTATATAGAACCTGGTTAAACATATGGAAGTTAGAAAAGGAATTCTTTCATGTTACATAGAACCAGATTTAACATATGGGGGTTAGAAAAGGAATTCTTTCATCAGTTATCAGTTGTGGTATTGTCATTGCACTCTGGACATGTCCATAGGTGCTCAGATCCCCCCCCCCCCCCCCCCAGCATATGCATCAGCGTCCGGTGGCTAATAGTGCCAGTTCTGTGTTGGTTGACGAGGCACCTCGTTTTCCCGTTGTACCTCTCATGTCTGGCCGTGCCAGTTCTCACCCCTAAGTCTTTTCTTTTGAAGAATTATTTCATGTTAACGTACAACCAGATTTAACATATGGGGGGTCAGAAAAGGAATTCTTCCATGTTACATAGAACCTGGTTAAACATATGGAAGTTAGAAAAGGAATTCTTCCATGTTATATATAACCTGGTTTAACAAAAGGCTGTGAATCCTGGACAGTTTGTAAACAAGCAAAAGAACTCCCTAGCAGTTTTAGAGATGTGATTTAACAGAATGCTGAAAATTCCTTGGATAGCCAAGTGAGTAATCTAAACATTTTTAAAGAAGCTGCAACACAGTGGCAGCTTATCACAAACATCAGGGAAAATAAGGCATCATTTGTTAATCAGATTATGAGAAGACAAAAACTAGGACATATTGTGACAACTGGAAAGATTTGCAGAAAGAGAGATAGAGAAGACAACAATTGAAAATTCTTGACAGTCTGTGTCCTGGCACAGAAGGGTGTCAGCACATGAATTGATTCATGCCGTTGGAGATCGCAAGATGTGGAGAAGCATGATCGGCCATACCAGTCAGCAAGGCACCTGAAGACGATTAATTTCCTATAAAGCAAAGGCTTGCAACCATCTCATGACATGCTTTCCTATCTTAAACTTTCTCAAAAATATTTTTTTCTGTGCCTTTCCCTGTTTCATTTACATCTGTATTTTTTCTGTTTTAACTCAAACAAAATGTGCTAATTCCTAATGTACATCCTAAGGTACAAACTTCATGAAGGAACCATATTCTGGAAAGTATATGATCTTGTAAATTGGCATAGGCATTCATGACTCTCATGAGTTGAATTAAGCTAAGAAACAACATCACTGCACTCAGGACATTCTCATACGTGCTCCGTCCCCTCATTCAACAGCCAGCGAAGAGTCATACTGCTAATGGTTCCAACTGCTATCTGATTGAAAATTCTCCTGGTCTTCCTTCTCAGTTTTGAGATATGTCTGGAGCCCCTGCCGATCCCATATCATTCTCTCCACATACAGATTCTCAGTCTGTTCCACTACTTTTCCCACCTGGTCCCACAGGTGCTTGACCACCTCTCCCTTGTCCATAGGTAATCTGCTACTGAGAGGTGTATTCCCTGCCAGCCTATCAGCCTGTTCATTCCCCCACACTCCTGCATGACCAGGGCAGAAAATCCATGCAGTTCTCACAGTAGATCTTGTTCATTGGTATTCTAGATCAGTTCTATTAATGACACTCCCTCCACACCATCATCTTTGACCTTCCAGCATAATTTCTCTCGGTTTGTCTTTGTCTCGTCTACCACTGATCTTATCAGTTGCCATGTTCTTCATTGCCTGTCTTCTCATTATGTGAGCAAAGAACACTGTCTCTTTCTAAAGTTGTGTATAATATTCTATTTCATTAGCCTCTTCCAGGCAATCATTGTTGGTTAATCTCGCTGTTCAAGGTATTCACAACATTTGTCTCAAATTCACATCTCTGCTACCTCCAAGCTCTTACTATTTTGTTGTTGTTCGCATTCGAAGATTCACTGTCATACAGCTAAACAGGTCTATTATTGCATTTTAGTTCTCTATTTCTGACTCAGGGAAAGTGGTTTATTACACAAGATACTTTTTATCTTGAAAATAAAGGTGAAGAACTACTTCTTGCAGGCGCTGCTTTTTATGATATATTAACCAAAATGTTGAATGATATTTATAGCAGTGGATATATACCAAGCGATATGTTGAAATCTGTATTTATAGCTATACCAAAAAGATCAGGAGCAATTGAATGCGAAGATTTTTGTACGATTAACCTCATAAATCATGTCATTAAGCATCTACTCAGAATTATAATGAGAAGAACGAGGAAGAAAATAAAAATAGAAATTTCCATAGACCGGCTACTTGTGGTCTCAACAAAAGCACCAGAGTCCTCCTTCACATTTCTCCCTCCGGCCCATGCCGTCAAGGCCCAAGAGCTTCTCACATGTCGGACAACAGACTCATCTGTGATTTTTTTTTTTTTTTAATGAAATGACAGCTAGAAGTAATAGTTAGTTAGTCGAGGTTCCAACTTCACGGCAACGGGTCGTCCCCATTATGCTCCATTCCCATGCCAGCGAATATCACACAAATAATATCTGACATTAATGAATCGACAGGCTCACAACACATTTTTTAATGAAATGACAGCTGGAAGTAATATCTGACATTAATGAACCGACAGGCTCACAACACATTTTTAATTTATTTAAACACAAATTTAATGAAGCAACAATTGGAAGTAATATATGACATTAATTAACCTACAGGCTCACAACATATTTTTAATGAAATGACAGCTAGAAGTAATATCTGACATTAATTAACCGACAGGCTCACAACACATTTTTAATGAAATGACAGCTGGAAGTAATATCTGATATTAATGAACCGACAGGCTCCCAACACATTTTTAATTTATTAAAACACAAATTTAATGAAGCAACAATTGGAAGTAATATATGACATTAATTAACCGACAGGCTCAAAACAAATTTTTAATGAAATGACAGCTAGAAGTAATATTTGACATTAATGAATTGACAGGCTCACAACACATTTGCTGTGGTGAAACAGGACCCTGACTTGCTGGAAAATGATTTTAATGAATCTGAGGTAGGTCGAATCTGATAGTGGATGTTGTATCATGTATGTTTGTGCATGTGTATTTGTGTGTGTGGATCTGTTTATATTTTGTGTATGTGGATCTGTATATCATTTGTGTGTGTGGATCTGTATATCATTTGTTTGTGTGGATCTGTATATCATGTGTGCGTGTGTGGATCTGTATATCATTTGTGTGTGTGGATCTGTATATCATGTGTGTGGATCTGTATATCATTTTTGTGTGGATCTGTATATCATTTGTGTGTGTGGGCCTGTATATCATTTGTGTGTGGATCTGTATATCATTTGTGTGTGTAGATCTGTTTATATTTGGTATGTGGATCTGTATATCATTTGTGTGTGTGTGTGGGTCTGTATATCAATTGTGTGTGTGGATCTTCTGTATATCATGTGTGGATCTGTATATCATTTGTGTGTGTGGATCTGTTTATCATTTGTGTGTGTGGATCTGTATGTCATATATGTGTGTGTGCGCACGTGTGTGTATCATTTGTGTGTGTGTGGATCTTATATCAGTTGTGTGTGTGGATCTGTATATCATATGTGCATGAGTGGATCTGTATATCATGTCTGTGTGTGGATCTGTATATCATGTGTGTGTGTGTGGATCTTTTTATCATTTGTGTGTGTGGATCTGTATATCATTATTGTGGGGGGTGGGTGTGCATATCATTTGTGTGTGTGTCTCTGTATATCATTTGTGTGTGTGTGGATATGTATATCATGTGTGGCTATGTATATCATTTGTGCGTGTGGATCTGTATATCATGTGTGGCTCTGTATATCATTTGTGTGTGTGTGGATCTGTATATCATGTGTGGCTCTGTATATTCTTTGTGTGTGTGGATTCGAATATCATTTGTGTGTGTGGATTTGTATATCATTTGTGTGTGTGGCTTTGTATATCATTTGTGTGCGTGGGTCTGTTTATCATTTGTGTGTGTGGATCCGTATATCATTTGTGTGTGTGGATCTGTATATAAGTTGTGAGGGTGGATCTGTATATCATTTGTGTGTGTGGATCTGTATATCATTTGTGTGTGTGGGTCTGTATATTATTTGTGTGTGTGGGTCTGTATATCATTTGTGTGTGGATCTGTATATCATTTGTGTGTGTGGATCTGTATATCATTTGTGTGTGTGGATCTGTATATCAATTGTGTGTGTGGATCTGTATATCATTTGTGTGTGTGGGTCTGTATATCATTTGTGTGTGTGGATCTGTATATCATTATCACTAGAAAACCAGCAGTTGCACACACATTTCTGCATAAGGCAAAACCAGCTACTTCAGCAACCAGCCAGCTGCCATTTTTCTGAACATGTAGTTCACAATACAAAAAACCACGGACAGATGTAAAAGCTGTATATCATTTGTGTGTGGATCTGTATATCAGGGGATCATCATCGTGTAGCAGGTACTGTACAGAACATCGCTCTCATCCCGGCTTGTCGAAAAGTCTCAATCTCTTACCAGTTCTCCTTCCTCATGACCCTCATGCAGTAGGTGTCTGCAATGTCCTGTGTCCATCTTCATGTTGGTCATCTCCAGCCTCTTCTTCAGTGAAGCATTCCTTCCGTCACTGTTCTTTATATGCTTGTACACATCACTTTGGTCACTTGAAACATTATGAAAGTTTGGAGAGAACAATCATGGAGGGGTATATGCCTGGGAAGAGAGGAAGAGGAAGGCCAAATAGAAGATGGGTGCAGGATGTGGTAGACGATCTCCAGATGGTGTATCGGATGCATGACATCTTGCTTATGACCGAGAAGTTTTCCGGACGGTTGTTATGGGAGCGAGGTTCTGCAAGGGATATGATACTGAATGAATGAATGAATACATATCAGTAGAAGCATGATTATATGTGTATATGTATGTTAGTCTCAAGATTTGGCCATGTGACAAGACTACCCCCCATAGAGAGATAAAGAATAAGGTGGTTTGGTCATCTAATGAGAATGGAGCCAGTAAAGCTACCACTGTATGCCTACAACTGTAAACGATTGATTACAAAGTACGAAAAAGACCAAGAAACAGATGAATCGACAATATCAACAGCTTCATACAAAAACACAGGCATACAATAGCCAGCGCAACCATCTGGAACTGGGACATAAACTGCAGCTCCCCATAACTCTTCACTGGTCAAGGTCTGGACCCGCACAAGGAAAAGACCAGTTCAAGGAAAAGACCAGTTTTTCTGCCGGTTCAGTAATAATGGGTAAACAAGATATGTACGCTGGTGGTGTGTTGCAGTTAGTGCACTGACTTACAATACCATAGCCAGTGGTTACCAACTAAAAGTATACCACAACAAGCAATGATGTACAGACCAATTGGTAGCAGATGAAGAGCTAAATAATGGACACAGGAAATAGCAGAGTCCATGGGAAATGGGAGCCGGTCTCTGTGGCTAAGGGCTTGTGAACGCTGTTTGTGAGCCCATATACCTGGGTTCAAAACACAGCGGTGCTGGTTTTTTTCGAAAAAGGTATAGGAGTCGGTCGTTCAGAAAGCAATGGCAAACTACTGAATGTAAAATTTGCCCAGGAATCACGAACAGCAAAAATGCTGGGGTTGTCTGCTACGTTCTGTGAAGGACATGCAACAAATTTTTTAAATTTTTTTTTAAAATGGGAATCTCAATACATGAAGCCCATAAATGGGTGCTCTCCTGCTGTTTATACTTCACCTCGACACTGCAAGGTACATGAGGAACAAGATATGAGATTGTGACTGTTAAAGGTAGTTTTTGCACTCTTCAGTAAAATCACATTTCTGTGACTTCTTGAGCATTTTATCCTTGTTTACTTCTTCTGCAATCAACATTTGCTATGGGTGGTGCATAGCATCCACTATAGTGCACAGATGTGTGCCTAATTTACTGTCACCACACACATACACAAGTGTAAAGCTTGTATCTTGTGTATGTAAAGTGTGTATGTTTATATATATATATATATATATATATATAGTATAGTATAGTATATGCCGGTCTCTCTGGCTGTGGGGTTACAACACTTTCTCTCTGTAATCCCGTTTATCACGCAGGGTCTCGCAGCGGAGCGAGAACTGAGGTGGTTCGACCCCCGCTCGTGACTTGCGGATACTGAGCCGGCCGCTCAGAAAGCAATGGCAAACTACTGAGCGTAATCTTGCCAAGAGATCAACAGACAGCTGAAAGATGCTGCTGTTGACAGCTAAGTCCTGTAAAAGGATACGCAAAACATAGTATAGTATAGTATAGTATATAGTATTATATATATGTAGTAAATGGTACCACGGTAGTGCAGTGGCTTGCATATTAGCCTATCTGTCTGCGGTTGTGTATTCGAATCCTTCTCGAGCGAGGGGTGTAAAACAATGATCTGGCCTAATATGGGTTCCAGAAAATGTAGTGGGTAGTAAAGGCATGACATTGTCTGCATCACCCATCAAGGCCAGCTGAGGTTACGACCTTATATGCCACAAGGCATGGATAAGGTTCTTACCTTTTTAAAAAAAAATTTGTTTCACATAGTTAATAATTATGTTGAATTGGCACAATCTAGACTGAAGCCAGTTACTAATTTATTCCAGTTTCAGGTTTTCAAACCATGTTGCCATTATTCAAACACAAAAAAGTATCTCGGTATATCAGTACAGATTTTGCCAGTTGTTCCTCGAACCATTATCAAGAACAAATGTTACTTTAAAGAATTAACGAAAGACGGATTTCTTTTTTGACACAAACACACAGGAAGTAGCAACAAACCAACAGGAAGTTGATAATGCGTTAAATGAAATACTAGCTGGAAAAATTGCAGGAGCTGAGATAGATACCGATGTGCACATAGATGAGGAGGACACAGGAGAGACAAGCAAAGTCATCTTTCCCTGCCATCTTTGTAAGGAGATCTTTAGCAAGAAGATGGCCTTACAGAGACACATACGCAACCACCAGGACTTTAAGCCTTCAGTGGTAAGTGCATTTTTGTGTGTGTGTTGCCTCTCGTTCACTTTGAACTCAAGCGTAGTCCATACACATGTTACTACTTCTAGTGCACTGGACTGATTTTTGTGTGTGGATTAGCTTTCCCTATTATCAGTGTTCCTTGTCATCAGGGGAACCCACTCCAACTTCTGTGGTACTCCCCATGTCGAGGACGAGAAGTTAACAGTTTAGTCCAACTGACCGGTGTAGAAGCTGGACCTGCATCAGTGCACTGGGAGTATTAGAGCGATGCCTTTATCCACTCAGCCATGCTGACATCATATAAGTTGTTATTAATTAATTTGTTTTAAAATTATTCATTGGCACTTTGCCGTCTTGACAGACGATAGTTTGTGCTTCAAAAAGGCATAATAACTTTTACCCATGGCGGTAGCGAATGTGACTGGTAAGGCCAATTTGCGCTGTAAATGTTCGTTCACAGTGGGTGCATGTGAACACTTGGTTATTTCCACCAACACGCACCATCTTACGTCTCACACGCTCGGTGTTTGACTTATCTGCAATCATTTTCTCCTTTGTCTTTATTCCATTTCTGATGTTTGCCCTCCATGCAACACGTTCAGCGGCAACTTGCTCCCAATGTGCATTTAAACAAAAATATAATTAGGTCATCACAAGATCAGAATCGGGTCTTGAAAAAGCCAAGACCAATGGAATGGAATGACCAGGAAGTTTCATGACTAGTGAAATATTTATGATGATGAATCTCAAGGCAAAAGATGTCATAGAGATAGCATGTGTTCGGTTTTCACATACACTATGTTTTTGGTTTTTCAAGAGAAACGTTTGAACAGCTTTCATATGCGGTGTCTGTGAAGAATACTTGGTATTAAGTGGCAAGACAAAATCACAAATACTGAAGTATTGGAAAGATCAGGTTGTGTGACGGTTTATTCCATGCTCAGTCTTTGTAGACTTAGATGGATAGGACATGTTAGGAGGATGGATGATGGTGGAACACCAAAGGACATCCTTTTTGGTGAATTACAGATGGGTAAGAGATTTCAGTCAAGCTGAAAAACATCTGATGGATGCAGAAATGTGGTTTCTGAGGAAAATGCAAAGAATACCATGGACAGATAGAAAAACCAATGACCAAGTACTACAGGAGACAAATGAAACTAATTAGAGAAATTAGACGTAGACAGTCAAAATTGTTTGGACATGTTATGAGAAGAAATGGATTGGAGAACTTAATGACAACTGGCAAGATCGAAAGGAACATACCAAGAGGAAGATACCTGGATGGCTTGGCCACATGGCATGGTCGAGACAGGAACACTGAGCTGATCCACAACTCTGGTGATCGAGTGAAATGGTGAGTCATGACCACCCACGCTTTCCGGCATGGCACATGATTGATTGATTGATTGAAGAGATCTCAGGGTCTGCCTCTACTACGATACAAAGATGTGTGTAAGCGGGACATGATAGATACAGGCATTTACAATGCACGTTGGGAGCAAGACGCCACTGAACGTGTTGCATGGAGGCACATATCATAAATGGAATAAAGACAAAGGAGAAAATGATTGCAGATAGATCACACATCGAGCATGTCAGACATAAGATAGTGCCTGATGGTGGAAATGACCATGTGTTCACATGCGTCCACTGTAGATGAACATTTACAGTGTGAATTGGTCTTATCAGTCACATTTGCTACCGCCATGGGTTGTAGTTATTATACCTTTTTGAAGCACAATGTAACAATCGTCTGTCAAGACAGCAAGGTGTCTATATATATATATATATATATATATATATATATATATATATATATATATATATATATATATATATATAAAATAGGTTTAAAAAAAGGTAAAGGTAGTTCCATTTACTTGCATTGTCATCTGAAGTATTAAGCTGTAATGTATTCTAGGTCACAGTATGAGGTGCACTGGACAGTTCCCTTCTTCACCACCTGTCCTTCCCAGAAAATTCGCTGACAATTATCCAGTAGCCATATTATGTGCTTGGGTCGAACTCGCTTGGGTACAGTATGATAAATTATGGTGTCTAGCAGCCTTTTCTTCACAAAATAAATTCTGGCACCTATGGTGCATGACTGGAATATATTAGACATATGGTCAGAAGGACAAATATCAAATCTTCATGTTACTGATCAGCAAGTGCGATAACCACTATACAGTCACAACTACACATTAAAATAAGTTTAGTACAAACCAACATGTACTGAAACCCACAAACAAGAAGCCCAGAGGAAGAGCTGGCTTCCTAGAGAGGAGTTGTGGCTTCATGGTCATGAACAGGGTACAAAGAAGGCAAAATGGCAGCAATGATGTGTTCTGGTGCATGGTAAACCGCTGATGTGGAGGTGACGACAGAGGTGAATGGCCAGGGAAGAAGCTGGCTGCTCATGGCCAAAGGTGCTAGAATATGTGTGAGGGCACGAAGCACCGGGTGCACAAAGTTCTCCTTTCTGAGGAAAGGGTGGTGTGGGAAATGACTCAAACGTTTTGAAATTGGGTATGAAATTACACCAGGAGAAAGACACCTGGAGTCATGACTCAGGTGGGCGCACCCCCAGAGAGTATCAGGAAGGTAAAGGGCAAAAACATTCCGAGAATGGGGACAGCTTCTGATGATCAGAAGCATCCTGTTGAGCTTGCTCCGCAGCTGAGTTTTTATCACTGTTCAGTCTTCTTCAGCAATTGGTGAAGTGCTAGTTATCTGTTTTGTATTTTCAGATCTTCATCATACAGTACATCATTTATCTGTTTTTTCTATATGTGTGTGTATTTATTGCCAGCCATTACAGAAAGTGTCCCCTAATTCAAAGAAGCGGAAGTTATGTTCACAAACATTCAACACTTCATTTGTAAGTCGGCCTAGGAGAGTATTTCATCAGCGCATCATCCTGGATGTCGACTCCAGTCCCGCGGCAGCCCAGGTATTTTAGTTTTCTTATTTTTCTGCCTTTTCTGTATTCCAGTTTATTTTATTACTGAAAAAAATGTGTGATGTCCATGTGTTACCAGGGCCCTTAAGAAAGCAGAGAATTATAGCACTGTAAACTACCAAGCATGTCGTAAGATGTGACTAAGGAGGGTTGGCATGGGACTATCCTGTAGAAAACTTTAGCTGCAAATTCCAACTAAGCATGAACAAGTCTAAAGATAGAGAAAGCAAAATAGCTTAGTCAACCAAGATGAAACTTCTTCCTAAGAAGAAGAGAGATGAGAGGCAGAGAAAGTTATGAGTCTTCATCGCTGAATTACCTCTCTTCAGAATGTAAAATTTTCAGAATTGGCACCTGCATTGTTAGAACTAACTATGCATTGGAAATGACAGCAGACATGTTAGGGAAAATAAAATATTATAAGTTTATCATTTTGGGGTTATGCAAAATGTGATGCAATGGAGTAGACAAAAAAGCTTCTGAACACAGATGAAACAGTGCTGTTCTCAAGCCATACAGAGGACAGTTCCCCTTACAGAGGAGTGGTCATACTGCTGATTAAAAAAGACGGAATGCAATAATATAGTGGAAAGAATAATAACAACAGCTACAATTGGAACCCAAACAAAAAATATCAAATAAACATTAACGTGATCCAGTGTTACACACCAACATATGACATATGATAAAGATGAATCATTCAAAAAAAAATTTACATGCAACATCAAAGCAATTTAGTGTAAAAGAAATAGAAGTATCATTTTCATTGGTGACCTGAGTGCCAAGATAGGATTGATCAGTACAGGTTATGAAGAGATCATGGGGAAACAAGTACATGGTATAATTGACAAAAATGAAGAATTATTCACCAATTATTGCACAGTGAATTAATGTCAAAGGTGGAAGTTTTTTTCACCTTAAAAATTATATTCAACAGTGAGGGTATCACCAGACCATAATACAGAAAATGTATCTGTCTGTCTCCTCATTTTTCTTCTGCTGTTTATCTCCAAATTAAGCACAGATCCTCAACAGCAAAGGACATGCAACTATTTTTTGTTTGTTGGGAAAAGGGAATTAAAACATAAAACATGGATAATGCCTCAAACCCTTAAAAAAATAGAATGAAAAAAGTAGATTTAAATAATAGCGAAACTAGATCTACTAAAATGAAAGCCCAAGAAAAATACACAGAAAGTAATAAAGAATTTAGAAAGCAGACGGGCAGGTAAAAGACAATATTTAGATGGCCTAGCAAGGGGAAATGTTGAAGTATCAGCAACAAAATAAACCTCACAGGTCTTTACAGCATCATAAGGAAGATATCAGGAAAGTATAATCAACCTAGTGGACTAATAAAAAAATTGTGATAGAAAAGTTCTCACCAACATTAAAGATCACATGAGCAAATGAATTGAATACTTGAAGAAACGTATTAATAGATCATTTCCAAAACACCCCCAGATATCTAGCCTGCAGCAGTTAGCTGAATATAAACTCAGAGAAACCATCAATAAAAGAAATTAGAAAAGCTATCAAACTCCTGAAGAATGAGAAAGCTGCTGGTCCATATGGTAACCCAGCAGAGGTAAAGCCAGTATAAATATACCAAATTAATTAATGCGCAAATTATTTAGCAGTCTGGGAGACTGAATAAATCATGATCATGTGCCATGCTGATAAGAGTGGGCTGTCATGTTTCAATATCTCACACTATCACCAGAGTCATGGATCAGCTCAGTGTTCTTGTCACAACCATGCCACATGACCAAGCCATCCACTTATTTACTTCTCTGCCTTCCCCTTGTGTTTTTACCCTCCATCTTGTCAGTTGTCACTAAGTTCTCTAGTTAATTTTCTTCTCATAACATGTCCAAAAAATTGTGACTGTCAGTGTCTAATTTCTCTAATTAGTTTACGGTTTTCATTTGCTTCTTGTAATACTTGTTAATTGGTTTTTCTGTCTGTCAATGATATTCTTTGCATTTTCTTCAGAAACCACATTTCCACTCCCATCAGATGTTTTTCACCTTGTCTGCTCATTATCCACATCTCACTTCCATACAAAAGTACAGGTTCTTCTTCTTCTGTGTTTTCCATCTTGCAAAAGGCCACTTTCACCATAGCAATTCTTGTTCTAATCTCTTCAAGGTACTTCCCATCTGATTTTATGACTGTTCCGAGACAAATGAAGAAATTCCAGCAATTAGTGAGAAGGAAATCTGGTGAAGCTGCTACAAAAGGGTGCTTATGACATTAGTGCAGTTCCCTATCAACATTGCTGACCTGCCCGCTCCATGGGAGCTGTGGTGGTGCAATAGTTAGCACACACGCCTGCTGGCCCAGTGATTATGAGTTTGAATCCCCGTCAAGGTAGATTTAAAAAAAATTGACCTTGGCTTCCTGTTGACCCAGCTTAAAATGGCTACCAGGAATTGACCTGGGAAGTCAAGGTGTCTAGTGGAATATTGATCACATTGAGTGTTATTTGGTCTATAAATATTTGACTAGCATCATATACCTGGGGAGTAGAGGTGGCTAGTGGAATATTGATCACATTGAGTGTTATTTGGTCTATAAATATTTGACTAGCATCGTATACCTGAGGAGTAGAGGTGGCTAGTGGAATATTGATCACATTGAGTGTCATTTGGTCTATAAATAATTTGCATCATGTACAACATCACATACCCAATACATCTCAAAGGTACTTTACTTGTTAAATGATGGATACATAATTAATGTGTGAAAGATACTTAGTAGGAAGGGTGGAATGTAAGACAGGCTGTTTCCTCTCTCTGTCATTCTTTCTGTCTCTGTCTCTCTTTCTGTGTGTGTGTGCCTGCGTGCCTGCCTGCCTGCCTCTCTCTCTCTCTCTCTCTCTCTCTCTCTCTCTCTCTCTCTCTCTCTCTCTCTTTCTCTCTGTGTGTGTCTTTCTCTGTCTATTTCTGTATGTATATCTCTGTCTCTCACTCTGTGTATGTGTGTCTTTCTTTCTCTTGCTCTCTGTGTGTCTTTCTCTGTCTCTTTCTGTCTATCTCTGTCTCTTTCTGTCTATCTCTCTCTCTTTCTCTCTCTCTCTCTCTCTCTCTCTGTGGTTTTCTTTCTCTCTCTTTGTCTCTGTCTCTCTCTGCCTCTATCTTGCTCACCCACCCACAAACACCCTGAAACCCACTCAGACTGTGTCCAATGATCTGACAGGCTATAATACTGGCAGCATCACGGCCAGACATCGAACTGATGGCCATCAACTGTGTCGCAGGAAGGGTGTCTGTAATGAGTGCATGTGAAAATGCTCTCAGAGTGCTGCAAGCTTGCGGCCGAGAAGACGTAAGCATATTTTTATGCGACCACTTAAAAATATTGGTTTCACTAAATAAAAATATGTGTGTTCTAATATTATTTTAAATTTGTTCAATTGTTTATGTTTCTTGTTTTCTACTTTGTAGTTCTTCTTCATCTTCTTTTTCTTGCGTTAATTTGAAATTTGCCTATATTTGCAGTTGTCTCTTGTATAAATTTCACTCTCCTTTTTTGTTCACTCAGTATGGCGAGTCTCTTGCACCGTAAAACCAGATTCCTCTAGATATGTATGTATGTACAAACACAGTCTACTTTTGCCACTTTGAATAATTATTTTAGTAATTTGCAAGATTGATGTACACTGCTAAAATGTGTAGGAAGATGCATGATAGATTCAAATATTCCTACAATAATATTGCTCTTGCTTTAGTAAACTTGCTACAGTTGTTATTATGATGTTGATCAACTCCTGTTAATGAAAAACAAATGCATCCAAGTGTAGCTCTCTTGAGAGAAAAACTTAACAGATAATTTTTACCAATCTTAGGTAAAAATGGGACATAATTTATCTACTTATCAAAACATGTTTGGAGGTCAGCTTGGATAAGAGTGCACACTCTTTAAGTTCCAGTGCGCTGATGCCAAAATGGTGGGATCAACCTCTACACCTGTCAATTGGACTAAAATGTTGACTTCTCATCCTTAATTTGAGAAAGTAAATTACAAGGATCTCAGAAGTCAGAGGGGTTTGCCTGATGGCAAGGGACACTGGTAATACTGAAAGTTAATGCACACACACAAATCAGTCCAGTGTACTAAGATTAGTAGCAAGTGTATGGATTACACTTGATTTCACAGCAAGCAAGCACAAAAACTAACCTGCCTTAATCAACAAAGATCACATTATGTTTCTGTTGTCCTCATGTGAACACTCTCTGATACTGCTATAATATTGTGCATCCATATTCAAACTGTCCAATTGAAACCATATCTTTGATTCCATTTTTATGCACTCTTGCTATCCTTCACTGTCCTACCGACCTGGCAGTCATAGATTTGACTTGCATCAGGATAGATTAGAATTTTTAAATTTGGCATGTACTTCCAGGTTGACCTAGCCTTAAATTGGTACCAGGAAACATCTGGGAAAGTAAAGGTTGCAGCCATGCGGTATAGTAACCAAATCAGACACCAAGTGTCCTCCATTGGTCTATAAAAATATGGATCTAACGTCAAATGTCTAATGTGCTTTCAGATGTGTAAAATAGTCCATTACTTCACTTAGTGGCTTTCCTTAATTTGTGTTAAGTTTTATAGCGATTTGTATGTCTGTGAGAGAAAGGTGTAATGTAATCTCTCTCTCTCTCTCTCTCTCTCTCCCTCTCTCTCTCTCTCTCTCTGTCTCTCTCTCTCTCTCTCTCTCTCTCTCTCTCTCTCTCTCTCTCTCTCTCTCTCTCTCTCTCTCTCTCCAGACACACATACCCACTCACTCACACTGTCCGTCTGTAATGTCTGTCCGTAATGATGTCTGTCCGTAATGTATGTATCGGTGAGTACATAGAGGACATTGTGTTTCTCTCCACTAGGTTCACGTCTGTAGAGGTGCAGAGAAATCTTTACTGGGCCTCTTTGGTAGAGAGGACAACCTCCCTGGAGTTGCTTGGTCACGGAAGGTGGAAGGTCACATCCAGGCTGAGCACTCGGTGTCATCACTGATTCGATGTGTCAATGAGAACCCAGGTAACACAGAAACAGATATCTCTTCGCTGCTATTTTTTTGTTTGTCTCTGCCATGTCTGATGTCAGAAATAGGTTACTGGATCACGGTGGAGCTGTGACTGAGTGGTTCAAGTGTCCGCCTAAGGCTCAGACCGGCTCTGTGGTGAAGGGGTTACGCATGCAGTTCGTAACCCCACATACCCGCGTTCAAAACACAGCTGCGGGCAATTTGGCAGCAGACAACCTTGGTATTTTACGAAATGGTATGGGTGCCAGTTGTTCAGAAAGCAATGGCAAACTTTTTTTTCTTTTTCCCCTGCATATCCTTTACAGGATATCGCTGTCAACACCAGCATTTTACTGCTGTCGTTGATTTCTTGGCAAGATAACGCTCGGTAGTTTGCCGTTGCTTTCTGAGCATAAGTTACCAACGCGGTGAGAACCGCTAACAATTGTCGCACGCTGCGTTACCTACGTGGATAAACGGGATTACGGAGAAAGTTGTTTAACACCTAGGCCAGGGAGACATGCAATGGCAAACTACTGAATGTAAACTTGCCAAGAGATCACAACAGCAAAACATTCTGGTGTTGACTGCGACATCTTGTAAAGGATATGCAACTAATTATGCCTCAGAAGGCACCAGGTTCAATCTCAGCATGGCACTGAGAATTTGTCCAAGAACTATTGGTGTCTAATGATGTGACATGTCTCCTGTTTTCTTGGGTAGTGAAATTAGATGCCTAACCTTCTTGGATAGGGGTGAAAAACAGTAAACCTTGCATGCAAGTTAAAATCCCATGGCAGCTGGAAATTGCAAATAATAGGCCATAAGGACACTACCCTGGCAAAATTATAAGAAAGAAAAACTACCCACAGATAGATAGAGTCCTGTACCTTGGATGGAATCAATCTAGGGGAAGCTAACCTGACAGAAATGCATGCTGAAGTAAGAGACAATGACTTTTGAGGTGCATAACTAGGTGTAATGCACTCACCTCAAAAGAGGAAAGATGAAGAAAAAGATTATCTCTGAATCCCGGATAACTTCATAACAAAGAATGAAACAGCTGGATTTAGACTGAAGGGATTCATTGTTGCTAGCCATGATAGAAGGGATAAATTACAGGCATCAGTGTCTCCACACCCTGTCTGTGGCAGGAATGATTACCATACACATCCATTAGTGTTTCTGCTGAACGAGACTAAGCTTTTATAAACTTGTTCTGAGTGCAATGGTGACAATTCTGTGGTAATGTGACCAAAAAATTCCTTCTCTACCATGAGAGGTAAGGAAACCTAGTGGTCATGTTTTTGTCTTTCATTAACAATACTCAGAGTGTCTGTATCCACCTGAGAATTACCAGTGGGACACTTCTTGAGAAACTGAGTCACAGGTTTAATATAGTAGGCAAATACCATCTCACTGTGGAGTACTTGGAAATGAGAGAGCTGATCGACTAGCTAAGGAAGGAGCAATAGAAGAACAGCCTAATGTGCCTGCTGCTTACCATCAAAAGAAAGAAACAATCAAATCAGTTAGAAAGCCACAGACACCATCTCAAGATGATTATCACCTTATTGACAAGACTAGAACAAGTCATTATGCAATGCCTCAGAACAGGACACATTAGATTACGCAACCACATGTATTCAAAAATCAAAATTGGCAAATCAGTCATGTGCACATGGGATTAATGCCGCAGACAGCAGATCACATACTCAAGACTGCCTAAAATACGGCATATCTAGGCAAACGTTCTGGCCTAGAGAAACAACAGTGGGAGATAAACTCTGTGGACCACTGAATGAACTAAAAAAGACTGAAATTCATACAAGAGAAAACATTGCCATATAAACAAATTTCAAGCAAACGAAAGAAGCTGGCACATACTACTATTGTTTGTATATGCATTATTATTATTATTGTCCTTTATCCTCTATTGGAGCAAGTTGTCCTGTGTTTTGCTTTCTCCTGTAGCTCTCTCTATATCCTCCCCATATTATTCATGTCTCTCAGTTGTCTCTCTGTTTCTGTTATTCATACAATCATCAGTTAGGCTGTTAATCATCTCCTCATTTCCCTGTCAATCAAATCAAATAGGAATCATCATCATCATCATGTGCCATGCTGATAAGTATGAGTGGTTACGCTTCACCATCCCACATGATCACCTGTATCGTGGATCAGTTCTGTATTTTTTCTCTCGACTATGCCATGTGGCTAAGCCATCCAGATATTTACTTCTGTGCCATCCCGTTGTTCTTTTCACCTCAGTATTAGCAGTTGTCACCAAGTTCTCCAGTTTATTTCTCATAACATTCCCAAAAAATCTGGACTGTCAACATCTAATTTTTCTAATCAGTTTATGGTTTTCATTTGTTTCTTGTAGTACTTGCACATTTGTTTTTCTATCTGTCCCGACCATAATATCCAGACTGGAAACACATCAGTCTTCACTTATAACCACAGAATCAGAATATACCCACAAACCATGGTAGAGTGTAAATGTAGACACCACTCTTTTCAGTTTATCTATTTCTTCTTCTTCCTCTTCTTTTGTTTTTCTTTCTTCTGCAGCAGCTTCCTCTTCATCCTCTGTGGGGTATAAAGGACAGAAAAAAGGAGAAGAATTACAGGTTTAAACCCATGATATCAGATTTAATAAAAACAGCATTGTAAATACTAGGATCTGATAAGTCGTTCATGATTTGTTTCTTGTTGCCAGGCTGTGCTTATATATTCTGTGATGTTCCCAGGCGAGATCACACTGATTTGTCTTGGCCCTCTGACGAATTTAGCTTTGGCACTCAGACTTGATCCCTTAGTTGCCAGTCACATGAAGGAAGTCTATGTTGTTGGAGGAAATATTGAAGGTAACGATTTTTATTGTTTCATTGTCTTGTTAAGCTACAAGTTTTCTGTCATATCTGACTGTAATTTTTCTATCATATCTGATTCATTTTTCTACCATATATGGCTGTCAGGTTTCTATAATATATGGCTGTCAGTTTTTACAATATCTGACTGTCATATCTGATTAATTTTTCTCTTATATCCGTAACTGTAAGATTTCTGTCATATCTGACTCATTTTTCTTCAGTATCTAACTGTCAGGTTTCTATAATACACGGCTGTCAGTTTTGTAAAAATCATATCTGACTGTCAGTCCAGTGCACTAGACGTATTAGCACGTGTACGGACTACGCTTGAGTTCAAAGCGAGCGAACACAACAATTTTATTTTCTACCATATCTGACTGTCAGTTTTCTGTCATATCTGACTTATTTTTCTGTCATATCTGACTGTCAATTGTCTATTATATCTTACTCAGTTTTCTACATTATTTGACTGTAATGGTCATATCTGTCAAGTTTTCAATCACATCGGACTGTCAGCTTTCTACCATATATGACTGAAGTTTCTGTAATATATGGTTGTTAGTTTGTGTCATATTTAACTGTAAGTTTTCTATCATATCTGACTTATTTTTCTACCATATCTGTTAGGTTTCTATAATATGTCAGTTTGTCCAGTTTTTAAAACCATATCTGGCTGTAAGTTTTCTATCATATTTGGATTTGTCCTCACATTTTTAAACATTTGTTTAAAACCATGGATCCATTTTAATATGTGTCCGCATTTCTTCCCAAAAATCTAGGGCAAGGTGACTATTCATCATGTGCTGAAAGAAACTTCCTCTTTGACCCGGAAGCTGCTCATATTGTGTTACAGGAAGTTAAAGATGCTGTCATTTTACCGTATGAAGTCAGCCAGCGACATTGCATTCCATTTGTAAGTTATTTATATATTATATATATAGAATATTTATTATTATTCTTCTGTCCTTTATTCCCTAATCGGGCATAGGCCTTCAACCAGACCTTGCCAAGCTATCCTATCTTTTGCTATCTCCTGTAGCTCTCTCCATGTTATTTCAACACTGCCTGTAATTCTCTTCTTGTGTTTTTATGTCTCGCTATTTTGTTTGCCTTGTGGGTTCCAGACAATATTGTTCTTAGATTTTTCTTATTGTGTGTTCTATCGAGTGCCAGTGTCTTTTCCTTACCTCTTGATTTACTTGAATTAGTTTAGTTCTCTCCATGAGCTCCACATTGGTGATTCTGTCATAAAAATATGGTAGCTGTTTGAGAAGATTATTTATGTAGCACAGTTAATTATTTATGTAGCACAGTTAATTATTTATGTAACAGAGTTACGCTGGCAGCAAGTGAATGAAAACCATATACCAGTTTGCAACCATTACATTACATTGGCATCTTGCCATGATGACAGATGATAGTTTGTTACATTGTGCTTCAAAAAAGGCTTAAAACTACAACCTATGGCGGTAGCTAATTTGACTGATCAGACGAATTCACGCTGTAAATGTTCGTCCACATTGGATGCATGTGAACACTTGGTCATTTCCACCATCACACACCATCTGACGTCTCATGTGCTGAGTGTGTGACCTATCTGCAATAATTTTCTTCTTTGTCTTTATTCCATTTCTGATCTATGCCCTCCATGCAACACTTTCAGCAGCGACTTGCTCCCAATGTGCAATATTAATGCCTGTATCAATCATGTCCCTCTTACACACATCTTTGTATCATAGTAGAGGCTGACCCCGAGATCTTTTACCCATCTGTAATTCACCAAAAGAGATATGTCCTTTGGTATTCTACCACCATCCATCCTCCTAATGTGTCCTATCCATTTAAGTCTCGAAGACTGAGCATGGAACAAACCGTCACACATCCTGATCTTTCTAATAATTCAGTATTTATGATTTTGTCGCAACCATCAAAGAAGAAAATTTGGGCTTTTGAGCTTGAATGTTACAGAAACATTCTTAGAATATCACGAACCCCCCAGGAAGGTTAACCCGGTCAACAAATGCCAGCAGAAGTCGGATGTGTCGGCCTAACGGCGCAAGAACGCAGCTCTGCTGTAAACAGGCACAACGCAGTCACATCCGAAAAAAAAATCCGGATGAACGCAGAAGAAGAAGAAGAATATCACGAACCCAGAAGAAGACAAATGTTGACATTCTACAAGATCTGAATATTGAAGAAACTTGGCTCATAAATCGTATGTTGTCTTAAAAACTGAAACACTTTGACCATCGCAGTAGCTTGAACAGTGTTAAAAGGCATTATTAATAGAAGAAAATGCAGGGGTCGACCAGAACGATGATAAACACAGAGCAGTGCAGACACCTTTGGCATGATGATGCATGAGGCGGGAGAAATGACGAGAGATGGAGAGACATTTTTGCAGCCATGGTGAGGGTAACGTTCAATAAAGAACCTGCTACTAGATAATGAACAGTTATAAGGAAAATTTAATAAGTGTTGTGAATTGAACTATGATGTCTAGTGAATAGGTAAGATTGGAACAGCAGAAGAATCATTGCCACTGAGAGAAATGCCTAGTATGCATGGTCATATGTGAGATTGGAACAGCAGGAGAATCATTGCCACTGAGAGAAATGCCTAAGATCATATTGGAACAGCAGGAGAATCATTGCCACTGAGAGAAATGCCTAATATATGCATGGTCATATATAACTATCCTGGGCCTTCTTTCTTAAGTGATTAAATGCCATGGGATGATAAATTGTCATATTCAAACTTCCTGTAACTGCCATGGGCTTATAAATCAAACTATAGTTAAAATATCACTAGAGTAGTTTTCCCTATACAACCCCCTTTAATTGTATATATAATACATCATGTTTGCTACCGTATTAACTTTTAAGTCATAATTTTGACACACCCCAACTTCCCATTTTCCGCCATCCAGTTTTAATTGATCTAAACCTACTTTTTGTTTGTCAAATTGAATATGTTAAGAAAGCACTAAAGTATATAGGACTTGTTTTTCTATATGGCTGTCAATCATTGGACATGAGTGAACAAATTAGGAAGAGTTTGAATGCAACGGTGATATGGGTCATGACACGAATGTTGGGAATAGAATTACTAACCCCCGGAAGGTTAACCCGGTCAACAAATGCCCGCAGAAGTCGGATGTGTCGGCCTAACGGCGCAAGAACACAGCTCTGCTGTAAACAGGCACAAGCAATCACGTCCGAAAAAAAAAAACTCTGAACGCAGAAGAAGAAGAATTACTAACAACAATTGCCTGGAAGAGGGTAATGGAACTAGAACATAATATTCAACTATAATAAAGAGACAAACAGCATTATTTTGCCATGTGTTAATGGGAGAGGCCTTAGGATACATTGTGAAAGCTGGAAAGATCAATGGGAAAAAAGGCAGAGGTAGACTGAGCGAAATAATACTGGATGGTCTGAGATGGTGCCATGAAGGGATATTAGCAGCAGAGTTGATCCAGAACACCAGGGATCAAGATCAGTGGAAAGACATGAACAAATATGCCAGCTGGCAGAGCTCATGATGATGATGATGAGGTACCTTAGACAAAGTGTTGAAGTAAACTATGATAAGACAGAGGTGATAGGATAAAAACACAGTGAACAAAGAGTGTAGTTTGCCAGCCAGGACTGTTTGATTGAGTGTCACATACGTGAAATAACCACATGCCATTTGAGGTTGTACCAGCGAGCAGGCTACAGATGGTTTGTTGAACGTATGAAGACTTTTTTAAAAAGTCTTAAAAGTCGAGATGTTCGACTTAACTGCACCTGGTTTTATCCCATCTGGCTCGGTCTCTTTCTGCAGGGTGGTCTGCCAAAAGTATCGCATGAAGCACGAACTCTGTAGCTCCAGTGATGACCCCCAGGAGTCTCCAAGAACAATGCGCTCATGAATCTAAACATGTGGCCCGGAATCGAACCCACAACTTTCGGAGCGCAATGCAGACGACTTGACCACTTTGCTACAGATACTCCCGTATAAAGACTATCGTACTCCTTTGCTTATAAATGTTATTAAGAGTGAATGAAAAGATGCTATGCCCTATTGCTTTGTAGATTTTCCTCTTGCACACATGCTCAAAAACCAGTGCTACCAGTGGCGATGGAGAGCAGAAGAAGAAGACAATAATAATGAAGAATTGTACTATATATAAGTTGTCTTTGTTCAAGTTCTTATTTGACCTTGATTTCAGAAGAATCTAGTCACTTGTTTGAATGCCGGCACAGAAGTCTCCAACTTTCTAATAGAAACTGTCACTCAGGAAGAACTTCAGCTCCAGGCAAAAACAGGTGTGGTGGCCCCTGATGTGTTTGCTGTTGCCATGGTGATTGACTCCACCATCATCCTGGAAAAGGAGAAAGTGTTCGCCACTGTGGAGTTGAAAGGAGAGTATTCAAGAGGCCTTATGATAGTGGATCAAAGAGGCTACTTCAACAAAGAACCAAATGTGTATATAGTTAAAAACATGGATTTAGGTAAAACTCAAGCGTTGTTTACTTCCTTGTTCACAACACCAGACATGTCCGATCAGGCCACTGTAACCATCACACCTGGGGGCTTAAACAGAGAACATTTGCCCATTCTTTACGAAGAGACGAGAGTGACCATAGTTTAATGTACACATTCGGTCCTCTTTTGAGGCGTGTGCTCCACACCTAGTAATGCATCTCATAGATCAGAGTGTTTGACTTCAGCTTGCATTTGCATACGGTTGGCTTTCTCTAGATAGATTTCATCCAAGATAATGAGCTCTGCCTACTCATGGATGGAGATTCCGTGGCGAAGTGGTCAAGCTATCTGCGACCTCACATTCTGAAGGTTGCGGGTTTGGATTCAGGCCACGTCTTTTGGTTCACGAGTGCATTTTTCTTGAAGACTCCTGGGGATTGTTGCTGGAGCTTCAGAGTTCATGCTTTGTGTGACGCTTTCGGCAGGCCGCTCTACAGAAAGAGACCGAGCCATATGGGATAAAACCCGGTGCAAGGAAGTCGATCCTCTCGACTTAGATCTTATTTCCTAACAAATTTTGCCAAGGAAGGTGCCTTATGGTCTACTCTTTGCAGTTTCCAAATGGCGTGAGATGTTTAAAGAATACAACTTGCACACGCAACCTGTTTTTCGCCCTTATCCGAGACGGCTAGATATCCGATCTCACTGCCCGAGATATCAGAGGGCCATGTGATAACAGTGGACACTAATGGTTTTTGGAAACATTCCCAAGTCTATGCTAAGATTGAACCCGGTACCTTCTGGATCTGAGGTGGACATCATTTCCTTTTTTATGGCTCCCCTACACAATACACATTATGTTGTGCAGGCTTGTAAATTTAATTAAACTCTTGTAAATATGTTACTGACATAAAGTTGTTTGGTTTTATTTGTTCATTTCTGTTTGCTTGTTCAACCATAAAATTACTGCTGCTTCAAATGCAGCTAGTGCTTTTAGTAGAGAACCAACTCTTTTAGTGGAAAACGAACATGTTCAGTAGAGAACCAACACTTTTAATAGACAGCCAACACTTCCAGTAGACAACCAACACTTCTGATAGACAACCAACACTTTCAGTAGACAACCAACGCTTTAGTAGTGAAGAAAGGTTTTTAGTGGGCAACCAAAACATTTAAGGGGATCCAGCACTTTTGGTATTGAACCCTCACTGTGTGAGGGAAAACAGCACTTTTAGTATATAACAAATATTTTAGTGGGGAATAAACACTTTTAGTTAAGAATTAGGGTATATAATATATATAATTTCAGTAGACAGCCAACACTTTCAGTAGATGGCTAACACTTTCAGTAGAGAATCAACACTTTTAGTCGACAACCAACGTTTTTTGTCAACACATAACACTTTCTGTAGACAATCAACACTTCCAGTAGAGTAGAAAGGGTTTTAGTGGGCAACCAACACATTTAAGGTGATCCAGAACTTTTAGTATTGAACTTTAACTTTTAGAGGGAAATCGGCACTTTCAGTTGAGAACAAATATTCTAGTGGGGAATGCACACTTAGTTCAAAGTGAGTGTGTATGAAAATCATGTAGGGCCTGCTTATTTTAGTGTGGAACCAACACTTTTATTAGAGAAATACTTGTGGTGGGAAAGAACACTTTTAATTCTGATTAACACTTTTAGTAGAGAACCAAAAAGTGCCAGCACTTTTAGTGGGAAATGAACACTTTTAGTGGAGAACCAATTATTTTAATAGAGAACCAATACTTTTAGTGGGGAACCAACAATTTTAGTACAGAACACATACTTTTATTGGAAAACTAATTCTTTTCACAAGGAACCAAAAAAAATAAAAAACCCCACAAAGTGTAGGTCTGCTTTATAAAAGACGTATGAAAACACAAAGGACAACACAATCACATTAAAGTGTTGGTTCTCAATTTAAACTTTTCAGATAAAACAAACTCTCGTAGTGGGTAACCAACACTTTTCATAAAGAGCAAACACTTTTAATGGGTAATGAACTAACATGTGTTGTAGAGAGTAATATTTTTAGAGGAAAGATGTAGCAGGGAGCCAACTCTTTTTGTTGGATAAATGTTGTAGAGAGCCAACTTTTTGTGGGAAAAGTGTAGTAGAAAGCTAACATTTTGGTGGAGAACCAGAACACTAGATACCTCAATTTAGTCAAGATCCAACACTTTTAGTGAGGAACCAAAACACTTATAGTGAGGAATCAACACTTTTAGTGAGGAACCAAAACACTTATAGTGAGGAATCAACACTTTTAGTGAGGAATCAGAACACTTTTAGTGGGGAACCAACACTTTTAGTAGGGAACCAACACTTTTAGTGGGGAACCAATACTTATAGTGAGAAACCAACACTTTTAGTGAGAAACCAAATACGTAAACCTTGGAGCCCAGGTCAGTCTTAAAAATGAGCATCAGCTGTGATGCGGATTGGACCCATGACCACCGGGGCCAGTAGGCGAGCATCAAGCCACTGCGACTCCCTTTTCATAGAGAACAATCACTGGTTTTAGAGGTGCAGATCCACATTTACTGGTGAGTAAAATTAAGTTGCAGTTGAAGAGGAACATAACATTTTACAAAAACGGTCATCAATACAATATGGGATTTATTAAAAAACGAAGCCATCAATGATAGCTTTCACAGTGTGTTGCCGGGAATATTTCACAGTGTCTCATTCGGTGCATGCTGCAGGGTTATATATCATATACAGTGGTGTGTGTTATGGTAACCACGCGAAGCCGACACCACAAACCTACATCGTCAATTCGACGGCACATTTTCGTAACTGGTCACGTGATTGATAGGGACATTGCTTTTCATGTGTTATTTAACTCACACAGTAGTCGCTTGGTAAAGGTTGCAGAAGCCATCATGATTAATCTGCATAGGCCAGTTCTGTGCAAACAGAAAGACATGATAGTCAGTTTAAAATTACTGTGATAGACAATTGAAATTATTGTGCGAATATGTATATTTCAGCTTGAAGGATTTATCCAACTACAGTATTCTATAGTATCTAAATCTGCAGCATGTACCTGATGAGATGCAGCAACATTTGCCAGGCATCACATTGAGCAACCTATTGTTTGTGACTTCTGTGTTGTTTCGTCTGCATTCGTCCAGAAGGTTAATTTGGACGAAATTGCATTGTGCCTGTTTATAGCAGAGCTGCAATATTTGCACCTTTCGGCCGACACATCTGACTTCTTCAGGCATTTGTTGACCGGGTTAATCTTCCCGGGCTTCTGTGTTTAAATTCACAAAAGGGATACATTGCTTTGAATGTAGTACCTAAAGACTGCCATAATCACAAACACTCCATTAAAGGAAGCATGGCAGAGGTGCGAGACAGCCGCCACATGCATCTCACAATCTGAAAAAGCTCAGCTCCAAGGCCAGATTTACGAACTCAAGAAGCAAGTCAAAGCACTTCTGACACCGACACCAACCAGCGGCAATGAAAAACTACTGGCTGACATGAAGGAAATCCAGCACGGGATCCTGCAAGAGATGGAGCTTGTGGCTGAAATTAAGAAGGAGAATGAACAAATTCTAAAAGCCATCAAAACAGAGAGAAAACTGCTAACAGCTGAAAGGGAGCTAGGCCAAAACAAGCATGCAGAAGCCACAAGCTAAAGCCAAACCAAAGACCAATCAGAAACCTCAAGCTAAAATCAGCAATCCACCCGTGATGTCCAAGAAAGACAGGGGGAACCAGTATTCAACCACAAATCTGAAGAAAGCCTAGATGACGGGCTCGACGAGGACCACAAAGCCATAGATGAGAGGATAAATAGGAGTCTAGCCTGGCTAGCTGAGAGAACGTCGAGATACGGTCGAAGTAACTCAGAGGAGGAAACCAACTGAACCAAAGGATGAGTCCTCATAAGGACTGCATCCCAGCAAAACATACGTGCCAGGAGACACCACTGACCAAAGAAACCGCCAGAGGAGACGAATACAAAGGATAATCCTCCGGCCAATCCCCCAGCTGACGTCACAGGCATAAACGCTTCAAAGATCGAAAAGCCAGGTAATTAATACTGGCGCAGAAAACGAGACAAACTTAATCCGCGCCATGAACCACCACAAATATAACCAACGCCACAGAGGATGGGTGAACGGGTGGAAGTTTTTTCCCCCTACAACTGGAACTGGAGAGGGACTGTTACACCGAGAGGGAATCATGGACAATTGGTAGACAAGTGCGGAATTACGTGGAAGCTGCAGAGATGTGGTTTTATAGAAGAATAATTACAATACCGTAGACACCGGGAAGGTTAACCCGGTCAACAAATGCCCGCAGAAATCGGATGTGTCGGCCTAACGGCGCAAGAACGCAGCTCTGCTGTAAACAGGCACAACGCAATCACGCCCGAAAAAAAAAGTCCGGATGAACGCAGAAGAAGAATACCGTAGACAGATAGAGCAATGAGGATATCTTGACAGAAGTGAACTCACAAAGAGAACTAGTTAGTCTCATTAGAAAAAGACAGTCCACATTCTTTGGGCATGTCGTGAAAAGAGGAAAGCCGGAGTATGTCGTCACAATGGAAAGGGGGGGGGGGGCAAGAGAGATGCTGCTGGATAATTTAGCATCGTGGGGGGGGGATGTCGGTATCAGAAATGATTGGAAGCACGAGAGATATTAAGATTGTGGACAGACATGATCGCCAACGCCACATAGCACGGGCAATAATAAGAATGAATAATGTGGAGAACGCATGATAGAAACTGCAGGAGGTACCAAAGGATAGGGATGCTTGGCGTGAGTTGGTTCGTGGCCCTGTCCTCCATTGGGTGATGACAGCAGAAAGAAAAGATAAACAGACCGCTTAAGTTTGCAGTAACGACCATGATGAGTTTTGATCATCAGCTTGTGTCACGCCGATCAGCGTGGGCGAGGTCATGTTTCGCTATCTTACACGATCACCAAAGTAGTGGATCAGCTCTGTGTTCTTGTCTTAACCTTGCCGTGTGGTCAAGCCATCCAGATATTTACTTCTCTGCCTTCCTCTTGTTCTTCCCCCGTCAATCTTGCCAGTTGTCACCAAGATTTCTTCGTATAACTTATCCAAAAAAAAAAAACTTATCTACAAAAAGATAAGTGCAATGCGAAACAGAGGAGTACCCTTTGACCCAACTGAAATAATTAACAGCGAAAATGGAGAACCAATAAGTGAACAAAAACACATCCTAATAAGATGGAAGCAGTATTTCGAACAACTTCTCAACATCCCATCAGATGTCACAGGAATTCAAGAGACCTACACAGATGTCACCGAGGAACTAGAACCAGACATACTAAAAGAAGAAATTATAGAAGCCATCAGATTAGCCCCATTGAACAAATCACCAGGACAGGATGAAATACCAAATGAACTAATTAAAGCAGCAAGGGAAGTAGGAACAGCTTGGCTACATAGACTATTCAACCATGTTTGGGTAGAACAACAGACACCACGAGACTGGGGAAACGCCATAATTATCCCAATTTGGAAAAACAAAGGCAGCAAAAGAGATTGCACACAATACAGAGGCATTTCACTGTTGAGTCATACTGGGAAAATATTTTGCAAAATTCTTGAAAAAAGATTACGAACTACTTTAGAACCCCAGCTAAGCGAAACGCAGCTTGGATTTAGGAAAAACAAAGGATGCACAGACGCCATTTTTGCTCTTAGACAACTTATAGAAAAATCAATTGAATTCAATGAAACACTCTACTTAGCCTTTGTTGACCAAGAAAAGGCATTTGATAGGGTAGATAGAAACAAGCTGTGGGAAATCCTTAAACAATATGGAGTGAGTACACATCTAACAAACCTATGTAGAAGTTTATACGACAACAGTGAATGCATAGTGAGAGCAACTGGAGGACACTCAGAACCCTTCACCATAAGATCTGGAGTACGACAAGGTTGTGTCCTGTCCCCTCTCTTGTTCATAACATATATAGACAACATATGTAAAGAAACCAGCCAAGCAGAGACAGCAAGAATACCGCATGACGAGAACACAGAAGAAGAACCATCTGCAAATCTAACCATTAGAGAACTCCTGTTTGCGGACGACCAAGCACTAATAGCAAAATCAGAAGCTGAATTACAAGACCACATGAATAGTCTAAACGAAATGTGTAGGGAACATAACATGAAAATTAGCACAAGCAAAACAGAGGTAATGACTATAACTAAAGAAGAACAAACAGCAACAATTCACCTAAACGAACATCCCTTGAAACAAGTAAAGAGCTTCAAGTACCTAGGAAGTATAATATCATCAAATGGCAGATCAGAAGACGAGATCGAAAATAGGTGCAATAAGGCAAATCAACTCATTGGACAAATGGCACCAATACTAAAGAACAAACATGTATCAATAACTACTAAGAAAGCACTTTACAACACAATCTTCCTACCAACTCTGTGCTACCAATGCCAAACCTGGACAATGACAGAAAAAGAGAAAAGAAAAATCACAACAACAGAAATGAGGTTCCTGAGAAGAATACTCAACGTATCAAGAAGAGATAAGATCAGAAATGAAGAAATCAGGACTAAAGTGGGGGTTAAAGCTGCTCTAGATTTTATTAGAAAGCAGCAAGTCAAATGGTTTGGCCATGCAAGTAGGCTACCAGTCAACAGCATGCCACAACAGGCAATGACGTACAGACCAGATGGAAACAGAGGAAGAGGCCGACCACGTAAACGCTGGACGGAGGGAATAACAGAATCCATGGGAATGTCGATATACGAAGCCCATAACCGGGCACTCTCACGAAGTTTATACTTCACCTCGACACCGCAAGGTACAAGAGGAACATGATGAGAGAGAGAGAGAGAGAGAGAACTTATCCAAAAAATTGTTACTGTCTATGTTTAATTTCTCTAAACAGTTTACGGTTTTCAATTGTTTCTTGTAGGACTTGTTCATTGGTTTTTCTGTCTGTCTATGGTATTCTTTGCATTTTCCTAAGAAACCACATTTCCAGTGCCATTAGATGTTTTTCAGCTTGTCTGCTCATTGTCCTCACTGGCAATAGGAAAAGCATTGATTGAATATATTTAAAGAACACAGCAAACCTTAGCTTGTTGACATCTCCACACATTTGGTCCTAAAATAGAGCGGTTGTAGGCCACACTGATTTACTCAGTTCTGCGACACTCGCTCAGTAGACGTTTAGCTGTTTTTACCAGTTCTACAGTTAGATTAATCAATATTTCCCATCATTATTTTAATTAGACAAGTGATATTACGGCAGGCGAGCGCACAGCCACCACTCTACCGAGGTTCCCATACTGATGATAACCGGAATTTTAACGGATTCAGCGCGAAACAAAAAGTAGGTTTTGACCGAACAAAAATGGATGGAGGACAATGGGAAGTAGAAGTGTGTCACAGTTATGACCTAAAAGTGTTTAATATGGTAGCAGACATGTTATATTATTTTTCAAATTAAAGGATGTTGCTTAAGAAAAACTACTGCATTGATATTTTAATTGAGACAACATTTTGCAATGACATCATTTCGGTGATGCATAAGCCCAATGCAGATTTGGGAAGTCACTTAAGACTATTAAATATCCCATGGCACTTGGAAACAAATGAAAATCGTAGATTGATTAGAGAAATTAGACGTAGACAGTCAAAATTCTTTGGGCATGTTATGAGAAGAAATGAATTGACAGGAACACTAAGCTGATCCACGACTCTGGTGATCGAGTGAGATGGCGAGTCATGACCGCCCACGCTTTTCGACATGGCACATGATGGATGGATGGATGGCACTTAATCAGGCAAAGTGAAATATAAATGGCTAGTTTCATTTGTATAGCGTGTCGCAACAAGGAAGTTGAGAATGCTGGGAAATCTCGAGTCAATTACTACTTCTTCTTCTGGTCTTTCTACCCCATGGGGACATAGGCTGTCAACAAAACCGTCCCATCTTTTGTTATCTGCAACAGCTCTCTCTCTCTCTCTCTCTCTCTCTCTCTCTCTCTCTCCCCCCCCCCCCCAACAGCTACCAATATTATTCAGAAATTCAAAACGACCAAAGCTAAACAATCTCAAGGGCACGCACGGTTCCACATACTGTAACACCAAAGATTTAAGTTAATGTTCACTAAAAGCTGAACAGCAGAGTCGACTACCCCGGCAGCCTCGGGAGTGCCGATGAATGGAAACTGATAGTAGACGTTCTGGGCCGTGGCAAATACCCAGCGGAAATCCGGAAGTTTCAGTTGCGACCAGACATTGTGATGTGCTCTCCGTCGACTCAACAGTTGGTTCTGATCGAGCTAATTGTTCCGTTCGAATTAAGAGTCGGGGAGCAACACACTTAACTTAAAAGATGGAAAAGTACAACGTGATATGAGAAGGACATCAATCATGTGCCATGCCGGAAAGCGTGGGCGGTCATGACTCGCCATTTCACTCGATCACCAGTGTCGTGGATCAGCTCAGTGTTCCTGTCTCGTCCATGCCATGTGGCCAAGCCATCCAGGTATTTTCCTCTCGGTCTTCCTCTCGGCCTGTTCCCTTCGATCTTGCCAGTTGTCACCAAGTTCTCCAATCCATTTCTTCTCATAACATGTCCAAAAAATTTTGAATGTCTACATCTAATTTCTCTAATCAGTTTACGATGTTCATTTGTCTCCTGTAGTACTTGGTCATTGGTTTTTTTGTCTGTCCATGGTATTCTTTGCATTTTCCTCAGAAACCACATTTCTGCAGCCATCAGATGTTTTTCAGCTTGACTGCTCATTGTCCAAGTTTCACATCCATACAAAAGAATAGGCTCTATGTATCCCTTCAACACTCTTTTTCTCGTTTCAATTGACATCTTTTTATTGGTCAGAATGTTTTTCATCTTGCTAAAGGCTACTTTCGCCATGGCGATTCTTGTTCTAATCTCTTCAAGGCATCTCCCATCAGATGTTATGACTGTTCAGAAAGCAGTGGCAAACTATTGAACGTAAACTTGCCAAGACATAAACAACAGCTGTAAAATGCTGGTGTTGACAACGATGTCCTGTAAAAAAAAAGGATATGCCGTCAAACTGTCATGCGGTATGTGGCAGAGGGAAAAAAAAAAAAGATAAATACTGATATATGCACCAGGTGCCGAATGTTTGCCCTCCGTGGGTGGGATGGCTTCTGGGTAGACACACTTTGTGATGTCGATATGGGATAAGTACCATAGGCGAACGCCTTGAAGGTGGGTGCGCATACTTTGGCACCTTGCCGTCGTGACAGACGATAGTTTGTTAACTGTGCTTCAAAAAGGCATAATCAGGGTGGATACGCAGGACAAAGGAAAAACGCCCGGAAGTCATGACCCGGACGGGCCCGCTCCCTCAGAGTGTCAAAGGGTTTGTTAAGGGGCCAAAACATTCGGCGAAAAAAGGGGGACTGGGGAGAGAAACCACTTCTGAAGATCAGAAGCTTCCTGCCGTGCTTGCTCCGCGGGGGAGTTTTTATCACTCACTAATTCTGTACAGAAACGATATACACGGTGAAAATAAAAGAGTAGGTTCAGTCGTTACTGCCTATAGAACCTTGTGGTCTAGGACAGTAGGGTATTGAGCCTAAGGCCTAAGGTATCAAGACCTCCTGGCTAGTGTGCAGTCGACGCAATCTGTACATGTTAGAGTTTTCTTTTTTTTCCCCGGCACCTTACCGGGGATTCGAACCTGGGTCTCTCAATTGGGAATGGCGTTTTAGCCACTCGATCTGACGCTCGGAAGAATGCTTTTGAAAAATGCATTTCAAATGCATTTGAAATTCATTTACAAAATCCAACCTTGTGCAAAAAAAAAAAAAAAAAAAAAAAGACATGATAGTCAGCTTAAAATTACCGTTGCAGACAATTCAAATTACTGAGCGAATTAGCTTGTTGTATTTTTAAGCATCATATTTTTTTTTAATTTTATATTAGGATTTAAAGATTGAGCACAACCCACTAATGGCAACGCTGATCGTATTCCGGCACGAGCCTTAATTAAGCCTTGTCCACGTCAAATTGGAAGCACTAGACTCGAGTTTCACTCTCGTTTGAACTCGTTAGTTGTGCATATCCCTGACTGGACCCGGGATCGAACCCCGGAAACAATCCCGAAACAACCAAATAAATCAATATAAGATTTATCATATTGCTTTATTTTATATCGTGTAAATTCTACAATATGCGTCTGACGAGATGCATTGAAATAAGACAGACATCAAATAGTGCAATCTATTGTTTGTGTCTTCATTGTTCAAATCTACTACGGGCAAACATTGTTTTGAATTTTCTTTATGTGACCAACAAAATGATGATAAGTTGTCTTTGCGACCTAGCCTTTTGTCCAAGGAATCTTCAGCTATCTTCTATAAAACCACACTCCCAAAGGTCCCAGTGATAATTCGCTTTAATTACTAATTGTCCAGGATTCGATGGCATATGTTAGATCTCGTTATATTTAACATGCAAGAATTCTTTTTCCATCTTCCAGTGACAAGGACATATTGCATAACATGTTCTTCATTTGATATAATGCTGTTTTTGTTTGGTCTATTCTGGTCTTGATCTCTGTAATGCATCTACCATGTGATGTTATCCATGTAAGGAGGAGAATAAACTCGAAAACTTACTGACAATTGCATATATTATGGAAAAAGAGAAAAGGGATGACAGAGATATAAATACCTGAATGGCTTGGCTGCATAGCATAATACGAGAGTAAGTTAATAAGTAAGTCAAATGACTGTAGAAAAATAACTAAATATGATCACAACTTGAAAACAGTTTATTTTTAAACATACATTGTCTCTTTATTTCTCAACATAATTTCCACCAACATTGATACACTTATCCCATAGTTTTATCAGGCCTCCCAAACCTGCTGCATAGAACTGCGTGCTTTGTTTTCATTCACCGACCATCCCACAAAACTATGTGACTTACTAATTGACTCGCCCTCGTAACTTTTTTCTACCCAGCTATGCACCGCTTTACGGAACAAACAATTGTCAGCAGTGGAACATCCACCGCACAGCCCCACTTAGCCCCTAGCGATTTCCACCTTTTTTGGTCCACTGAAACCCACCTTTTGTGGGAGACAATTCGCGAATGACGCCGAAGTTGAATGGGAAGTGAAAACGTGGTTTAGAAAACAGAGCACGCAGTTCTATGCAGCCGGTTTGGGAGGACCGATGAAACGATGGGATGAGTGCATCCATGTTGGTGGAAATTATGTTGAGAAATAAAGGGACAATGTATGTATAAAAACAAACTGGTTTCAAGTTGTTATCATATTTAGTTATTTTTCTACATCCATTTGTGACTTACTTATTTACTTACCCTCGTATAACCGGGACAAGAAACAGACATGGTGGGAGATTGGCTGGATCTGCACCGCATCTGACGTGATCGGGGCCTCTTGGAATCGCATGTTTAGTGCAAGAAAGAGAAAGAGCGGCTGACCGAGTGGCTAGAATGCCGGATTCTCCTTCGAGAGACCCGGGTTCGAATACCCAGTAAGGTGTAAAGTTTTTTTTTCCTGTTGGGGCAAAAAGAAAACTCTAACCTGCACAGTTCGCGGCGACTGCACTAGCCAGGCGGCCTTAATTCCCCAGGCTCAGAGACTCCCCCCCCCCCCCCCCGCCTTTCACCGCAAGGTACTATATTGGCAGTGCAGAAAGACAGATAGATTACCACGGCCCAGACCCCAGGATCTGGCCGACACTCAGAACTCTGTGGAAAGGCTAGACGGACACATAATGGGACTGCTACTGGTACCTCTAGTATTGGGACTCTTCAAGGTTCCAAATGTTGCTGTATGTAGCCGGGGCGCAGTGTTGGGGTGAGCGCCCAACCTTGCTTAAATACCCCAATGGCTCGTGAATACATAACCTATGCAGCAAAAGTCCAACTCCTGGCCTTCACGTGGCGGAACTGTTTCTATTAACAGGAGAAGGGGCGACGGCGAGTATCTGGCGCCGGAAAATAACCAGTATGCTCCAGATGTGTATACACATACATACATGTGCAGACACGTGTGTGCGTGTGTACACATCTAAACTCGAGTGAGACCACAGTCTGCTCTAGCAAAGGAAAGGTGCTGAAGACGGAGGCAACCAGCCAGGAGGCGCACCACAGAAATCAGGATGCCACGCAATTACGCAAAATGGAATATGTCGACTGCCCCTCTGCTGTGTGTCCACCGTGACGAGGTAGAGGGGCTTGTGCGTCCCAATGACCCCAAGAGCTATGCCGACGGTAGCACAGCTACTGGTAGGGCCACCCATGTCGGACAGGTCAAGGGAGAGGGACCAGACGAAGAGACACACAAACCTGCTGCCTTGTAGGTAGACTGGGGACAGTCAAAGGCTAGGGAAAGCACCCCGAATACATGCTTGTCAAAATCGGATGTACTGAGCCACAGGCTTGACAAAGCAGTGCAATGTAAAACCTGCTGCCTTGTAGGTAGACTGGGGACAGTCAAAGGCTAGGGAAAGCATCCCAAATAAATGCTTGTCGAAATCGGATGTACTGAGCCACAGGCTTGACAAAGCAGTGCAACGTAACTTAATTCATGATGTCACAAATCAAAATTAATCGTTATGGTGCTAATCCCGTGAAGTCCCATCAGGCGGTGATAGTGCCGGGCCCCCTGCCTCGAGGGGGTCCACCCATGACTACCGGTGGTCACCTTCCCCTGTGCTGTGGAGTCAAGGCACAGAGGAGTAGGTTAAGAGCTATTGACCAAATACCCCGGACACTCAACATACTACAGTGGAATGCCGAAGGAGTTTACAAGAAGAAAGAATCCCTGACACAGCGTCTTCATAAAGATAGAATAGATGTGGCATGCATTCAAGAGACACACCTCAACGCCAATCACAAATTCTCTGTCAGAGGATATCAGGCCACACGTTTCGACCGCGAAGGACACAAAGGAGGAGTTCTAATACTTACACGAAATACAATACCTTGCAGCGAAGTATCTGTGATCTCTGACAACCAAACGGAAATTATAGGTGTTGATATATTGATAAAGGACGTGAAAATAAGAATCTACAATCTGTATAGCCCAGCAGATAAGGACCTTACACTCTCAAACATGAAAATAACTGACACAAACTGCATTATTGTCGGAGACTTTAATAGCCGTTCAGAAAGATGGGGATACCCAGATACTGACAAAAGAGGAGATGAATTGGAGGACTGGGAAATAGACTCAAATCTCCATCTACTCAACAAAGCGGATGACACACCGAGCTTCTACTCCAGAAGATGGCTTACCACTTCTACTCCAGACTTAGCTTTCTGCACAGGAGACATCCTCCACAAAATCGATCGCCATGTGCTGGACCAATTAGCAGGTAGTGACCACAGACCAATCAAACTTGTAATGAATATGGAGTATGTTCCACAGGAGCAAAAGCCTTTGCCCCGCTGGAATTACAAACGAGCAGATTGGGACAGATTTGCCATACTAACAGACAAATATTGTGAAAACATAAATACACGATATGGCAACATAAAGCAAATGGTGGAAAGTCTAAACAGAGCGATAATACAGGCAGCCACTGAGTCCATTCCTAGAGGAGCGAGGAAAAATTACAAACCATACTGGACTGAAGAACTACAAAGTTTGGAGGACAAAGTTGAAGATGCCAGGAAGACAGCAGAGAGAGAACAAACAATTGAAGCGAATATCTCTCTCAAAGCCATCTCAGCAAAATATAAAAGAACTGTAAATCAAACAACAAGAGATTGTTGGAGGGAAAAAACAGAAAACCTGAATTTTGACAGGGATGGAAACAAACTATGGAAACTAGTGAAAGCCATGAACAATGAAGGACCTAGAAACAAACAAATAACAATTAAACAAGGAAATGCCTTGCTTACAGGAAAAAAGGCTGCAAATGCACTAATGGAACACTATGCAAATGCAAACCATATTGATATTACAACCGAACAGAAGAAAGCAATCAAAGACAAACAGATACATCATAGAAATACAGAGACAGCAGCAGAATATATGATGGCAAATCTAACAATGGAAGAAATGGAACAGGCAATGAATACCCTAAAAAAGAAGAAATCACCAGGAAAGGATGGAATCACAAATGAAATGCTAATAGGACTAGGCACCACGGCAAAGAAGAAACTACTAGCAGTCCTAAATAACAGCTGGAAGAGAGGAATAGTCCCACAGGCATGGAAGGAAGCTATACTAATACCAGTCCCAAAGAAAGGAAAAGACCTGGAAGAACCAAATGGCTATCGACCTATCAGTCTACTTAGCTGTGTAGGAAAATTAATGAAACGCATTATCAATGGCAGGCTAACATGGCATCTGGAAGAAAACAAACTCTTAACACCACACCAAGCAGGATTCAGAAAGTACAGATCCACTGAAGATCAAATAACCTATATAGCTCAGGAAATAGAGGATGCCTTCCAAGAGAAAAAGCACACACTAGCAGTCTGGATAGATTTAGAAAAAGCATTTGATAAAGTATGGAAGGAAGGATTGAAAGTAAAACTGCAAAACATGCATGTTTGTGGGAAAATGTATAAATGGATCAGCCACTACCTTGAGAACAGAACTGCCAGGACAAAAGTACAAGGACAAACAAGCAAAATGATGCTGCTGGAGCAAGGTGTCCCCCAAGGAGGAGTTCTTTCACCAACATTATTCCTAGCATATATAAATGACATCACAGAAAATTTTCCAGCCAGAGTACACACATCCTCCTTTGCAGATGACCTAGCCATATGGACATCTGAAGAATATATTAGTACAGCTAACAGCAGAATACAGCAAGCCTTATTAGCGCTAGAGGACTGGTCAAAATCATGGCTAGTGAAGATAAGTGAGGAGAAAACAACATGCACAGTGTTCTCCCTCTCAAATAAAACTCAGCAACCTAAGCTGGTATTGAATGGAAAAATATTGCGCCATGAAGAAAATCCAAACTAACTAGGAGTCACCTTTGATCGTCGCCTGACATGGAAGACACAGGTTGAGAAAAATCGAACAAGAGCAAGGCAGAGAATGGCAATCATGAAAAAGCTTGCTGGTACAACGTGGGGAGCAGATGAGAAAGTTCTCAAGAAGTTATATACTGGACGGGTGAGGCCAGTACTGGAATATGGCATTGCAGCTTGGGCAACAGCAGCTAAGTCAAACTTAAACAAAATAAGTAGAGTCCAAAACCAAGGAATGCGAATCATAACTGGAAGCCTGAAGACAACGCCTATTAATGAACTAGAAAAGATCACTTGTTTACAACCAATGCAGGATAGAAGAGATAGCAGAGCCCAGCAACAAGCAGAAAAATTTAGAAGATTGACAGACCACCCTATGTATAAAAGGTTTAGTGGTTTTGGAAAGGGAAGACTGAAGCGTAGCAACTTTGTAGAAACTGCAAAACGAAAGACTAGGGCAGATCCTATACTTAACATATCAACAGTCAAACTCATTTACAATGCACACAAGTTCCCAGCTTGGAGACAGCAGCAACTGCCTGAGATGATAGAAAACATTCCTGGTATTGAGAAAAAGAACACTCAGCATGAAACCGAAAGAAGAGAAATAACCCTAAACTACATAAAAGAACATTACCCAAGCAGCAATTGGACCCATGCATATACAGATGGATCAGCCAAAAATTCAATAGAGAATGGAGGAGGAGGAATTCTCCTAAATTTAAAAAATGGAGTGAAAAAAACCACATTCAATGGCAACTGAAAAATTTTCAAGTAACTTCAAAGCGGAGGTAGAGGCTTTGAAAACTGCAGCAGAAATGCTCCTGATGGAGGAAAATAAAGAGAAGCAAATAGCTATCTTCACAGATGCAAAGTCAGCTGTCTCAATACTGAAGAGCAATAACAGCACAGAAATAGCTGACCTAAGAGCAGCACTCCATGGTCTATGCCAGAAATCCAAAAAAGTTGTAATACAGTGGATCCCATCACATTGCAGTATACCTGGAAACGAAGAGGCTGACAGACTGGCAAAAGAGGGCGGACGACTACCACAGCCTGACATAGACATAACCTATAATGAGGCAAAGAGGTTGATAAAAAGCACTTGTAGAACCAAATGGGAATCAGAGCATCCAGGCCATCAGAAGGATGATGCATATTACAAACTCGACCGAAGAGAACAAGTAGCAATCTTCAGACTCCGCACAGGACATAACAGGCTGAAATACCACTTGTTCAATAAACTAAAGATAGGAGATACCGATGAATGTAATTGTAGAACTGGAAAAATGACAGCAAAACATTTGCTGCAGGATTGCCCAACGTATGCAGAACAGAGAAAGATATTTTGGCTCACACCTGCTTCATTTGAGGACAAGCTCTATGGAGATATCAACAAGCTCAAGTTGACCGCAGTTTACTTTAACTACATACAGGTTGACATTTAAAGGTCCATGAAGACCCAGAGGCATGAAATTGAATATTGCTTGGATAGCAAATCCATTATGTGGAAAGTCCAAATCGAAAGCTCGCTGTGTGGGCTTCATAAAAGGTGGAAAAGTGTCCTGGTGGCACGAAATGGAATATTGCTTGGATAGCAAATCCATTACGTGGAAAGTCCGAATCAAAAGCCCATTGTGTGGGCTTCATAAAAGGTGGAAAAGTGTCCTAGTGGCATGAAATGGAATATTGCTTGGATAGCAAATCCATTACGTGGAAAGTCCGAATCAAAAGCCCACTGTGTGGACTTCATAAAAGGTGGAAAAGTGTCCTAGTGGCACGAAATGGAATATTGCTTCGATAGCAAATCCATTACATGGAAAGTCCGAATCGAAAGCTCACTGTGTGGATGTCATCTGCAGACTGCATACTTCTGGTTTCCGGAAGAACAGCCTATGGTGAACGGAAGGCCCAATATACGGAAGTGAGGCTAAGCAGCCATGTGCAGGACGTGACGATTCCTTGGGTGAGCCCAGTACCAGAGCGTTATGTATCGGCTCTGCAAGTATGGAAGCCTCCTTGGATGGCGGGGAATGCCCATGGTCTGCCCCTGCCTTCCCTTGAGGGCTGACCAGGATCTTTGGCTGTTCTATATGGACCAGCTGGGATGGGGGATAACACCACAACAGTGAGAGTCAAACGTCCTAAGAAACCCCCGGGAAGGTTAACCCGGTCAACAAATGCCCGCAGAAGTCGGATGTGTCGGCCTAACGGCGCAAGAACGCAGCTCTGCTGTAAACAGGCACAACGCAATCACATCGGAAAAAAATCTCCGGATGAACGAAGAAGAAGAAGAAGAAGAATATGTCGACTACTGCTAAAAGTTATGGTGCTCGCCCTACTTTGGACCCCCAGGCAGGTGCAATGCCGGGCCCTATGTCTCGAAAGGGTCCAACCTCAACTACTGGAGGTCCTTCTCAGATGTCCTGTGGAGCCAGGGGAGATGAGAATAGAACGGCTGGCCATACTAAACAAAGACTTAAAATAATGCACTGGAATGCGGAGGGAGTCAGCAAAAAAAAAAATAAAGAATTAGAAAACATCATGGACCAAGAAAAAGTAAGCATATGTTGCTTGCAAGAAACTCACCTCAACGAAAATATAGCCTTCAAAATCAGAGGCTACCAGTGTTACCGATCTGACTGAAAGGACAGGCGAAAAGGTGGGATACTTACTCTTGTAAAAATTAACATCACTGCTTCCCAAATCGAAGTCTATATGGAAGGGGCTGAGTATCATACACTTAAACTTAAAACAGACTATACAGACCTACATCTGATCAATTACTACTGTCCAAGTGACCGCCCACAGGCACTGGACACACTACCATTAACAGAAAACATGATTGTGTGTGGCGATTTCAACAGCCACTCGCAGAGTTGGGGCTATGATCACATGGACCAGAGAGGAGAGAGACTGGAAGACTGGCAGGATGAGAATAGATTCATCTTGGTTAACAAGCCGTCCGACCCACATACTTTCTACTCGAGATCATGGCACTCTACAACTACACCTGACCTGGCTTTTCATTCACCAAACCTGGAGTGGAACATTACACGGATTGTTGGGAAACAACTTTGTGGCAGTGACCATCGGCCAGTCTTTCTAACTGTAGAAAATGAGCTTGTAAGTGAAAGCAGCACCCTCTCGAGGTGGAACTACAAGAAAGCAGACTGGGCAATGTACAAGAATCGCACCAGCTTACTGGTTAGAAACCTGAACACTGAGAAAGACATAAATAAAGTAGTTGAAGAGTTTGGGAAATGCATACTACAGGCAGCGCGAGAAACAGTACCAAGAGGAGCCAGTAAACAATATAAACCTTACTGGAGTAGTGAAATGGAACAGTTGCATAATGATTTGGAAGTATGTAGAAAGCAAGCAGAGGCCACACTCAGCCAAGAGCACCACAATAAATTCCAGCATGCAAAAGCCAAATTTCAAAGAGCCAAGCTGCAAGCTAGACGGAAAACCTGGCAGGAAAAAACAGAGTCTCTGAACTTTGAAAGAGACACAAGGAAATTGTGGAAGCTAATAAAACAACTTAGCGATGAGTGCACAGGGAGAAACTCAAAAATTGCATTACATAAAGATGGAAACATTTTAACAAGAAAGCAAGCAGCTGACCATTTTGCGGACTCATTCGCACAAGATAACAATATCAAAATTAGTCCAGAGAAACAACAAGAGATTCGAGAGAAACTGCAACATACAGGACAGAAGGAAATAGTACATGAGGTTCTGGAGGCACCCATCACAATCAGCGAACTGGAGCTAGCCATATCAAAACTGAAAATGAGAAAGTCACTAGGTATCTCCAATGAAATGATCAGGAACCGAGGAACAGAGGCCAAAGCAAAGCTGTTGCAGATTTTCAATAACAGTTGGACCTTAGGCAGTGTTCCACAAGCCTGGAGAGAAGCAATCATGATACCCCTCCTAAAATCAGGGAAAGATAGTTCCATTGCCTCTAGCTACAGACCAATTAGCCTCACCAGCTGTCTCTGCAAAACACTGGAGCGCATCATCAATCACAGACTGCAGTGGTACATTGAAAGTAAAAACATCCTTGTGCCACAGCAGACTGGCTTTAGGCAGTGCTACTCTACGGAAAATCAGACAACCTACCTCTCTCAAGAAATTGAGGACGCATTCCAAGAGAAGAAGCTGGTGCTTGCTGCATGGATAAATCTGAAGAAAGCCTTTGACAAAGTCTGGAAAGAAGGTCTGATGAATAAACTGAGAAACTGCAAAGTCAATGGAAGGATGTACAAATGGGTGAAAGCATACTTTCACAACAGAAGAGCCCGAGTACAGATAGACGGACTAAAGAGCAAGAAAGTACTACTGCGTCACGGTGTTCCCCAGGGCGGAGTCTTGTCCACCACACTTTTTCTAATCTTTATCAATGATCTCGTTGCTAATCTACCGCATGGAATTAAAGCGGCAATGTACGCCGATGACCTGGTTCTATGGAGCACAAATGAACATGCATCAGTGGCCACCAGATTACTACAAAGAGCTGTAGATACATTTGTTGCATTGGCAAATAGATGGTGTTTCAGCATAAACACTGACAAGTGCAGCACCACCCTATTTACCCTCTCTCCAAAACAAAAGGCAGGGACCATCCCGATAAATGGAACACCCCTAAGAGAAGATAAAGAACCAACATACCTTGGAGTAACATTTGATGGCAGGCTGACATGGAGAAAGCACACCAACAAAGCAGTAGCAAAAGCCAGAAGGAAAATAGCCATCCTGAGAAAGCTAAGTGGAACCACATGGGGAGCCAGTGGGAAAATACTTACCAAAGTTTATCAACAGAGCATACGACCACACCTGGAATACGGGTCAACTGCGTGGTGTTCGGCATCAAAAACCACACTACAAGAGCTGGACAAAGTGCAAAATCAAGCACTTAGAGTCACCACAGGAGGGATGAGATCAACCCCTATAGTGGAAATGGAGAAAATGGGGAGGACACAAGCACTGAGTGAGCGCAGAGATAAGAAAACGCTAATACAAGCAGAAAAGTTCCTCAGCTTGCCAGGCCACCCTATGAAGAACAGATTTGAAAACTTAGCTATGGGGCGGTTGAAAAGAAATAGTTTTATCCACCAGGCCAAAGGACTCTGCAGAGAAACCACCGATCTGCCCACAGTTGGTATCCCCCTAACAACTATTCCAGAGCGAACTCCATGGAAAGATGAGCATAGACTATCATTACAAATCCAGACAAAAGTGAGAGGAATATTTGACAAGGAAGAACAGAACAGTGTGCAGCGCAGAACAGCCACTCTTAGCTTCCTTGATGAAGAATACCCACAGGACCTCTGAACCGAGTCTACACAGATGGGTCAGCACAAAATGATGTTCGAAATGGAGGAGCGGGAGTGTACATAGAATACCCAAATAATACTAGGGACACAGCTAGAGTACCGACAGGAAAGTACTGCCATAACTACGATGCTGAAATTGAGGCAATCAAGATAGCCACAGAGAAATTACTAAATACCAGCAATGGTACACAACCTGTGGTGCTATTGACAGATGCAAAATCAGTACTCGAGGCGCTCCTGTCTGGGAAATTGCCAGTACTAAGGACACTACTTTCTGAACTTAGCAGTCAGCATAAGGTCACCATACAGTGGATACCATCCCACTGTGGAGGACCCGGAAACGACAGAGCTGATCAATTGGCTAAGGAAGGAGCCAAAGAAGAACAGCCTGATGTGCCCGTTACATACCACCAAAAGAAAAGAATGATCAAATCAGTCAGAAAGCCACCAAAACCTGCTCAAGATGACTACCACGTTATGGATAGACCAGAACAAGTCATTATTCTGCGCCTCAGAACAGGGCACAATAGATTACGCAACCACATGTATACAAAATTCAAGATTGGTGAAATAGCCATGTGCACATGTGGATTGGCGTCGCAGACAGCAGAGCACATACTCCAAGACTGCCCAAAATATAACATATCTAGGCAAACCTTCTGGCCTAGAGAGACGACAGTGGAAGATAAACTCTATGGACCGCTGTATGAACTGAAAAAGACAGTTTAATTCATACAAGAGACAGCATTACAGTTATAGACATATTTCAAGCGAACGAAAGAAGAAGAAGTGACTCTTCACTCGCTGTTGAAGATGAAGATGAAGATGAAGCGCGTGTGGGAATGTCCAAGTACTGTGATGTCGGTTCTTAACTCAAGGTGGAGAAGGTGGAGGAACAGATTGAGAACTCGTTTGTGGAATGGATGAGATTGCGGGGGATTGGCAGGGGTTCTGGTAGAATCTCAAAACTGAAAGGGAAGACCAGGAGAACTTTCAATCAGATAGCGGTGGGAGCGATTAGTAGTGTAACTCTTCGCTGGCTGTTGAACGAGGGGACGGAGCGCTAATGGGAATGTCCTGAGTGCAGTGATGTCGATTTTTAGCTCAACTCAACTCAACCTGATCAGAGACTAGTTGATTGCTTGCTTGCTTGTGCTCGCTGGCTGTGAACTCCAGTATGCCGGATGAAGACATCCTGTTGTCCAACATCAGGGTGATGTCATATAGAGACTAGTGATCGCGTGATAAGGAAAATTAGCCCACTTTGATTTGATGATTTGCCGCAAATCATTACCTTCCACTCTTACAGACACGATGACAGTTTCATTCGCTGCTTTAGGGGAACACGATTCGTATATTCCGATCTCTTTTGAGGAAGAGACCCCACATGGCTTTGTTTGTATCGAGTGGCATAACATCGATTCAAATTGTTCAATCAATATACATACCACCAATGGGGTAGGGTACCATTATATGGGGATACGTGTTTTATCTTGCACCGCCCCTACAAGGGGCGTTAGGTCACATGACTGTCAGCCATGTTGTTATTTCTGAGATCTCCCATTCCAAGTATAAACAACATCGACCGTGGATATCCTACAGCACATGAAGACTGTCGGCCAGCATCTGTGTCCCGTATTTAAATTAAGAAATATAAGGTATCGTCAGCCCTAAAATATTTGGTTGCATATAGTTCTGGTTTGAAGTTTACCAGATGACCCAATGACCGATTTTTGACGACTTCCACGAAGGCTGAGATCCGTGACACTGGCTCCTGACTTGAAGTGTTTCCGTTGTACTGAGGAAACAACTTGTTGGGATAACTTGATGAGGATGTTAATTTTCTTACTTGTTGATTCTCGTTGGTTCTTTAAAGTATGAGTTTATGCAAAACGCTGGCTGAAACTGAAAGTAAAGGAATATTTAAATATAAAATCATGATAAATAACACTGAACAATGGATTGTAAAGTAAACTGGACACTGGAGGGGAGGTAGTGGAAATTGAAATGACATCAGCAAGTGGAAGTGTAGTCTGTTTGGTTTGTTATCTGTTAATTATTAATTACTAATAATAATTAGTATTACTGTTATGAATTGTTTTAATGAAGTTATGATTGAGTAGTCAGTAAAGGAATCAAATGTCAGTTGGGTAAAGAACAGATAACACAGCTTTTTTGCCAGTTTGCACTTAGTTTCACAAGTTTATTTCCCTTCATAACAAACCTTACTTAAGTTTAAGTGGTAAGCAGTGCATAAATAGTAGCTCAAATGGTAAAACAGTGTGTCAATGGGAACCTGTGTCAGTGGTAAACAGTGTGTCAGTGGAAATAGTGTGTCAGTGGTAAACAGTGCCTCAGTGGTAAACAGTGTGTCAGTGGAAAACAGTGCGTCAGTGGTAAACAGTGTGTCAGTGGTGTCAGTGGAAAACAGTGTGTCAGTAGTAAACAGCTATTATTTTGTTTTTTCTTCCAACTTAATTGTAAGCTCATCCTTATTTCTTGGCCATCTTATCCATCATTTTTACCACAGCTTTATTTATTCCTCCTTGATGATCTGTGGTTGTTCTATCTTCATGCATCCCTCAAGGCATTAGTTCGCATCTGTTGACAATGAAATAGTAAAACCTAGTGTGGAAATATTACCATCTTAGATCTAATCTCTTACCATCTTAGACTTAATCTCTTACCATCTTAGACCTAATCTCTTACTATCTTAGACCTAATCTCATACCATCATACACCTAATCTCATACCACCATAGACCTAATCTCATACCATCAAAGACCTAATCTCTTACCATCTGTGAGGTTATAAAGATAAGGGTGATGTGACTAGGGGTATCCCAGATGGGATGGGTTATCATCCTCAATGAGCCTTCTTAAGGAAGCCTAGAAATGGCTCCAAACCCCCAAGTGAGGAACAAGACAGAAAGTGTCCAAGTCCTACACTAATTATATGAAGAAAAGGACACCCTTTAAAAGGCTGGGTGCTCAAGGAAATTTACCACAGACAAAAAGGAAAAAAACTCACTATATAAAGAAAATGTGCCTGTGTGTGGTTATTCCCCCCCCCCCCCCCCCCCCCCTCCCCCAAATCTGGTCACAACTTAAGTTTTAAACAGTAATATATATCAACTGTCATAAACAACTGGTGAATAAAACATCACAATGAAGCAACTCCAACACCTTGAATAAATTCAACTATATTTGGAAAAATGGTGAGTTTTGGGAAGATCTATTATCTGCTCTGTGATATCATATACACCCAAATATTACAAACACATGGATCACAAAATCAGTGGGGAAAAAATGATTACCCCAAAACTAACAAACAGATTCATAAACTATTTAAAAAACTCAAATCTCTACTCAACCATATCTGTAAAGTTCTTCTCCTATCTCAAATCTCTACTCAACCATATTCGTAAAGTTCTTCTCCTCAAACAAGCATAAAATAAAGTATGTCTATTATCTTCTTATTCTATATCAAGTCACAGCTACTGATGAGCTGAGTTATATAAATCCTTCAATACTGCAGAAAACCTTGGTTCAGGAATGTTATGGGATTCTCCCTGGTGATTCATAGTGGATATAACTAGGACTTGGTACCTAACCTTCTTGAACATGCTTGGTGAAGTTGAGGCCAGGGGTCAATCAATATAAAGGGCATCACTCTTCACGGTTTCTTGAAGGTAGATCCTTGGGTCATTGTCAACAATGTAGACATCCCTGTGTTCGTGTTCATAGACCAGAACATCTCAATTGCCATCAGCTAGGCAATTTTAGGAGGACCAAGTTTTATGTTGATAAAGCTAACCTGTAAGTTCTGTCACATCCCTAGAACTCTCTAGACATATATATTGGAAGGATATATACAGGAACCATTATGTAGTTACCCATGGATAGGCTGGGTCTTCATTGCACACAATGAGAAGAATGACGACCATCCAGTAGTTCAGGTTTAAAAGATCCAAACCTCTCAATAGCCATCCATTTGTAATTCAGTAGGACCACGTATCCTGAATGTAAGGCCAATACACACCATCCATCTTTGATGATACACATGCAAAATCCCATCAATATACATTTGAAAGAAAACCAAATATGATTCCTTGGGTGAGCCCAATACCAGAATGCTGTGTTCAATCAATCAATCATGTGCCATGCTGGAAAGCGTGGGCGGTCATGACTCGCCATTTCACTCGATCACCAGTGTCGTGGATCAGCTCAGTGTTCCTGTCTCGTCCATGCCATGTGGCCAAGCCATCCAGGTATTTTCCTCTCGGTCTTCCTCTTGGTCTGTTCCCCTCGATCTTGCCAGTTGTCACTAAGTTCTCCAATCCATTTCTTCTCATAACATGTCCAAAAAATTTTGACTGTCTACGTCTAATTTCTCTAATCAGTTTACGATGTTCATTTGTCTCCTGTAGTACTTGGTCATTGGTTTTTCTGTCTGTCCATGGTATTCTTTGCATTTTCCTCAGAAACCACATTTCTGCAGCCATCAGATGCTTTTCAGCTTGACTGCTCATTGTCCAAGTTTCACATCCATACAAAAGAACAGGCTCTATGTATCCCCTCAACACTCTTTTTCTCGTTTCAATTGACATCTTCTTATTGGTCAGAATGTTTTTCATCTTGCTAAAGGCTACTTTCGCCATGGCGATTCTTGTTCTAATCTCTTCAAGGCATCTCCCATCCGATGTTATAACTGTTCCAAGATAATTGTACCGATTCACTTGTTGAAGAATATTTCCATTTACTTGTGTATTACATTGTGGCACTTCTTCCTTCCTACTGACGACCATAACCTGAGTCTTTTTACAATTTAATTCTAACCCCAGTTGCTCACTGTGTACAACAACCGCATCTACTAATTGTTGCAGGTCCTGCTCATTGTCTGCAATTAATACTGTATCATCTGCATATCTAATGTTATTGATGTTTCGTCCTCCATGTGCTGTGTTAGCTCTGTAATTATGGAAACCTCCTAGGATGACGGGAATGCCCATGGTCTGCCCCTGCCAAAGACAGCACCTTTAATAGTGCCATTGTCTACTATGCATCTGAGCGGGTCTAACCTCTACACCGTCTCAGAGCCGAGTGTCACCGAACAGTCAAAAGCATGTTTTTCACACAAGGCAATCTGCCCTTTCGACCGTGACAAGAGTGTGAGCTTTAGACACCCCCATTGGTCCATGACAGCCATTCAAAAAGTAATGGCAGACTACTGAATTAACATTTCCTAGTAAATGACAAATAGCCAGTACATGCTGGACTTGATTGCAATGTCCCTAAAGTACACACAGCTAAAGCAGCATATAAATAAATGATTAGCAGATTAATTAATTAATGTTTCCAGCTTATGAAGAGTTAATTTGTTTAATATTTTCTGATTCACAGTGATTTTCCAGGATGGGAGTGTGGCAAGATAGAAGAGTCTCATACAAAATTGGCTTTGTTGGGGTCATACTGGGTGTTCTGATGTTCATTGTGGGCTTTTGTGCTCCGTCGTGGGCACAGTTTACATTCATTTATGGTGACCACACTCTGAGTATGGGATTATGGCAGAAGTGTACAGGAGACCTGGGTATATGCACAATATCTATAGACAATGATAGTCCAGGTGTGTACATGTTCTTGTGTCACGGCTCTATGTAAAATGTCAGTGTGTAAATCTGTTATGGATGTAATGTCTTTTTTATATGTGACCTATACATGTCCTTGTGTCTGTATGTCCTTGTGTCAGTCTTCGTCATCATCAACTTCTACTTTTGCAGCAAGCGTTGAGGGGAGGAATAATTGGGTGGCATTTGATAGCGTCATTCCGTGCGATTGTACAATGTCTTTGATGGCGTCAATCCATTTTCTTCTTGGGCGTCCTCTTGCTCTCGTCGCAGATGATCTTTGATGTAAGGCCAGTGATGGTAGTTGATGGTGTTGCATTCAAACAACTTGGCCAAACCACTTGATCTTCTGTCTTTCAATAAATGTGGTACAAGGTGTTGATCCCACTGTCTGTCTGATAACAGCATTTCTTACTCGGTCTGAGATTGTTAAGTTGGCAGCTCTCCTCAGGCATCTCATCTCGCAAGTGGTGATTTTGTGAAAGTGTGATTTGGATAATGTCAAAGTTTGAGATTGGTAGCATAGGCTTGGTGTGAATATGCTGTTTATTATTTGTCATTTTGTGGACATGGGTATATTTGAATGTTTCAGTATGGTGATAGTTGATATGTAAGTGCGCTTGCTTTTTGACATCTGATTTTGTTTTCTCTGTCCAATCTGCCATCTTCTGTGATCATACTTCCAAGATATTTGAATTCGTTAACTTGTTTCAGAGTTGTGCTATTTATCTGTATACTTAGTGAGCCAGGAGATCTGCTAACTTGCATTACTTCGGTTTTGGCTGTATTTATACTTATATTGTATCTGCTGCATGTTGAACTCAGATTATTAATATGACTTTGCAGTCATCCCCTCATCGCTATCAAACAGGCACTGCTCATCTGCAAATAGAAGTTCATTTATTTCCTGTGGATCAGTTGTTTCATCTGAAGTAAACAGTTCTAAATGTTCTGAATCTGTTCTGTAAGGCTTGCTTCTTTGGATATTCTTGTGTTAGTGCTTTATGTAAAATGTCAGTGTGTAAATCTGTTACGGATGTAATGTCTTTTTTGTATGTGACCTACACAATGTCCTTGTGTCTCTGTGTAAAATATCAGTGTGTAAATCTGTTACGGATGTAATGTCTTTATTGTACGTGACCAACACAATGTCCTTGTGAAAACTCAAATTTGCTTGTTTAATTTATTTTGTACGAAGAAATTTATCATACATTGATTAATTATCTGTTATATAACTATAATAATTTCTGCCCACGAGTTACCAAGGCCCTCAATGGAAGCAAAGAATAGTAGCAGTGTAACCTGCCATGCATGCCATAAGAGGAGACTAAGGAGGGTTGGCTTGGAACTGGCTACCCCATCTTGTAGAACACTAGCTGCAAAATCCAACCACGCATGAATAAATCTAAAGATAAAGAAAGAATAATAAATGTAGACTTTTTTCCCCCGCATATCCTTTACAGGACATCACTGTCAATATCAGCATCCCTCAGCTGATTGTTGATTTCTTGGCAAGATTACGCTCAGCAGTTTGCCATTGCTTTCTGAGCGACCGGCTCACATACCCCGTAAGTTACAAATCCGCTACAGATTCTCACGCACATCACGTTACTTACGAGAGTATACGGGATTACAGAGAATGTCGTGTAATGTAACAGTGAGGGAATTAGGTTAGGAGTAAAGAGTTAAGGAATGCTGCGCATTCCTTGACTAGGGGGAAAACCATAGTGAACGTGTGTGCACGAATGAAGAAGTGTATCTAGGAGAACACACACGTCACTTGGGGCCAGCGAGAAGACATGTCAACACCGGGCAGGGAGTTTACCATCATGTATGCTGTAGTATAACTATTCGGCAAATAAAGTATGTTTAAAACAACGCGGAGACTTGGGTCTATACGATCATGTGCTTAACCTGTCTTGTCCACACTATGACAGCAGGTTGATTTGGTGCCGTGACAGTCTGAAACATGGGAGGTCGCGGAGAGAGTACCGCTATAGAAAATTGTTGTGTCTGGGCGTCTGGAGAAGGAAGTTTGTAAATATTGAGAAACGAAACAGATGAAAGCCGCCTGTTGATAGTTATTGTATACCTGTTTAACAAGGAGTTCCATTTTCAAGGACAGCGCTCAAAAAGGTTTGATTGATAAACTTATTTTTTTGAAAGACTGATGTTGTTACATATTTAATCCTATAAATTAACTGGAGAATTCACCAACGCTAATTGAAAAATTTATCAAGTAATGCCGTTCTGCATCAAAAGTCAGTACAAATTATGAAGTTTAACCCGTGGGACTGTTGAAGGTGAAGTCAAGGTTATGCTGCAAGTTTCATAATTATGAAATCAAGATCTGCAATACTTTCTACAGTCACTTCACATTTAGAAGGCATTGATAAAATTTGTCTCAACTTATAAGATAAAGCACTTTAAACTGACCATGGCGAGAGTCCCACATGAAAATAAGAGATTGGATAGCGTCAGCTTTAAATCAAATTGTTGTTGACTGGATTACGTTTGCGCTGAAATTTATATATGAAAAACCCAGATGGCTGTTGGAAACTGAGTTTTTTGTTGCTGAAGTCGTGTGAGCAGTTGTCGTTTGCGTGAAGGTGACCTTACTTGAAGGGAATCTACAGTTAATCGAGCAAGTAAACAAGCAGTCTTGTTGCGAGCCTGGTATCGAGCATAATCTTCGTCAGGAATTAATTGGAGAGAACTGACTTCGACTTCGATTAAATTATTATGGAAAGAAATCCAGAGGCTCTTCTTTGTTCTGCTCATTTCAACGAGCTTGATTAGAGTCCTTTGTTAATGTGGTGTAGGTAATTCTGAATCAGTAGCTCATTTAAATTCTTTGATCAAAATTCAGGATCGAAACAGGAATATTCTTCGTCAGGATCTTCGATTGGAGGCTTTAATTAAGTTAATTAGATAATATTAGAGTAATTAACAGATTTTGTATTGTTGCTGAATTTGAAATTAACATTGTTTGAAATATTTGTATATTGCTTGATAATTATAGATTTTAGGATGGAATCCCAAGATTTTTCACAGGTACTGACTGGAGTTGGCGGGGCAATATCAAGGTTGGATGCAGTATTAAGACAACAAAATGTAAACAGTGATGTTGAAAGATTTAGTGGTCAAGCAAATCAGTTTAAGAAATGGATCATTTCTATTGAGAAACATGCATATTTAATAAACGCTACAGATGGGGAGAAAAAGAATTTGGCATACAGAACAAGTACAAGTCCAGTTTCTGACCATATAAGAAGAAAATTAGAAGCAGCAGGAGGTGAAACCTGGGAAGAATTTAAAGATGATCTCGCAAGAAAATATGCTGAAATTACTGATCCACAACACGCATTCTCAGTATTGCGACAGACTAGACAAAGCAGCACAGAAAGTGTCCAGTTATATAGTGACAGGTTAATCAATTTGGCGGAAGAGTCATTTTTAGGACAGAATGTACGAGCTGAAGAGGTGGAACGGATGTTAGTAGGGATTTTTGTTGATGGGATTAGGTCAGATGGATTGAAATTTAAATTATTAAGAGAGAATCCTGCAAGATTGTCACAAGCGGTAGATATCGCTATACAAGAGGAAAGCTTGAGGAGGAGGTTTAGGTTAAGAGTAGGACGAGAGTTAGGTAGTAGTTCAGAAGATAGAATTGAAGAACCTATGGAAATAGGACAGTATAGACATGGATGGAGAGGAAGACGAGGAGAAATACAGATGGTACAAAGAAACGAGAACGTATATAATCAAGATAGAAGAGGACAAGTGAGAAATACTGTAAGAAACATGGAAGGAAACACAAATAACTCGAATGTGGTTTGTTGGGGGTGTCATAAACGGGGGCACATTTTTCGCTTTTGTGGTAACAGAAGTGGCCCATCGAATACGCAAAATAGTAGAGGTGTTCAGTCGAGTATACAGAATAGAATTGCAAATGGGAGACCAGCAAATTGGAATTCTGGAGAAATACAGAGAAATTTTAGAAGGTCAGGAAATCAGGAAAATGGGCATCCCGCTTACTGAATAGGGTCGGCAGTAGGAGGGAAGATAGTAAGATCCAAAAAGGGCATCAATATATTAAAAACCCAAAGGATGAGTATAATAGAACATTTAGAAATAAAAAACAAGACGAGGTAAAACAATTGTCATTAAATATGGTAGATCCTAGCTCATGTATAGTACAGATAGGAAAATATAAAGTTAGAACATTAGTGGATTCAGGAGCACAAGTTAGCGTGATTAAAGAAGCATTTTTATATCGAATGTTAAAAAATTGTAAAATATTTAGAATTCAGGAGAATCTTCATTCGGTAACGGGACAAAAGTTAGAAGTGCTAGGACAAACGATGATAAATTTGAAATTAGGAGGGATAAATGTCAGGCATATGTTTCATGTGGTTAAAGAATTAAATAGAAATATGATATTGGGACAAGATTTTTTATTGAAAAATGGGGTGAGACTTTTATTTGATTTGCATAAATTAAAATTCCAAGATGTTTACGTAGATCTAGAAGAAGATATGCATGTGTCGACACTAGTTAGAGTTAAAACGACCATGAATTTAAAACCACAGTCAGTTAATTTGATACAAGCAAGACTGAAGAGAAACCCGTATTATGTAGCAGGAAACATAGTCAGAATCACGGAATTGCAAAATGAAATAATTGATGAGCCAGGTTTAGAAGTTCCGGATGGAATAATAGAATTAGATAAAAGTTTAACATTTCCAGTAATGGTTATAAATAACACAGGTAGAGAAATTAAATTATACAGAGGATGTGTAATAGCCAAGCTAGAACGTAACGTTAGTGACATATTGGCAACAGATAGAGTAAATATGGCAGGTATAAGTTATTCAGAAACCTCTAGTGAAAGAATTAATAATAGACGCGGATGCAGAAGAAAAGGGAACGTAAGAATGGATGAATTGATCCATCCATATAGAAGAAATACAGCACAAATACATTCACTAGACAAAGTAACAAGAGAAAAAGAATTGTTAGCACAATTAAAAACTTCGCCAGAAAATAAGGAAGTGTTAGAAAAACTTATAAAGCAAAATCAAGATGTGTTTGCGATAAATGATTTAGAATTGGGTAAGACACAAACAGTTACGATGGAAATAGACACGGGAGATCATCCACCAATTAGTTTAAAACCATACAGAACTCCATTAAGAAATAGAGAAGTCGTAGAAAAGGCAATAGAAGATATGTTGAAAGCAGGCATAATAACAAGGTCAAAATCAGAATGGTCATCTCCGGTCGTCATAGTAGCCAAATCTGATGGTTCGAACAGGTTCTGCTGTGACTATAGGGCGTTAAATAAAATTACTAAGAATGTAGCGTACCCATTGCCGGTGATTGATGATATTTTGGGGTTACTTAATGGCTCTACATATTTCACAACGCTGGATGCAAGAGCAGGATTTTGGTGCATTCCGATGTCGAAGGACGCGCAAAGGAAAAGTGCCTTTTGTACTCATATGGGTTCTTACGAATTCTTACGTATGCCATTCGGTCTCAAAAATGCACCATCTCACTATATGTTCTTAATAAATGAAGTGCTAGACGGTATGCAAAGTTTTGCCCTGGCATATATTGATGACGTATTGATTTTTACGAAAGGAGATGTGGAGAATCATTTGAAACATGTTAGACTAGTATTTGACAGATTAAGAAAGCATGAAGTTAAATTAAAGCTTAGTAAGTGCCAGTTTTTAAAGACAGAAACAAAATATTTAGGTTATATAATAAATAGGGAAGGTATTAAACCAGACCAGGAAAAGATAAAAGTTATTAAAGAGTTACCTCCTCCCACTAATGTTAAGGAAGTGCGTGCTTTTATAGGAACGTGTGCGTATTATAGACGGTTTGTACCAGCCTTTTCAAGGATAGCAATACCTATTACGAATTTAACGGGAAAATACGCTAGGTTTAAGTGGGATGATGAGTGTCAAAAAGCGTTTGAACTTTTAAAAGATAGCTTAACAGTGGTACCATTATTGACACATCCAGACTTGAATAAACAGCTAATATTATACACAGATGCTTCAGACAACGCAATAGGAGCATGTTTGGTTCAACCATATGAAGGAGAAGAATCTTAAATACCAGGGGTTAAAAATGAAAGACCAATCTATTTCTTGTCTCATAAACTCAGCAAGACTCAAAAGAAATGGCCGATTATTGAGAAAGAAGCATATGCTATACACTACGCTCTTCAAAAATTAAATTACTATTTACATAACGCCAATTTCATTATTAGAACTGACCACATGCCATTAAAGTCGATATTAGAAGCACCAATACAAAATAGGAAAATACAAACCTGGGCATTGAATTTACAAGGGTACAATGCTAGGGTTGAATATGTGTCAGGGAAACATAATACGTGCGCCGATCTTTTGTCTAGAATCCCGTACCCACAGTCATCAGGAAACACGGAAGATGAAATTGAACCAGACATAGACGATCGAAACTGGCAAGTAAATATATTAGATTCTGCCATAATAAATAGGGAAGAATTTGAGAGTTTACCATCGGATCAAGAGTCTGAACCTAGAACAGAAGACCCACATTTAGAACAGTTTGATATGAAAACAGAACAAGAACTAGATCCAAAGATAGTACAGATAAAAAGAAAACTGAAAGAAACAGGGGAAAATAGTTTTAAAAGAAAGTTTGTAGAGTTACAAGAAGACAATCAATTATATTATATCAGTGAAAAAGGTGAAGGAGTAAGAAAATATATTCCGAAACATTTAGAACAAGAAGTCTTAAAGGCATACCACGATAATAATGGTCATTTTGGACGAGATAAGTTAGTGAAGGCTATTAGCAGTAAATATTACTGGCCGAATTTATTCAAAAGTGTATATGAATATGTTGAAGCGTGTGAAAAGTGTAGGTTAAGAAACATGAAGATAATCAAATGTCCTTTACAAGATACCGATATTCCTCAATTTCCAATGCAGAAAGTAAGTTTGGATATTTCAGGTCCTCATCCAAAAACATTATCGGGAAATGTATACCTACTACATATAGTTGATTCATATAGTCTCTGGCCAGAAGTTTATCCAATTCCAGACAAGAGTGCCGATTTAATTATAAATATGCTTTTACAAGAATTTATACCAAGGTTTGGGTGTCCACAAATAATACTTACAGATAATGGGAAAGAATTTGTAAATAAAAAGTTTGAGAAATTGCTAAAAGATTGGAATATAAAACACATTAGGACTTCATATTACAGACCAACTTCTAATGCTAAAAATGAGAGACAACACAGAACACTATACAATATTCTAGCGAAAAATGTAGAAGAACACGATATGGATTGGGATCTTTATTTGGGGATAGCATTAGCGGCGATACGTACACACGAAAATGAAGGAACAGGTTTCTCACCATTTTACTTAGTACATGGAAGAGAACCAATATTGCCAATTGATAATTTATTAAAGCCTAGGAGAAAATATCTGGGGGAAGATTTTCAAGAAACAAGGTTGCAAGAGATGCATAAAGCACATGTACGTTTAAGAAATAATATAATTAAGGCTAGAGAAAGACAGAAGAAATACGCAAATAAAAATGCACACTTACAAGAGTTTAACGTAGGTGATAGAGTATATTATAAAAAACATAGAAAAAACTCTAAGTTTGATGCTCATTGGGTCCCGGGATACTATATTCTAGAAAAAAAAGGTCCAGTGTCGTATACTATTAAGAATCAAATTTCAGGGCATGTTGCACGTTCACATGTAGAACACTTAAGGCGGGATAATGAAGAAAGGAATGCAGAGAATAATAATAATAATTATTGTTCCGAAGAAATATTGTCAGGTGGACAGTTTGTCAGACAAACGGTATGTCCAATGCCTATAAAGAATGGAAAACAAGTAACAACAGCTGAACAAGAAGAAACGGTACCAAAAACAGTCATGACAGAGGAAAATAACATGTATGACGATTATATTAGTGAAGAGTCGGTCAGGGAAAATATCGAACCTCCATTTATGAATACAAGACAGGCAGTAAAAAGAAAGTTGGATAGACAGAAAGAAAAAGAAATTAAGAGGCAAAGGAAACTTAGAGTGAGTTCTTCAAGTGGTGAAGATATGCCAGTATTTGAAAATTTGTTGAGACGGCAAGACAGGAAAATTAGATTGGATTTAGAAAGGAAGAAATTAGCGGTTGCTAGTAATGGATATACAGACGGGGAAGAAGAAATGGATGAAAAGTCAGAAACTGATGAAGAAGCTGATATGAAAGAAGATAGCTCTCCTCGGGAGGATAGCGACATTGATGTAGATATTGCAATTATAGAAAAAAATTTGAAGTTATTAAGAAAATGGAGAAGAGATAGATAAATAGCTTGGTAGAATATTCTGCAGATGGCAGATAGAAGAAGAAGTTAGACACAATATTTTTGTGTTTACAAAGAAGGTACTTGGTGGAGTTTTTTCTAAAACGGAAAATTATTATTGGGTACTCATAATATGGTCTTGAAATTCATAATGTATGTGTAAATTGATTAATGTGTGGGGATAAATATGATGAGGGGATTGATATGGTTTGCTCAATTGTTGGGACTACAATTGTGTTTTATGAAATGTGAAAAATAAGTTAACTTAGATGGTTATTTTTACAGTGTTTTGGTTTTATTGAGTGTGTTTAAAATGATTATTACTTTGAAGTTCAATTAAAGTGGTGGTTAGTGAAGTGACTCAATATGTAGTAATGGAGGGGTATGTTGTTATTACATGTGGGGTATGCAATGTATAGACAAGGTTTATAATAGGAGCTGGGTTGAACAGCGTTTAATGGGAGAATATGGGGGGAATGCCAGGTTGAGTTTTGGCATTTAAATAACTGGATATTGGAAGAAGAAGACTGTACTTAACAGTATAATAATAGTTAGGAGGTTTTTTTTTGTTGAAGGAATGGTAAACGGGAAATTGATGGCTGGCAGTTTTGGATTAACATATTTTTTTTTGATAATAACAATTATTATTGACGGAAACTGAAGATAAATTTGGAAACTTTATTTTTTGATAAAGTTTTGAGAATGTATGGGAAGAGAAAGGTGATTACTTCTTACTTTTTCCTTACTTTTTCTTTCTTATTTTTTTTTTGGTGCGCACCAACCCAAATCTAATCTAACTATATTTTTTCTGTCTATCCTAGAATCCTGAGAGTGTGAGAATGTGAATAAGGGGGAAATAAAGGATAAGGGAATATCTTCAGTTTTGTCAATCATAATTTGGATGGACATTTTAAAGTAAAAGCGGTTCGCTTATGGAGACTTTTGTATTGTGGGGAATTTTAGGGAGAGTTTTGTAGAGAGTTTTCTAGAGAACTTTATAACGAGTTTTGTAGAGAGTTTCGATATTATTGTCTCTGGTTAGCAATTGGCTATGAGGAGATAGGAGAATTGAGTTAAGAAATATATGGAATTGTTGTTATTGTAGTATAGAGATGTAAAGTTAACTAATTAAAAGTTGGGGTTGAGATTTTTTCAAGGAAAAATTCTCTTTGAAGAAGGGGAGGCATTGTAACAGTGAGGGAATTAGGTTAGGAGTAAAGAGTTAAGGAATGCTGCGCATTCCTTGACTAGGGGGAAAACCATAGTGAACGTGTGTGCACGAATGAAGAAGTGTATCTAGGAGAACACACACGTCACTTGGGGCCAGCGAGAAGACATGTCAACACCGGGCAGGGAGTTTACCATCATGTATGCTGTAGTATAACTATTCGGCAAATAAAGTATGTTTAAAACAACGCGGAGACTTGGGTCTATACGATCATGTGCTTAACCTGTCTTGTCCACACTATGACAGCAACTCTGTATTGCAAACAGAACAGAATGAGGCTAAAAGCAAACAGTATGGGGAGGATATAGAAGGAGCTGCAAGTGATAACAAAAGATATCATGACAAGTTTTCTTTGCTCATTTTGCGGTGAGAACATTCAGCATGAGGATAGAATTGGAGACAATAACTGCTGCAGAGTCATGCCTGAAGATGCTTAGCAAAAGATGATTACTGAAGAAGAAGTTCTGCTGGCACCCTGCAGTCTTGACAGACAATAGTTTTTTTTACATTGTGTTTAAAAAAAAAAGGCATAATAACTACTACCCATGGTGGTAGTGAATGTGACTGATCAGTCAGTCAGCGCTGTAAATGTTTGTCCACAATGGATGCATGTGAATACATGGTCATTTCCACCATCATGCACCATCTGATGTCTCACATGCTCAGTGACCTATCTGCAATCATTTTCTCCTTTGTCTTTAATTCCATTTTTTGACTTTGCCCTCCATGCAACACGTTCAGCTGCGACTTGCTCCCAATGTGCATTATCAATGCCTGTATCAATCATGTCCCGCTTACACACATCTTTGTATCGTAGTAGAGGCCGACCCTGAGACCTCTCACCCAACTGTAATTCACCAAAAGAGATGTTGTTTGGTACTCTACCATCATCCATCCTCCTAAGATGTCTAATCCATCTAAGTCTACGAAGACTGAGCATGGAATACACCGTCACACAACCTGATCTTTCCAATACTTCAGTATTTGTGATTTTGTCTTGCCACTTAATACCAAGTATTCTTCGCAGACACCACATAAGAAAGCTGTTTAAACATTTCTCTTGGTGTGAGTAAGTTGACCAGGCTTCTCTGCCAAAAAGAAGAGTAAGAAGAAGTGCTAGCAGCTTGATTATTTCCTCATGTTTCACACTGTTGAATGATGTTGTGTAGTCTTTGAAGCATATGTGGGTTTTTTATTTTTACTTTGTTCACTCGTATTGAACTCAAGAGTAGTCCATACATGTGCTACTACTTGTGAATTAGCTTTCCCTGTTACCAGTGTCCCTCGCCTTTAGGCAAACCCACTCCGACTTCTGAGGTACTTGTAATTTACACCCCCAAGTCAAGGACAAAAAGTCAGCATTTTAGCCCCAACTGACCAGTGTAGAGGTTTTAACCGGCCATCTGGACATCAGCATACCAAACGTTTAAGAGCAAGCGTTCTTATCCATTCAGCAAGGCTGACCACCAGACCTGTGTTTGTTTCCAAAGCTCTTTCTAATAGTGTCCTGTGAATATATATGGCATACCATGGGATCACTCTTTCTAATAGTGTCCTGTGAATATATATGGCATACCATGGGATCACTCTTTCTAATAGTGTCCTGTGAATATATATATGGCGTACCATGGGATCACTCTTTCTAATAGTGTCCTGTGAATATATATGGCATACCATGTGATCACTCTTTCTAATAGTGTCCTGTGAATATATATGGCATACCATGGGATCACTCTTTCTAATAGTGTCCTGTGAATATATACGGCATACCATGGGATCACTATTTCTTATAGTGTCCTGTGAATATATATGACATACCATGGGATCATTCTTTTTAATTAATTCATTATGTGCCAATGCAGATAAGCATGGGCGGTCATGTTTTGCCATCTGACTCGATCACCAGAGTCGTGAATCAGCTCAGTGTTCTTGTCTCGACCATACCACATAGCCAAGACTCTTTTTGATGTTGAACATTTTATGTTGCCAGGTTGGTTGAAAGCTGTCAGAGCCTTGATGTGCACGTCCATGTTTTTTGCCGTCTCTGCCTGCATCGTAGGGCTCTACTGCAACTGTATTCTCAAGGTACAGTTTGCTTCATCCTTCTTCAACAAAAATATGGAGGCCTCTGCTATGGTGTCAGGTAAGGATTTCATGTCTGGTGATTGTGGTTGGCATTCCTGTCATTAACTCTTTAACTGACATAATACGGATGTTGGAACGGCTGAGGATTAATGGATACTTGCTTTAGAGCAGTTCCCATGTCAGACTAATATATAACTAATATGTGTTATTTCACAGCTTTCTTTGGTCATGTGATGAGAAGAGAGGCATTGGAGAACATCATGACAACTGGAAGGATCAGGGTAAAGAGAGGCAGAGACAGACCAAGAGAAATGATGCTGGATGGACTGAGACAGTGGCATGGAGGATTATCATCAGCAGAGTTGATGCACCACACCAAAGACCACAATTTGTGGAGACACAAGAATGCCTACGCCAGCTGGCAGGACATTTAACGATGATGATGATGATGATGATGATGATATGCTATTTCTTCTCTTTAATCTCTAGAGATGCAGAGAAAGTTTTATGTAAAAAGTTTAAATAGCTGGGCAACAAAGAATATTGTAAAAAACACCAACTTCATCAAATATGAAACGACAGAGATAATCGGGGTCATGATTGCCAAGGTCTGTTCCACAGCAAGTAACTGAGGAAGTCAAAGAAAGTGCAGAGAGCCGTTTCACACTTCCCACCACACTTGACACCCTGCCTTGCTGCACTTGACACCCTGCCTTGCTGCACTTGACACCCTGCCTTGCTGCACTTGACACCCTGCCTTGCTGCACTTGACACCCTGCCTTGCTGCACTTGACACCCTGCCTTGCTGCACTTGACACCCTGCCTTGCTGCACTTGACACCCTGCCTTGCTGCACTTGACACCCTGCCTTGCTGCACTTGACACCCTGCCTTGCTGCACTTGACACCCTGCCTTGCTGCACTTGACACCCTGCCTTGCTGCACTTGACACCCTGCCTTGCTGCACTTGACACCCTGCCTTGCTGCACTTGACACCCTGCCTTGCTGCACTTGACACCCTGCCTTGCTGCACTTGACACACCGCCTTGCTGCACTTGACACCCTGCCTTGCTGCACTTGACACCCTGCCTTGCTGCACTTGACACCCTGCCTTGCTGCACTTGACACCCTGCCTTGCTGCACATGACATAGTTATAAAGCCTTTGATGCATGAATTTTGTGTGTGGATTAGCTTTCCCTATAACCAGTGTCCCTTGTTATCTGGCAAAGCCCCTTCAACTTCTGAGGTACTTTAATTTACGTCCCCAAGTCAAGGATGAGAAGTCAATATTTTAGTCCAATTGGATGGTGTAGGGGTGTAAACCCTTCAGCGTCAGCACACTGGATATTTCAGAATGACCGTTCTTATCCATTTGGCCACGCTGACCTGCAGATTCTTTTAAGGTGTGCACTGTACATCTGCTGAGAGAGATAGAGCACATTCAGTAAGTCTACAGGGCAGTGACATAGATTCTAGCTGACAGGTCAGTTCATACTCGGGAAGGATTACCCGATCAACAAATGCCAGAATGAAGTTGAATGTGTCATCTGAAAGGTGCAGAATTTGCAGACACAACACAAATACCATCCAGCAATAAAAGAAAAAGTTGATATGAATATAGAATGGGAAGAATAAGAATAATCAATTTTGTGCAGCCCTTCTGGTAGTAAAAGTCACGTATGCAGTCACACAATCACACATACACTTATTTTCTGATATATTTATTATTCATATTGTAATGATTATTTTGCACATTTCTATACATTTTCCATCTGTTATTTTCAGTGGTCTTTGGTGCGTTTGGATTGATCATCTTTGTCACCCAGGTCCACAACTTCAGTGGCCAGATTGGCCAGATTTTCTGGGGTTTCGTCTTGGTTTGTGTCTCCAATGCCATCATTGGCGTCAGCGCTTTCCTCATGCTCATCTCTCACCGGTTTAACATCATGACTGCGCAGAGCCACTTTGCCCATCGCCAGTTCCACGAGTCGTTCCATGCGAATGTACAGCTTCCGGAATATTCTTCTGATGGAGGGAATCAGATGTTTATCACAACGCCTGAAGGGCACATTGATTACGGGCCGCCTGCATATGAAACTGTTGTAAACTGCATCCCTCAGGATGAAATCGCCCCGCCGCCATATTATCAAGTTGTTAAAAGTGACAAATGATGGACTCTTCTAAAGAAGGGCCATTCTTACCTTTAGAAGGATGTAATTATTTTTGGGTTTTTCTTTTCAAGAGACAATCATGTGCATTTGTAGCAGACAGCTGATGGTAGTGTGTCACTTCAGAATCTGTGGAGTAGTGGTATTGAACTTTCAGCTTAGCCTTGAATTATGGTTGGTTTTGTTTAATCACAAGATTAGGGGAATGTTGAACAGGATAAAGAAATATTGATTGTCAGTATAAGTAATATTGGTGAACCTGGTAAATAATGTTGGTGATCAGGATGAGTAATGTTGGTAAACTAGGTAAATAATGTTGGTGATTAGGATATGTAGTGTTGGTGATCAGGATGAATAATGTTGGTGATTAGGATATGTAGTGTTGGTGATCAGGATGAATAATGTTGGTGATTAGGAAATGTAGTGTTGGTGATCAGGATAAATAATGTTGGTGATCAGGATAAATAATGTTGGGGATTAGGATATGTAGTGTTGGTGATCAGGATAAATAATGTTGGTGAACTAGGTAAATAATGTTGGTAAACTAGGTAAATAATATTGGTGATCAGGATAAGTAATGTTGTATGTTGGTGTTTCATGTCTTCTGCCTTTTATCCTCCAATGGAGCATGGGCTGTCGATGAACTCATCAAGCCATCCTGTCTTTTGCCACCTCCCGCAGCTCCCTCCCATATCCATCTATGTCTCTAATGTTCTTCTCCTTGTGTTGTTTTAGGACTTCCTATATTTTGTTTGCCCTGTGGGCTTCGGACAAATGACTTTCTAGTAATACTTTTCTCCGGTTGTCTTGTCAAGCACCACTATGTTTTCCTCATCTCTTGATTCGCTGGAATTTGTGTAGTTGTCTCCATTAACTCCACCATTGTTGATTCTGTCATATTAGTGTGGTCCTTCTATTCTGCCCAGGCACCAAGTAATAAATGATTGTAGTTTATTGGTTAGTTAGTTAGTTAGTCAGTCAGTCTGTCTGTTAGTTAGTTAGTTAGTCAGTCAGTCTGTCTGTCAGTTAGTTAGTCGACAGATCATCCTCATCGCACATCGAACCATTCGATCCATAAGTGCTCAGATCCCCTCCTCAGCAAATCCCGCAGCATGTAGCTGCTCACAGCATCAGTTCTGTGTTGGTTTATCAATCTTCTTTGGCTTCCTACGTAGTGTTCTTGTTTGGCCACACTTCTTTTAACTTGCTGATATCTTATTGGTAATGGCTTTAGTGGTTCTCCGTATTTCTGATCCTCAGTAAAAAGTAACGGATCATTTTGTCTGCCTTACAGGCACATTGTGCTTATGGTTTTGGACCCATAGTTTTATGGTCCATTTGGCACTGGGCGGGTGATTTCTTCAGTAGCACACTGATCATCTATACCTCCCCCAAGACATACGAGAGTACCCATTTGAGGTTGGGTCGATCTGGGAGCCCTGTGAATTAAACAAATCTGTTAATGGCCAGGCAAGTGACTGTCTAGCTACTACGTGGCCGCAGCTCCAGATTTAATCTGATGTTAAAGTTTAACGGTCGTGTTCGTGAAGTTGATAAGGAACTGCGCAGATAATGTCAAGTGCACGGTCAGACGTGGGTTTGATGCCTGGTCTTGTCACCCGCTAAAGTGAGGGAAAGGTTGGCCACCTATTTCTCCTTGCTCTCAGGTCTGTAAATTGTGCTGGCCCTGTCACATCACAAGTCCCATAGTAGAACACTGCTTCGGGACAAATTTAAAACAAAGAATAAAATATCCTATCGCTATGTTTAATTTCAGGTGGAAGATGTACAATAGAGATTAAGAGCAGAATAGGGCAAGCAAAGGCTGCATTTCTGAAAATGAAGAGTATCTTATGCAATAAATCACTATCAATGAATGTTAGAAAGAGAGTTCTGAAATGCTATATAGAACCCGTTTTGCTGTATGGCAGTGAATCTTGGAATGTAAATGAACAAATTAGGAAGAATTCCTTGGACTGCCAGAGTAACGAACAATGATTGCCTGAAAGAGGCTAATGAAACTAGAACATTGTATATAACAATAAGAAAGACACAAACAGCTTTCTTCGGTCATGTGATGAGAAGAGAGGCATCAGAGATCATTGTGTCAACTGGAAAAAGAGGCAGAGGCAGACTGAGAGAAATGATGCTGAATGGATTGATATGGTGGGATGGAGGAATATCATCAGCAGAGTTGATCCAGAACACCAAAGACCGAGATCTGTGGAGAGCCATGAACGCCTACGCCAGCTGACAGGGCACTTGATGATAATGATGATGATGTTGATGATCATGAAGTTTAATTTCTGCTGGCTTCCACAACATTCTTAGTGCTCTACAAGCCCCTCTCTCCTTTTATACTCTTATTTTAATATCTTTATTTGTTTCTGCAGTTTTTTCAACATTGCTGCCTAAGTAGGTAAACGATTCCCACTCTTGAAGTGAGGTTTCACCAAGGCTGATGAGGTTATCATTTGCTTGGTTTATTACATTTTTGTGTTGTAGAATTAAATGATATTGTTGGTCTAGACAAATTACGTTGGCGGCCAGTATCTATATAAATTAGGATCTTCTTCTTGCATTCATTCTTTAATGTTTGCATCACAGACTAATTCTCGTGATGTTGTCAACGGGTTTTCTGGAGCTCCTCTTTAGTTCCAGACAGTTTTGAATGCAGTGCCATCTGACTCGGCCAGTATTCCCTTCCTAGCTGGTTGTACTTGGGGACATCCTGGAGAACATGTTCTGCAGTTTGTTCTCACTGTCCTCATGAGCATAGTGGCGGGTCACTCAGACAAAACCTGTATATGCTTGTCCAGTCTGTTATACCCTGTCCAAAGCCTTAAAACGATGACCAGTCCCTGTTGGTCAAGAGAGTGGTGTAAATTATGTTGGCGGCTAGGAGTATAGTTTAGTTTGATTGTGACAAGCAAATTTGATTGTTGGAATACGTAATGTTGATGGTGGGACTTGTAATACTGATGATCTAAATAAATTATTGTTAACTAGGATAAGCGGTTTGATTGTGACAAGCAGTTTTGTTGATCCGAATAAGTAATGTTGATGGTAGGATTCAGTAATATTGATGGTCTAGATAAATTATCTTGACAGCTTGGATAAGCATAGTTTGATTGTGATCAGAATATGTAATGTTATGATGGTTACTAATCCATGCTTTTAATGATGTAGATTAGTATTGTTGATGGTTGTAATATGTAATTTTGATTGATAGTATAAGTGTTGTTGGTAATAATGTTTGGTGATGTTGGTGTTTTGGACAAAAGATTGTGTCTGTCCTTACTTACTTACCTATCTGCCTGCTTGCCTGACTACCTACCTACCTACCTACCTACCTACCTACCTACCTACCTACCTACCTACCTACCTACCTAACCACACCCACCTACCTACCTACCCACCCACTTACCTACCTACCAACCAACCAACCCACCCACCTACCAGACCCATCCACTCACCCATCTGCCTGCCTTTACCTACCTACTTACCCACCCACCCACCAACCAGCCAACCAACCAGACCCATCCACTCACCCATCTGTCTCTCTGTCATTACTGCATTTGTAATATAACTGATATTGCTGGGAGGTTGTACAGACTTGAAACATAAAGGCAATTGTCCAAGCCACCACCATGAAGTGAAGAGGCTGGGATTTTTATTTCACCTCTGACTGGCAAAAACCCCGGACCTTACCAAGGACTTAATACATGAACCATCATGTGTGAGACAAATGTTGTGACCTCTCGCCCACCTGCTTCTGTATATGAAATATGATCCTGAAACTAACAGCTAGCTAGTACTGGAGACGTTAATGTGGATGTCTGAGTGCTGATGAAAAGTAGAAGTGAGACATTAATGTGGAGGTCTGAGTTCTGGCGAGAAATATAAGAGAGACATTAATGTGGAGGTCTGAGTGCTGGCGAGAAATAGAAGACAAACATTAATGTGGGGTCTGAGTTATGGTGAGAAATAGAAGAGAGATATTAATATGGAGGTCTGAGTCCTGGCAAGAAATATAAGAGAAACATTAATGTGGAGGTCTGAGTGCTGGCGAGAAATAGAAGAAAAACATTAATATGGAGTTCTGAGTGCTGGCGAGAAATAGAAGAGAGACATTAATGTGGAGGTCTGAGTGCTGGCGAGAAATATAAGAGAGACATTAATGTGGAGGTCTGAGTGCTGGCGAGAAATAGAAGAGAGACATTAATGTAGAGGTCTGAGCCCTGATGAGAAATAGAAGGAAGACATTAATGTGGAGGTATTAATGCTGGTGAAAAATAGAAGACATTAATTTGGAGGTTTGAATATGATGGAAAAGAAGTTAAACATTATTCAGGAGGTCTGAGGATGAATAAGGAAGAAGAGAGACATTAATGTAGAAGTTTGAATGCGCACAAGGAAGACGAGAGACGGTAATGTGGAGGTCTGAGTGCTGAGGATGGAGAGAGACATTAAGATACAAATCTTGTGTGCCAACAAAGAAGAAAGACATTAAGATAGAGGTCTTAATGGCCAACAAGGAATAAGAAAAAGGACAAGAAATCTAGAAAAGTCAAAAGTCTAGATATGCACGAGGGTGAGTCAATAAGTAAGTCACACAATTCTGTGGGATTGTAGGTAAATGTAGTTGGTATTTTCTACAGGTGTCATTAGGTGACAGCAACATCGAACTTTATATTCCCATTCGTCAGGTGGCGCTAGGTGTCTCATGCGCATGTGCAGTGCATAAACAAAATGGCGACTGTACTTACAGAGTGTACAACCAAAGAGCAACTCAGGAGAAAATAACCAACTAAGGTGGGAAGTTCTGGAACATCCACCTTACAGCCATGACTTAACCCCTAGCGATTTCCACTTTTTTGGTCCACTGAAAACCCACCTTGGCGGAAGACATTTTGCGAATGACGCCGAAGTTAAATGTGAAGTGAAAACGTGGTTTAGAAAACAGAACATGCAGTTCTATGCAGCTGGTTTGGGAGGACTGATAAAACGATGAGATAAGTGCATCAATGTTGGTGGAAATTATGTTGAGAAATAAAGGGACAATGTATGTATAAAAATAAACTGGTTTCAAGTTGTTATCATATTTAGTTATTTTTCTACAGCCATTTGTGACTTACTTATTGCCTTCCCCTCGTATTTCTGGTAAGCAGGATGAGACAAGAAATTGCCATGAGATACTTCTGTTTTCTCCTCTTGGAGAGAGAAGGCAACAGATCACAGATGATATTTGAAATAATTATAGTATATATATATATTATATGATGTAATTACAACTGTTTCCATTTGGTTTCTTCTGTGTTTATGATAATCACTGTTTAAAATGTGTACTAAATATAGATGTAATTTATTTTCATATATGATATGATATTTATTTCAGATAACAATATTTATTGCAGATAAAATTACACGGGGATCTGACTGTATAGTCATGTAGTCATGTATAGATGAGAGTTGTTAGGTAAATTTATTTTCTGGTTGGTGATGGGCAGCTACAGTATACATTTCCTCAGAGAGCATCATCATCCAGTGCCTTGCCGGCTGGCATGGGCGAACATGCCTCTTCACAAATTGAGATCTCCGACGGCATGGATCAATTTGTGTGTTAACTCCCTTCTGTGCCATGACACAAGACTGTCAACAATTTTCTCATGCTGTCTTCTTCTATCTTTCCACAAATCTTTATGGTTATCACAACATGTTCCAGTTTTTGTCTTCTCGTAATGTGGCCAAAAAATGATGACTGTTTCTTTCTGATATTTGTAGTAAGTTGTCTTTGCGATTTAGCTTCCTTCAAAATGTCCAGATTGCTCATTTTGGCTGTCCAATTAGTTTTCAGCATTCTTCTATAAAACCACATCTCCAAGGCTTCCAGGGAGTTTTAGGCCTGTTTACTAATTGTCCAGGATTCGCAGCCGTATGATAACATTGGTATGTTAACATTGGTTTTGAGGTATCTTATAGAGATAACTGCCAGAGATACAAAATGTGCATTGCCTTACAGTTCTTGAGTAATTTAATAAAAATAATAGTGGCATTTTTTAGATTTACAAGGAAACAAGCGCATGTGTCAAAGTGATCATTGCAGTTTGAAAGCTTTTGCCTGCACTCAAAAACACAAAGACACTGATTTAATTACAATAATAAAAGAACAAGAAGAAAGTTGTTTAGCTGAAGTGCTGGAGATGTCTGAATTCTAGGCATGCAAATCAAATTGTGTGCCATGAGCTCCTGAGTCAAGTAACAGGAAGTGACATAGTGGGTAAAGTGTAAGCTAAGGGGAAATGAGTTCAGAAGTTGTACTATCTGACTTGTAAGATAATTAAAACAATAATCTGACTATAAGGAAGATTTTGTTTTGATTAACAGTACAGAAAGGGATAGATTTTGTTCTCCCTGGAAGGTTAACTCGGTCAACATATGCCTGCAGAAGTCGGATGTGTCAGCCTAACGGCGCAAGAGCGCAGCTCTGCTGTAAACAGGCACAACGCAATCACTTCCTAAAAAAAAAACTCTGGATGAATGCAGAAGAAGAAGAAGGTTTTGTTCAGACTAGTTTGAAACCCGGTGTGATCAGTATAGCTGAAAATTTTTATTTTGCTTATGTGTTCTCATATCTATACTTCTTTCCACTACTTCTGTGAGTGCGCATTAATACCTACTATTTCAGTGTCCTTAAGGGTTCCACAAAAATTGATATATATTGCATAATCTAACTGTGAAGTGAGTTGGCAGGACCTTATTGTCAAGATACACGACATTATTAAGATATCCAAGACATGATTGTAAAGGATATCCAAGACATGATTGTAAAGAATAACATTCTTGACTATAAAGAAGATTAACAAAACTGCTTGGTCAGAAAAATATGCAGTAGATGATTGAGAGCATGTAGTCAAGACAATTGTGGAATAAACATGTTGAAAAGATTGAAGTGTATTACATATATAAACACACACGTATTGTTTGGCTGTCATTGAAGTAAAGGAAAGAAGTGGGGTTAGAGGGTGCACTAGACAACATAAAAATTGAATGCATTAGTTACTGGGATTCGGACCTGTCACCTCCAAATGACGACTGTGCTTTGCTGTAGGAACAAGTGTACTTCGATGCATGACCAACTAGACACCCCTAGTTTGTCGAAGTACACTTGAGTTGCTGTCATCATCGTGACAGGTTTGAATCTCGGTATTTATTTATGAACTGTCTTAGTGGCCTCCAAAGGTTCCCTTATTGATACTTATGTATTACATATAGTTGGTGATAAATGCATCGACTATAAAGTTCTCAAGATTGATATATTCTCCCCAACAAATTAGCTATCACAGTGCTGCAGATTTATCTTGTATATCACACATTTTTGCATATCACAAGCTTTCTATATATCACATTGTTTTGTATATCACAAATTTTCTGTAAATCACATGTTTTCTGTATGACGTCATTGTGATTGATCACTGTGACTGATGAGAAGATGGACGTGATTTTTTTCCCCATACGGCTTACGGGAAAGAAGCGTTGGAGAGCTGTATTTGTGTTTTTGTATATAATAATAGTTTGTGAGAGATCATGGGGAACCATGTTTCTATGTATGTAGTTAGTGATTAGGCAGACGTGCTAGTGAAGTTGATATGGAACTTCGCTGATAATGTCATGAGCACGGTCGGGCGTAGGTTCTGCGCTTGGGCTCATCGCTGGCCAAAGTAAGGGATTGGCCACCTATTCTTCCGTGTATTCAGGCCTACAAACTGTGATAGCACTACCACGTTACAGTTTCATGGCAGGAAACTGCTTCGGGAAAAACAAGAAATATTTCTCCGTGGTGAAGTGATCGCCCACTTGCTTTGCACTCTGAAGGTGGGGGTTTGTTTCCAGTCTTCGTCATTTGGTTTACCAATACAGTTTTTTCTTTCTCTGAGATCTCTTTTGGGGTCATCAATGGAGCATTGGAGTCATGCTCTGTGTGAGAATTTCAGTGGAAAGAAGACCGAGCATTATGGAATAAAACTTAGTGAAATGAAGTCGATTCTCATGTCTGCAATCCCCATGTAACAGTAATTGTTTGTGAGAGATGAGGAGCTTATTTTGAGTGTATGTATATAGTGATTGTGAGGAGCTTATTTTGTATGTATGTATATAGTAATTGATTGAAGGGATCTTGAGATGTATATTGTGATTTTGAGCTGTGTTTTGTGTGTTTGTATATAGTGATTGATTGAAGGGATCTCGAGATGTATTTTGTGTGTATGTATATAGTGATTGTCCGGACTCAAACTTGAGTTAGGAGTAGAACGGAGAACTTATGGGTTACACCCGTGTGCCGTGATGATGATCCGTCGACTAAACTAAACTAAACTATATAGTGGGTTTGGGCCAAAGGATCCTGGGGTGCCATGTTTTGTGTAAATGAGTCTATGTATAAACTGATTGTTTGTGAGGGTGTTGGAGGAGCGACCCTGGAAAGTTCTAGATATTGCTCAAATCTGCACAAATATTTAAGCTTCAAGCACAAACTATTCAACAGTTCTACTGGTGTGATTTCTCAATTTGGAAACATATCTTTTCATTAAATAATACTTATTTGTTTGATATGTCTTGGTTTTCTGTTTCTTATTGTCTCTTTTAGTGTCCCATGTTTCTTGGTCCGCCTTCTATTCAAAACTTGTCTGTGGTTAGATTTTGTGACTGAGGTTTCTGCAGGATAAGGTAGCTGACCTCCAGGGCAATCTGGAGCCAACCCCCTTGGCAACCTGGATCCATCCCCATGGCAGCCTGAAATCACCCCCATGACAACCTGGGCCCCATGGCAACTTGGAGCCAACCCCATGCAGCCTGGAGCCAACCCAATAGCAACCTGGAGCCAACCCCCATGGCAACCTGGAGCCAACCCCCATGGCAACCTGGAGCCAACCCCCATGCACAAACCCTGCTCATTGACCTGGTTAGACATACTCTAATACTACAGCTTGTAATTCTGTGTTCCACATCCACATAGACGCATTACAATGCCTCATAAAATGGGTACCAATCAGTATTCAGGGAGATAAGGCGGCTGGTGTCATACTGACATTATCACCCATTGAGTGCCATTTCATTAATTCGATGTGGACCTTCTCCAGAATGCCATTTGGGCATGGAATTGAATAGGGTGGAGGAGAAGAGGGTGGGGGTGTTTTTATTATACAGGGTGTTTGTAAAGCCTCACTACACTTTGTATGTAGAACAGTTGTTTGTTGGAGAGTGTTTTCCATGCGCAAGACTGAAAACATACTTTCGAACAAAAAGCTGTTCTACAAACAAAGTGTAGTAAGACTTTACAAACAATCTGTATAAGAACATAGTTAACTCAACTCCATTTTTATACATATAGATTTCGGTTCATTTTTAGGCATATAGATTTCGGTCCATATTTAGGCATTTAGATCTCAGCTCTGTTTTTATATTTATAGATTCAAGCTCCATATTTATTCATATAGAATTTGGTCCAATTTTTAGGCATATATATCTCAGCTCTATTTTTATATGTATAGATTTATTCATATAGATAACAGTTTAAATGTGTGAATCAGAAAATGTAGGCACTTATGACCTGGTTCTGAGGTGTGGAATTCATTTAAAAAATCACAGGTAGTTCCACAGCTTATTAGTGGTGTTGGGGTGTGAAGTGTATTTACATATTCTAGATCACAATATTTGTGGTGGCTGGTCCCTTCCTCATTACACTTCCTTCCTAGATACATTTCTAGAATATTCTGAAAACTGTCAGGTATCCATTTTTAGTAGACTCGGTCGACTCCAGGATCTTACTGTTTGGAAAATATAACCCTGCCTCTGTGGGGATTGAACCCGGACCTAGTCTAAGCAGGCATGTGTACTTACCACTACGCCAGTACAGCTCCTGGAATTCACAATATTATATAAATATAAAGCAGAACATTGTTGGTATCTCTGTCAGGTTATTGCCTTGTTTAGCAGTTGGAAATAACATGTTTCTGACTGTGGTGTGATCAAGAATGTACCATTGTTTGGGTATTGGAAATAATAAGTTTCTGACTACATTGTGATCAAGAATGTGCTATCATTTTGGTGTTGGAAATAACACATTTCTGACTGTGGTGTGATCAAGAATGTGCCATTGTTTTGGTGTTGGAAATAACACATTTTTGACTGTGATGTGATCAAGAATGTGTGATTGTTTGGTTGTTGGAAATAACACATTTCTGACTGGTGTGATCAAGAATGTGCCATTGTTTGGGTGTTGGAAATAATAAGTTTCTGACTACATTGTGATCAAGAATGTGCTATCATTTTGGTGTTAGAAATAACACATTTCTGACTGTGGTGTGATCAAGAATGTGTGATTGTTTGGTTGTTGGAAATAACACATTTCTGACTGGTGTGATCAAGAATGTGCCATCGTTTTGGTGTTGGAAATAACACATTTTTTACTGTGGTGTGATCAAGAATGTGTGATTGTTTGGTTGTTGGAAATAAAAATTTCTAACTGTAGTGTAGGGAAACAAAACTCGCTTACACTCAAATAAATGACCGTAGACCCCGAGGTAGACCAAGAAGACGGTGGAGAGATAATACATGTACAGACCTACAAGCACTTGGAATCAAAGTCTGGCAAGAGAAGGTCCACCAGAGAGACGAATGGAGACGGATTGTATTTGCAGCAAAGAACCTCAATGGCTCGGAAAGCTGACGAAGAAGAAGAAGAAGAAGAAGAACTGTAGTGTGATCAAGAATGTGCCATTGTTTGGTTGTTGGAAGTAACACATTTCTGACTGTAGTGTGATCAAGAATGTGCAATTGTTTAGTTGTTAGATATAACACATTTCTGACTACAGTATGATCAAGAATGTGTGATTGTTTGGTTTTTGGAAATAACACGTCTCTGACTGTGGTGTGATCAAGAATGTGATAATTTGGTTGTTGGAAATAACACATTTCTGACAGTAATGTGATCACGAATGTGCCATTGTTTGGTTGCTGGAAATAACACATTTTTGACTGGTGTGATCAAGAATGTTCGATTGTTTGATTGTTGGAAATAACACATTTCTGACAATGGTGTGATCATGAATGTGTGTTAGTTGTTGGAAATAACACATTTCTGACAATGGTGTGATCATGAATGTGTGATAGTTGTTCGAAATAACACATTTCTGACAACAATGTGATCAAGAATGTGTGATAGTTTTGTTGTTCAAAATAACACATTTCTGACTACAATGTGTACAAGAATATGCCATTGTTTAGCAGTTGGAAGCAAAAAACATGGCTGACTACAGAGCCATTACAAAATGTATCGTTATTGATTCCATGACAGAATGCTGGGTTTGTTTTCATCCTTCAGTTGTCACTGAATGGTTTTCTAATCAACATCGGCATAATCTTCATCTTCAACTGGGTTGGAGAAGACCCAACTGCTGTCACTTGATTCCTTTATGGAGTAAGGGTTTTGGAAGATTTGTTTCAGTATTTATTTGACCTCTCTTCACCAGTAATCTTGTTATATTTCTGAAATATTTGGTATTAAAATGCTAGAATGTAGATGTAACTTTTTCTAGGTTTGTGTAGTATGTTTTGTTTAAAACATGTTTTAAGTATTTATCAGGTTAGCATCTGGTTCTGTAGATGAAAATTGACCGGTTATTTATTAAAATTAACCGGCTATTTCCCATTAAATCAGAACTCGATGCAAAAAAAAGTTAACGGATGATCACTAAAATGCAGAACAGTCTACCCATTTTGTATTACGCTATTTAAAGTCTGATGAAATATTATTGGTATGCTCTGCTTAAAAACATTTATTTTTCAGTCTTCCGCTGCCTGATGTGCTGTCAACGTTTGACCCTTTCAATCAGTCAGGTGCCATCTTCGCAATGAAGGTTGGCTGCAATGGATCTCCAACACTGTCTGTCTCTCATCTTGATTATAAATTCTGTTATACAGCTGTTTGTCCATCTCTTGATGTTATCTTTCCACTTGTACTGTTGTCTACCTCTCGCTCTCTTGCCTTCAACCTTTTCTCCCAGTATGGCTTTTGTAAGAGTAGTATGTCTTTTAATGTGGCTGAGATATTTTACTTGCTTCTTATTTTTGTTTATTTCAACTCTTTTCATTCTCAGTTTGTCTAGAACCAATGTATTTGATTTTTTTTCCTCCATGCAGTACAATATATTCTTTGGTACATCCACATCTTCAGGGCCTCTTTTTGGCTTTCTAATTACTTGTTCAATGTCCAAGCTTCTGTGCCATATAGTAGTGTTGAATATACAGAACATTTGACAATTCTCACGTTTAATCCATTATTAATCTCTTTAAGTGTTAATACTGATGCCACATTGTTGAAAACATTTTTTGGCCATTCCTATTTTCTTTTTGATTTCTGCTTCACTTCTGCCATCATCTGTTATTTTGTTGTTGTTGCATATCCTATTTACAGGACATTGCTCAACACCAGCATTTTACTGCTGTTGTTGATGTCTTGGCAAGATTACGCTCAGTAGTTTGCCATTGCTTTCTGAGCGACCAGCTTCCATACCCCTGTAAGTAACCAACGTGACGTGATCAGCTACCGAATCTCGCGCAGTTGTGTTCCCCTACTGGATATACGGGATCACGGACAAAACCATTGACCCCTTCGCCAGGAAGACCGGCCATCTGTTATTACATGTCCAAGATAGGAGAAACTTGTTACCCTTTACAAACATTGAAAACAAAGAGGAGAATGCGAAGAAGAAGATAATGAAGTCCAGTACTTTGAGAAAAAGAGAACTATCAGGGCTGTAAGGCTACATAAACAGGCTAACATTGAATGGAACATTCTTTACCAGCAGGGAAGATCTTCATTCTTGGCCTCAGGACGGGACAAAACAGACTGAATAAACATAAGTGTAGGCTTCGTCTGTGTCCTGCTGTGCACCACTGTGCCCTGCTATGTGCCACTGTGCACATGTGAAATAAGCAAACAAAATGCTGACCATGTCTGTAGGACTGTTCTGTGTACAGAGATTTAAGAATGATAAACTGGACCGCTGTATCAACACCTGGGAAGGTTAATCCGGTCAACACATTTCCGAAGAAGTTGGGTCTGCTGTAAACAGGCACAACACATTTATATCCAAAACAAGCATTTTGGACGAAGAAGAAGGAAGAAGAAGAAGAAGAAGAATCAACACTGAACTCTTAGTTGTGTGGAACCACAGAGAAAATCTTAAAGTGGTTGAGTTTATTACAGTCAATTTCCTGGTGGTATAGTTGTCACAAGCAGGAGAAGAAGAAAATCTACATACATTTTTCTTTTGAACACAACTTACTTAACCTTAGCTTGCAGTATGAAAGATTTGATATATTCACATCTTTATTTTATTCATGAATCTCCTTTGTACTTATATTTTGCAATTTTGTTTACTATGTTCTGAATATTTGGTATGTTTTCATGCTGTTTTACCATTTAGATGTTTTTAAAACTCCTGTTGTAAAGACTCACAAAGTGTTTCTGAATGTGAAGAAACAATGTAAATTGCTGGTTTTTGTTTGGATGTTTTATGATCAACACTTCGCACTTGAATATTGCTTGTAAATAACTAATCAAGATATTAAGGTAGTCTTATAGACTCTGTGGTGAAGGAGTTACGGACACAATTCGGAATCCTGCATACCACGTTTGAAACACAGCTGTGGGTGATTTGGCAGCAGACCGTCTTGCATTGATTTTAATTATTTTGGGTGCTCGCTCGCTTTGAACTCAAGTGTAGTCCATACACACTATTTATAGTAGTTATGGACTGAATTTTACTTGTGGGTTAGCTTTCCCTATTAAGAGTGTCCTTCGCCATCAGGCGAACCCACTCTGACTTCAGAGGTACTTGTAATTAATGTCCCTAAGTCAAAAGTCAAGGACGACAAGTCAACATTTTAGTCCAGCTGTCCAGTGTAGAGGTTGAACCACTTACCTCGGCATCAGCACACCGGATGTTTAAGAACATGCGTTCTTATCCATTGGGCCATGCAGACCTGAGTTGATTTTCATAAAATGGTAATAGTTCCTTCCAGTCGCTCAGAAAGCAGTGGCAAATTACTGAATGTAAACTTGCCAAGAAATCACAAATAGCCAGAAAACCATGGGGTTGACTGCAACGTCCTGTAAAGGCTATGCAATTAACTTTATGGATTACAAAGAAGACTGTTGGTTAGTAGCTACAGGAGGCATAGTCACAATGATTGGATATGACTAGAATTTAGTGACCTTGAATCCTTGGATGGAATCTGTCTAGAGAACAAGACAACAGGGAGAATTGAGTGACCTTGGATGGAGTCTGTCTAGAGAAGGCAGACCGAACACAAAGGCGTGCCGAAGTCTGCCACACTGGCCTCTGAGGTGGGTAGTTATGTGTGGAGCTCTTCCCTTCAAAGAGGAATGGAGGTCTGCATGGATAAGAGATCTCGTTCTGAAACATCCGGTGTGTTGCTACCATAGACAGTGGGTTCAAACCTCTACACCAGTCAGTTGGACCTAAATCTTGACTTCCAATCCTTGACTTGGGGATGTAAATTACAATTACCTCAGAAGTCAGAGTGAGTTTGCCTAATGACAAGGGACACTGGTAATAGGGAAAGTTATAGGGGAAAATAGGGAAAGCTAATCCACATGCAAAAATCAGTCCAGTGCATCCTGGGAAGGTTAACCTGGTCAACAAACACCTGCAGAAGTCAAATGTGTCGGCCTAAGGGCGCAAATAAAGTTGGCACAACTCAATTACATCTGGAAAAAAAAAACACTCAGGATGAACGCAGAAGAAGAAGAAGTCCAGTGCATTAGAAATAGTAGCATGTGTGTGGACTACGCTTGAGTTCAAAGCAATTGAACCAAAAAAAAAGGAATTAAGATTTGTATAAAAATTCTGAAAAGGTTCTGGAACCAATTAGATGAGTTTGGGTAGCCTCCAGAGAATCCTTCCACTGCCGGCGACTGAACCGGGATCATTGTCTTGGTAAAGCAGAGACACCTGACATACTACCACAACCTTTTCACCGTGTTGAGTCACGACTGTTTGTGGCATGTAAATATGTACGAAACTCACACACAGAATGAAAAGAGAGTTTCAGATAAATGCATAATATTGGGAAAGGGGAGGGAGGAGGGGGGTTTCCAAGGAGGGAGCTGCAGGAGATAGGAAAAGATAAGACAGGTTGGCATTAGTTAGCCTATGCTCCAATGGAGCATAAAAGGCAGGAGAAGAGGAAGAAGAAATGAGCGTTGGTCATTCAGACAGCAAGTGCAAACTACTGAAGGTAAAAGTGTCTGGAACATTTCAAACAGCTAATAAATGCTGGGGTTGAATACAGTCTTGTAAAGGACTTGCAACTATCTTTAAATGCTGTGTGTGGAAAACAAAGGAAACCAACCCATCCACTTCCCAAGAATTAGTTTTTGGGTAGATTTGGGGGGAGGGGGGTGGGGTGGGGGTGGCATGTTGATAAGACTTCATACTAGTCTTTAGTTGAGTGGATGATGGAATCATGAAACGTTGTTTCCCTAGAGTTTGTACATATTCATGTTGTTCACCTGTAGTTATTGTTCAGGTTTCGTTTGTTGTAGAGATATTTCACTTGTTATATTTTCATTAAATAACGTGCAGACTTGTAGCAAATAAATTACTTGTTTGTTTCACATTTCACTTCTTCTTCTTCTGCATTCATCCGGAGTGATTTTTGATTTTAGTCGTAATTGCGGTGTGTCTCGTTATGCACCCTTGGGCCAAAACCCTTAGGCCAACACATCCGACTTTAGCGGGCGTTTTTTAATCATGTTAGCCGTCCTGGGGGACTCTCACTGTTGTGGTGCCGTCCACATCCCAGCTGGTCAAGTTAGAACGGTCGAAGACTTCATGGTCAGCCCCCAAGGGAAGGCAGGGGCAGTCCATGGGCATTCACCACCATCCAAGGAGGCTTCCATAATTGCAGAGCCGATACATATCGCTCTGGTACTGGGCTCACCCAAGGAATCGCCACGTCCTGCACATGGCTGCTTTCATTACTCACTTCCATGTATTGGGCATTTTGTTCGCCACAGGCCGCGCCCCATTCGCGGTTTCACCATGAGACAGTGTGATCTTAGACATGCATGACTTAGTCTTTGAGACAAGCATATGACTACTGGCAGGATCAACTACACGGTGATACATGCCAAACCACTGGACGCCTACCCACGAGCTTCCAAGCTACGCCAGGCAGGACTGACCGAAAAGTTATGCCAGCTTACTGACTACAGGCCCACCACTCATCGAGAGAGAGAGAGAGAGAGAGAGAGAGAGAGAGAGAGAGAGAGAGAGAGATAGAGAGCTCTTATGGAGACTTTGTCGGAAGGTCGTACAAATTTGCTCTTTCGCCCGCTCAAACCACGACTCTAGCTTCACGATGTGGTTACACTCTTGAAACGCCTGCCTCGCTAACATGCGTCGGCTGGGAAGATCCCTATTGGGTGCACCTCACGCAGCCATCCGAAATAACGAACGATAGACGCGTTACTGATCTTGCGAACCAGACCAGCCGCACTCACAATTCCCTAATTGTTTGTAGTTTTGACAGGTTGTATGTGAAAACAATATGGACAATTAAAAAAAAGTGATGAAAACATTTAGAGGTATTGATGAAGTGGTGTTATAGAAAAATAACAAAAGTCGTTATCATCCCTGTCAACTGGCATAGGCGTTCATGTCTCTGCACAGATCTCGGTCCTTGGTGTTCTGGATAAACTCTGCTGAGATATTCCTCCACGCAATCGTCTCAGTCCATCCAGCATCATTTCTCTTGGTCTGCCTCTTCCTCATTTCCCACTGATCTTTCCAGTTGTCACGATGTTCTGCAGCGCCTTCCTTCTCATCACATGACGATACAATGCTATTTGTCTCTTTCTTATTGTTGTATATATATATATATATATATGTAATGTTCTAGTTTCATTAGCCTATTCCAGGCAGTCATTGTTAGTAACTCGGGCAGTCCAGGGAATTCGCAATATTCGTCTCAGGAACCACATCTCTGTTACTTCTTCTGATTTGTTCATTTAGTGCCATACAGCAAAACAGATTCTATATAACATTTCAACACTCTCTTTCTGACATTCAGTGATTTAAAAAAATCAGCTGGATTAAACAAATTAATGCGTGAACAAGTTCTGGGAAATATAACAGAGCAAAGAAGTGTAAACACAGAAACCACAATTTATTGTCTGGCATATTACGCAACACCTCATCAGTTGCATACTGAAAAGTTATATGTCATATGAAGTGGATAAATGAAATAATACTTTAGCTGAAACAACAACACAGACACATCTATTGTTCAAATGTGGAACATTTGTTGTCCCCACGATAATTTCATATTTAACACAAACTATTTCTATTTGCATAAAACTTGCTGTAACCGTCTAATTGCTAACTCCTCAGTGTATTTGAGCAATCTTTTATTATTCGTCGAATACAGTATACGCTTTTGCATTGTTAACGTTATGGCCAAAGTTTATGAAATTTTGAGAACTGAGTTGAGCTGATTTAAGAACCGACATCACTGCACTAGGACATTCCCATAGTGCTCCGTCCTCATTCAACAGCCAGCGAAGAGTCATACTACTAATCGTTCCCACCGCTATCTGATTAAAAGTTCTCCTGGTCTTCCCTCTCAGTTTTGAAATTCTTCCAGAAACCTTGGCAATACCCTGCAATCTAATTCTTTCCACATACGGGTTCTCAGTCTGTTCTCCTGCCTTCTCCACATGGTCCAACAAGCGCACGACCACCTTCCCCCTTGTCCATAGGCAGTCTACAGCCAAGAGGTGCATTCTCTGCCAGCTTATCAGCCTGTTCATTCTCCTGCACCCCCGCATGGCTAGGGCAAAATATCCATACAGTTCTCACAATCTGTGACTTCTAAAACGACGATAGTCATTCCGCACGAAACACCTTACTAAGCATACTCTTTGAATCCGTAATGAGCACAATGTGTGTTGCAGCCGTCTCCTCTAGCCACCGGAATGGAGGTGTTGAGAAAAAAGGGTGTTTTATAGCCTTTCGACAGCACAGGGATACCCGAAAACTGATGAATACTCTTTGACATAACATAACATAACATAACATAACATAACATAACAGTACTGGTGAAAATATGAAGGGGTATACCAAGGGCTACATTTATAACACAGACATGCGCATATCAATCAGTGCAGACATAAAGTTACTTGCATGTCCTTTACAGGACGTAGCAGTCAACCACGGCATTTTTTTTTGGCTCTTCGTCATTCCTGGGCAAATGTGCTTTCAGTAATTTTTCATTGCTTTCTGAACGACCGGCACCCATACCGTTTCATAAAAAACCAACGTAAGGCGGTCTGCTGCTAAATCGCCCACAGCTGTGTTTCGAACGCGTGTATGCGGGATTACGAACTTTCGGTGGTAACCCCCTCGCCACGGAGCCGGCAGTGCAAACATACATGGACTTAAAAAGAGCGGGACAGGACAGACAACTTTGGAATGATATGATCAAGAAGTTGTGTAGCTAACACGCAAGGCTGAAATATGTGATGATGATAGATGTGTAGGAGAAATTCTAACATATGTCACACAGACAGCCGACACCCCACATTGTGTCAGCGGCTTCGGGCGGACGGGCGCAAATGGGAGTCTACAAGCCTGATCCTAATGCGATAAATGCAACCCCAGACTAAATGTTATAGCAGGGCCGACTAAGTCCTAAGCCTTAGTTTGTTACCAAAACAAGTCCTTAGCCTTAGTCGGCAGCTAGTCTAGAATCGAAGCTCCGATAGGCGGGCAATTAGAGCATTGCTTTACTGATCATGCAGTTTCTGCAGCTTGTCTTATTCCAGATGTATTGTTGTAACATTTCCTCTGGAGTAAACTAGGCCGACAGTGAGAGGGATCATGCTGCATGGGCAACACATGGTCTCTGCAATTCAGCCCAGGCTGTGGTCTATTTGGAAGTATAACCCCATTCCTGGTCTTACCGCTATGGGTTATAGTTATTATGCTTTATTTTTTGAAGCGCACTGTAACAAACTATCAAGCTCATGAAAGTTGTTAGTGTATATGTGTATGTGTGAGGGTGTGAGTTTGCAAGAAGGCATGTGTGTGATGGTTTTAAGTATGAATGAGCATATATAGGCGTGAGATAGGGTGAGGGGGAAGGAGGACATTAAAATATTGGGGGATATACACCAGAAATCGTTTAATATGGTCAAAACCGGTAAGATCAATTCGGCCAATAAACGCCCGAATAATCGTGACATGTTAGCCGAAAGGTACAAACATCGCAGCTCTGCTGTAAACAGGCACAACGCAATTACGTCCAAAACAAAAATGTCAGACGAAAGAAGAAGAGGGAAGAAGAATATGACGAAAGTATTTTGATTAGTTCTTGTAATACTTGTTTGTTGTCTTTTCCTGCCGCGGCAATGTTCCTATTCGGCCGTATAACCACATTTCGAAAGCTTTAGTGTTTATCCCACATTGTTTATTCACGCGGACATTAGAAGACGCGGAGAAATAATGGAATCTCGTAAACGCGGACACGTTAATAATTAGATCAAGCAGATTCGGCTGGTTAAGTCTGGTTGAATAAACTGCTGTTGACAGATGCACTATTACAGTAAAAGCATACACCGAGAAACCTACGTCACAAGACTAGGCACGCAGATTAAAACGAGGTTGAAAGTATTTTCCGCACAGACGTTCGATTTCTTCTCCTTCGTTCATCCGGAGTTTTTTTTCCGGATGTGATTGCGTTGTGCCTGTTTACAGCAGAGCTGCGTTCTTGCGCCGTTAGGCCGACACATCCGACTTCTGCGGGCATTTGTTGACCGGGTTAACCTTCCCGGAGACGTTCGATTTGAACTCAAGGATAGTTAATGCTGCACTGGTGTTTGCGTGTGGGATAGCTTTCCCGGTTACCAATGTCCCTCGCCACCAGACGAACCCACTCCGACATCTGTGGTACTTGTAATTCATCATCATCATCATCATAATCACCACCACCACCACCACCATCATCATCATCATCATCATCATCATCATCATCATCATCATCATCATCATCATCATCATCAAGTGCCATGCCAGCTGGCGTAGGCGTCCATGGTTCTCCACAGATCTCGGTCTTTGGTGTTCTGGATCAACTCTGCTGATGATATTCCTCCATGCCACCGTCTCAATTCATTCAGCATCATTTCTCTTGGTCGGCCTTTGCCTCTCTTCCACCCGATCTTTCCAATTATCACGATGTTCTCCAACGTCTCTCTTCTCATCACATGATCAAATAAAGATGTTTGTCTCTTTCTTATTGTTGTATATAGTGTTCTAGTTTCATTAGTCTCTTTCAGGCAATCGTTGGTAGTTACTCTGGAATTAGCTACTCGGGCTTTACAGCCCGTTCAGCGGGCCGAACCGTTCAAGAATCCAGTGGTGCCCACTCTATGACCACGAGCAGCATGACGATGGAGGTGATGGCAGTTACACAGGCTTTCATGTGGCTGGAATCACAGCATTATACCAACATGTGTGTACTAAGTGATTCAATGAGCATGATTCAGAAGGTCGAAGCTGGATCTGTACGTAGACAGTGGACTGAGTCGCTGCGGAAGTCTGTTGTCCGTAAAGTCACCTTCATATTCGTCCCGGGACATGCGGGAGTCGAGGGAAATGAACGAGCTGACAAACTGGCTGGCTCTGCACCCCCTGTAGATGGCCAGCCCATGGATCGTGCCGATGTTATTAACGTACTCAAAGATGTGGCGAGAACAGAGGACTTTGACGTCAGTGATTCCACATCGCTGTCCAGGATGAAAGACCTGGGAGTAAGAATCGGCACAGCCAGACGCGAGAGGTACATCGGGAAAACGAGGTGCCTCGTCAACCAACACAGAACTGGCACTATTAGCCACCGGACACTGATGCATATGCTGGGGGGAGGATCTGAGCACCTATGGACATGTCCGGACTGCAATGAAGATACCCCAACTGATAACTGATACTCTGGCAGTCCAAGGAATTCGAAACATTCGTCTAAAAAACCACATCTCTGTTGCTTCTAAGTTCTTCCCAATTTGTTCATTTACATTCCAAGATTCGCTGCATGCAGCAAAACTGGTTCTATATAGCATTTCAGCACTCTCTTTCTTACATTCATTGATAGTGACTTTTTGCTTAAGTTACTCTTCATTTTCTGAAATGCGGCGTTTGTCTGCCTATTCTGCTCTTATTTATCATTTACAAGCTTATCAAATCGTGGCTCGACTGTAGACAGCGCTACCCGCAAAGGAGAACAAATCCCCATACTGTTTCTGTATTTTGTCTTAATAATGCTCATTGGCGAAAAAGAAATACTCTTCTTTCAAGTTGTCTTTGTATCGATATCTCACATACACCATCAGAATCGCTAAGTTGGCATCGTGGGTACTTTCGTCCAGCTGTAATGAAAAATGCTTTGCAATGTATCTAACACCTTCACTCGCTCAGACGATGGCAAAACACATTACAATCGTACAACGAAAATCACGTATGTTCTGCATCTTATGATAGTCAGCACATTTCGTCACATAGGAAACAAAAGAAACGCACGTCGTCAACAAACAAATGTCGTTGACCGGGCCGACTTTTAGTGTCGATCTCAGCTGGTTACTATTTTTTAACTTTCCCATTGAACCAATGATTCGCTTCTCCTTAAAAATAAATATTCCTTGGGCTATACGGCTATAGGCTCAATTTATTTAAACATTAAATAACCACAAAAACGGTGCGGATATCATATTTTGAGAAAAGGATAATCTAGTTTTAAAAAAGTTCTAAACAATCCTCAAAGGAGAAAATATTTAACTTCTTTCTTACTTGTTTTCAACTCACGTTGCGGACCGGCAAAGAAGGGCTCGAGGACCGGCACCGATCCGCGGACCACCGCTTTGGAAAGCACTGATGTAGTCATTATCACGCCGGGGGGGGGGGGGGGGGTGTATGTAATGGCAAGCCAGAAATCCTAATTACTTTAATAAATTTGTTTCGTTTTCCCCTGGATATACTTTTTAGTTTTTGTTTTTGTTTTTGTTTTTTGGTTGTATAGACCATACATACGGCACCAATACTAAAGAACAAACATGTATCAATAACTACTAAGAAAGCACTTTACAACAAAATCTTCCTACCAACCCCATGTTACCAATGCCAAACCTGGACAATGACAGAAAAAGAGAAGAGAAAAATCACAAGAACAGAAATGAGATTCCTGAGAAGAATACTCAATGTATCAAGAAGAGATAAGATCAGAAATGAAGAAATCGGGACTGAAGTGGGGGTTGTAGCTGCACTAGATTTTATTAGAATGCAGCAAGTCAAATGGTTTGGCCATGCAAGTAGGTTACCAACTAACAGTATACCACAACAAGCAATGACCAGACCAGAGGGAAGCAGAGGAAGAGGCCGACCACGTAAACGATAGACGCAGGGAATAACAATAATAGAGTCTATGGGAATATCGATACATGAAGCCCATAAGCGGGCACTCTCCCACTGTTTATACTTCACCTCGACACCGCAAGGTACAAGACGAACAAGATGAGATGAGATGATGAGATGAGACCATACATGATGATGATGTCAGGGTGACACCAGTATAGTTTTATTTAAAAGATGTGGAGGAAAAGAGAATAACCATTTGGGGGTGTAGGGGCGGGGGGGGGGGGGGAGTGGAAAAAGGGGGGGGGAGATTCGAGGCGAAGTGATCAACAGCCAGCCTTGCGCTCTGAAAGTCGAGGGTTAGTTTCCAGATTGCGCCTTCCATATCACAAGTAATGTTTCCGGGATCCTTGGGAGTAGGGTTGCCAGATACGTGGGTACCAAAAGGAGGACATGATAAGACAAAAAGGAGGACAAAGGAGGATAGCATAAGACAAAAAGGAGGACAAAGGAGGACGTATTGAATGTTTCATTTAAATCGTTCCAGATTAAACCCACATTCAGTACAATTTTATTACAATAGCTGCCAATAAAAGTTTTATCATAGCAGGTGGTTGGTTTACTGAAAGAAATTATTCTTTCAAAGCAGTAAACAGCCTCAACAGCCTCTCAACAGCTGGAAACAAACTGAGCCATCTAGTTTTAGAGTGATAGAGTAGTTGCTGATAGTTAATGTTGACATAGTCACACAAATCCCTTAAAGTATCTGTTCTGACAGTGTATATAGAAAAGTAATTGAATATCTTCAAGACAATAGATTCAACGTCAGTCTGCATTAAATCTGCGCCGTGTTGGATGCAGCTGTGCAGAACATGAGCAGAACATCCAAACGCCTACCAATGGCTTGCTCAAGGCTTCCTTCAAATGCGAGAACACATTTCTACCTTCTCTTCTGTTAATGCCTCCAAAATTCACATTGGCATTGTCACCAGCAAAAGCAACACATTTGGAGTACAAATCATGTTTTTGGAGTGTTCTCAAAATATACTGTGATATAGCTTCTGAGGTTTCATTTCGTGTGTTGTCTGAACTCGTGAATCTTAGTTTGGATTCCACCTGCTTTCCAGTCAAAGTACTGAACAACGATCGGAAATATTTTCTGCGAACCGTGATTTCTAGCATCTGTCGAAAGACCAAAACATGAAATATCCCTTACAGATTTATCCAATTCATCAACAGTTTGTGTGTGTGTGTGTGTGTGTGTGTGTGTGTGTGTGTGTGTGTGTGTGGTGGGGGAGGGGGGGGGGAATCACCTAGTTTATTATTGCTTCAGTCTTTGTTTTTGCACAAGCAATATTTTTAGCAATTTCTGAATCTTCAAATAATGTGAGTCTCAAACCAGCTGTGCAGGTCATCGAGTTGAAAGACTGATGATGACAAACTGTATGAAATGCCAAAGTTGCTTCAGCCGCATGCGCTTTTAGCAACACATTTGAGTACTTAGGCTGAAAAAAGACGTCAATGTGCTAGATGACGCGAACACTTTGATTAGGTTTCTATGTCTCTCACTGTTAACATAGCGCTCCAAGTCAGTAGTTCCTTTGTTGGCAACGGACAAGTAACTATCGCAAATCGTACACTTTGCCTCATTCTCGTTGCGTCCTTCAACGAAGCATGGAAACTTATTGTTCATAGTGTTCGAGAATTTGAATTTTCTCTTTGTAGAAGCCATTTTCATAAACATAGACGGCAAAAATTACAAATTAAAAAAAAAAAACAAAAAAATTTAAGAGGCGTCTCTGCTACCGGAACCGGAAATAATATTAACATTTTGACCTTAGAGACTACAGCATTGTAAGTGTTGCCGAATAGAGTAACAGTTAGATTCAAATTATACAAATAATTGGTGTTTCACATTTGGTATAAATATGAAAATTAAATAAATATTATTAAGCAATGGGTTTTAATAAAGAATGTAAACTCACGGTAGAGTGTAGATACATTGTAAGTTGTAACAACAATACATAAAAAATGATAACATAACATATTAAAAAAGCCGGACATTTTATAGGTTTTTAGCTTTGCCTGCCGGACGGAGGACATTAGGCTAAAAAGGAAGACATGGGAGTTATCTCTGGAGTCAGTGAGTTCGTGTTGTGTGCAAGAACTTCGACTGACGGCTGGCAGTTTTGTGGTGTGACACCTCGCCACATGAAGCAAAGCCCGGTGCAATGAAGTCGATCATCTCGCACTGAACCCTCAGATTTTAAACACAAAATGGTGTCTTGGAAATAACTATCTTCAAACTGACCTGGCGAGGAGTGGGTGCAAGTGCCAACAGACTTCTGCACATCCTTTTCAGTTTGCATCCAACTAGATAGAAAATGCAGACAAGAAAATCCGGCTGCTGTTGAGGCTGAAGTACAAGCGTTGATTTTCGAGAATTCGCTAGACGGTGACACGGTCATCTACACAGATGGGTCGGTCGTCCGACATGTGAGAAGCTCATGGGCCTTTACAGCTCGGGCCGGAGGGAGAATTGTGAAGGAGGACTCTGGTGCTTTCACTGAAACCACAAGTAGCCTGACCATGGAAGTCATGGCAGTAAGTAAAGCAATAACATGGCTCGAGACACAGACATTCACTAGGGCTTGTTTCCTTAGCAACTCAATGAACATGATCAAGAGGATAGAGGAGGGGTCGATCCGAAGAGAATGGTTGCTGCCTTTAGAGCGGTCTCGACTGGCAAAGATTAGTTTCATCTTCGTGCCAGGGCATGCGGGGGTACAAGGAAATGAGCGGGCTGACAAGCTCGCAGGTGAGGCTACTGTGGAGGGCGGACGCGCCATGGACCAGGCCGACATTCTGAATGCTCTACGAGAAGTAAGACGTTTGCGAGAACCAAGTGATGACTGTGAATCTACAATAATGGCCAGACTGCGAGAGCAGCAAATTAAAAGAGGGGTGGCCAAACAAGAACACTACGCAGGAAGCCAAAGAAGATTTATAAACCAACACAGAACTGGCGTCGTTAGCCGCTACACGTTGCGGGATTTGCTGAGGAGGGGATCCGAGCACTAATGGACTGAATGGTTCGATGTGCAATGAGGATGATCTGTCGACTAACTAACTAACTAACTAACTATCTTCAAACTATGAAAATCAATGAGAAAGTAAACCGAGCGCCAGACAAAGGGGGGAAATCAAGACGTCTTTGGAATGTTAAATTTATTGGTTGACCGTAGGTCACGTGTGTGAGAGGTTATGTTTGTTATTGGCTTCATTTACGGGAGTTCAGTCGGTTATCGTAGATCGTAGATGATCTGTCTGTCGGCAAGTAGATGATCTGTCTGTCGGCAAGTAGATGATCTGTCTGCGGGCTGCCTGGCAACGATTTCATCACGCTGTTTACAGGCTGTAACGTGCAAAGTTGTTGATGTTGTTGATGGTTGTTGTTGACAAATGTGGTTGAGTGCTGTTATTTGTTGTTATTGTTGGCTTTTTTTCTTTTTGAGTGTTGTTGAGTGTTGTTGTTGGTTGTTATTCTTGGCTTTTGTTGTTGTTGAGTGTTGTTGCTGGTTGTTATTGTTGGCTTTTTTCTTTTTGAGTATTGTTGTTGGTTGTTATTATTGGCTTTTGTTGATGTTGAGTGTTGTTGCTGGTTGTTATTGTTGGCTTTTGTTGTTGTTGAGTGTTAGTTGTTGTTGGTTGTTATTGTTGACTTTTTTCTTGTTGAGTGTTGTTGTTGGTTGCTATTGTTGGCTTTTGTTGTTGTTGTTGAGTATTGTTGTTGGTTGTTATTGTTGGCTTGTGTTTTTATTGAGTGTTGTTGGTGGTTGTTATTGTTGGCTTTTATTGTTGGTTGTTATTATTGGCTTTTGTTGTAGTTGAGTGCTGTTGTTGGTTGTTATTGTTGGCTTTTGTTGTTGTTGGTTGTTATTGTTGGCTTTTATTGTTGTTGGTTGTTATTGTTGGCTTGTGTTGTTGTTGATTGTTATTGTTAGCTTTTTTGTTGGTTGTTATTATTGGCATTTGTTGTTGTTGTTGAATGTTGTTGTTGGTTATTGTTGTTGTTGAGTGTTGTTGATGTTGTTGTTGTTGTTGTTGTTGTTGGTGGGTGCTGTTGTTGAGTGTTGTTATTGTTGGCTTTTGTTGTTGTTTCTGGTTGTTATTGTTCCTGGGTATTATTGTGATCGGTTGTTATTGTTTCTGACTGCTGTTATTGATAGTGCTTGTTGTTGATTGTTATTGTTATCGGATGTTTTTATTGGGCGTTATTGTTGCTGGCTGTTATTGACGCTTGCTGTTGTTTTTGCTGGTTGTTATTAGTTGTTGTTAAAGGATTACCTTCACGGCACACCGATATCTGCCTAGGTACCCTAGTCTCCTCTCACACCAGGGAATTCTCAGCATAGTGCACCCACTTGGTAATAACGACGAAGATCTACCTCATTGTTTCAACAGATTCGGTGGCAAACAAAAAGTAAGCTTGAACCAAACAAAAATGGGAAGCAGAGGTGTGTCACAGTTATCAGGTAAACGTTGTTTATAAGGTAGCAGGCATGTTGTATTATATATCAAATTTACAGGGCTTACATAGGGAAAACTACTGTAATAAGCACACTGCAGACGCATGAAGGCAGGACCGTGCGGTAGATTTTCTTAGTATGATGCAAGTCTTCAAAATGCCGCCCCTATAACGATGCAAGTCTTCGAAATGCCGCCCCTTAAGGTACCCCCTGATGTGGTCGCCGCTCTGTTTCATATCACGGCACGCCTCTGCTTGAAGTCACATTAAGGTGATTGATCAATCCATGACACTTAATCAGTTTAAACCAAAATCTCAAATGCCACAAATGTCTTTTTTTTTGGTGCTTTTGTGCGAAGCGTTTTTCAAGGTTGACTTTTTGCCACGAGAGCGGGCAAATTCGACATTTAGTTTCAAAAGAGGCAGTCATCATTGTTTGGAAGTGGCGTTGCCGAAAGGTTAAGAGAGCTCGCGCTTAAACTTCCGGGGTAGGAGGTAATCTCTCTACACCGTCAAGCTGGAGAAATTGCTTTCACAACCATTCAACCACAGACGACAACCTGGCACAGAAATAGTTAAAATTAATCTCTTCTCTGATCACACTTTTAACAAGAACGCACCAGACAGCACAACAAATATCTATTTACGTCCGACAAAGAAAAAGTTAGTATACTGTGGGCGACGGAACAAAAAACAATATATCTTTATTTCTCACCCTAGGTATTTCAATACAACGATGCTAATTACCGCAGACGTGTCTACGAATCCGGCAGAATATTTCAGCTTTTGTAGGATTACCTTGACACCAAGGCCACGCAAGGAAGGATTGCATGTCTTGTTGTCTCATCACCATTGCGTGCCATGCCGCTAAGCGTGGGCGGTCATGTTTCGCCATCTCACGGGATCACCAGAGTCGTGGATCAGCTCCGGGTTACTGACTCGACCACGCTATGTAGCTAAGCAATCCAGATATTTATTTCTCTGCCTTCCCCGTGTTCTTTCCCCCTCAATCTTGCCAGTTGTCACCAAGTTCTCCAGTGTATTTCTTCTCACAACGTACCCAACAAATCTTGACAGTCTCTATCTAATTTCTCTACTCAGTTTGCTGTTTTCATTTGCCTCTTGTAGGACTTGCTCATTGGTTTTTCTGTCTGTCCATGGTAATCTTTGCATTTTCCGCAGAAACCACAATTCAACTGCCATTAGACGCTTTTTTTCAGCTTGTCTGCTCATTGTCAGGAAGTTGCAGTCAACACCAGCATTTTACTGCCGTTGTTGATGTCTTGGCAAGTTTTATGTTCAGTAGTTTGCCATTGATTTCTGAACGACCGACTCCCATACCAACACGTTAAAACAAGCGCGACACGGTCTGTTGCCAAATCTGTCACCGCCGTGTTTCGGACGCGGGTAAGCGGCATTACGAATCGCGTCCGCAACGCCATCGTTCACATCCATATAAAAGTCCAGGTTTTACGTAGCATCTCTTGTTGTCTCCAGCGAGCGTGCATGCGCGACATTGGAGGTCGTGTTGGCGTGAGTAAAACTGTCTTGCGACTATTTGTATTCCGTAAAGTCTGACAGCCGGTTTCCCTGGGGTAGGCGTTAAGGACGTTGTTCGTAATCCCGCATACTCTCGTACGAAACACAGCTGCGCGAGATTCGGCAGCGAATCGCGTCGCGCTGGTTACTTACTTAGGTATGTGAGCCAGTCGATCAGAAAGCAATGCCAAACTACTGAACGTAAAACTTGTCAAGACATCAACAGCAGCTGAAGCATGCTGGTGTTGACTGCAATATGCTGTAAAGGGTATGCGAAAAAAAAAAAGAAGTCTGACATACCATCATTTAACTGTCATTGTTTCTATTCGTGCATTTCCGTGACTGTCATTACTACTCATTACTGCCCATAGTGCCTTGCGGCGTAGGGCATGTGGGTGAGATCCACTAAGAGCTTGAGGAAATAAGGCCACCTGTCACCTGGCTAATGAAGTTGCCGCGTATTGGTTTTATTTTTGCCAGCTCAAACATCCATCACCTTACGAAGGATTCCAACCCGGGACTGCCAGGTGGAAGCCTTGCGTGCCAGCCAAACGCTCCTCGCAAACTTCAAAAAAAAAAAGAACATACATTTCCTTTTCCATTCTGCCGTTACCCCTACCCGTTTAACCCCAGAAGAGAAGTTATATTCGGGCCCATCGCCTGGCACAGATTGGTGTTTGTCCACGAAGAATGATGATGACCATTCATTTTATTCAGTGGAGTTGAAAGTTTTGAGCTGTGAGAGTACTTTGCTGTTAATTCACCCCCCCCCCCCAAAAAAAAAATCCCTTACAGGGCATCATTTTCATCGGTCCTGCAATCACTTCCGGTTAAGTGTTCGGTTGACTACTGGACCGATCGATGGATGTTTTGTTAGTTTTTGGGCCCATAGGCTGCCATTCGGAGTATCCGGCGACAATGAGGGCCTTACGGGCCCAAAAATTCGACGACAGTGAGGGCCCTAAGGACGCAAAAACTAACAAAACAGCAATCTACGGGTTCAGCTGTCCACCAAACACTTAACCGGAAGTTATTGCTGGACCGATGCAAATGAGGCCCTGTAAGGGATCCTTTTTTGTTTGGGGTGAATTAACAGTAAAGTACCGCTATGAGTGCTAAGATCACCAGTAAGGTCTATTTTGGCTCGAAATGTTCTTTGACAATGTGGGCAAAGAATGCTTGACGTTCCAGAAGGAGGAACTGCAGTGTTTTTTTTTCCCAGTCCAGCCCCTTTTCACAGCTCTCGCTTCCCTGTTTGCTTCACAAGTGACTACGTCCTTGCGTAATGATGTGCGTCACGAATTTCGGTCTTCGGCAGCAGTCTTCCAAGTGTCGTGATGAATTCCAAAAGCTTATAGGCCCTAGTGAGATTTTCAGAGTGTCTTTAAAGCGTTTACTGGCTCAGATTAATACTCTTGTGACCGAGTCAAACACAATTCGGGTATTAATTTGAAGGTGATTGTTGTCCAAAGAGGGTAATGGTTTATTGTTGAGAAAATACAGCCATGTCACTGCATTTCAGGAGGTGATAAAACATGAGGCGAACCAGTTGAGGTCATTGTTATTATTGTTTTGTTGCCTTATTTTGCGTCCTCGTTCTGTTTATATATCTTGTTGTTTTTTTATTGAGCTAATTTGATACTATGTTCATTTCTTGTCAGATACTGGAATGTTATATTGAACCTATTCTGGTGTTTGGCAATAGATCTTTGAGTGTGAACGAACAAATTAAGAAGAGCGCGGGGGAAGCGGAGGTGTGCTTTCTGAAACAAATGTTGCTAATTCATTAGACTGCCGGTGTAACTAACAACGACTGTCTGGGAAAGACCAATGACAGCTGAACATTAATACAACCACGAGAAGGAGATCGTTAGTGTTCTTTGACAATATAATGAGAATAGCTGAGTTGAGTTAAGTTGAGAAACGACATCACAGCACTCAGGGCATTCTTATACGTGCTCCGTCCTCATATTTAACAGCAAGCGACGAGTCCCAATACTAATGGTACCAGTAGCAGTATGCTTATGTATCCGTCTGGCCTTTCCTCGGAGTTATCCCCTGATAACTCCATGCAGTGACATTCTCTCCAAGCAGTGATGATCTAACTGCTCTTCTGCGCTATACAAACGATTCTAAAGGGACCCGACCACATATGTCTTATCACGCACCAGTACTCATCCAAGGGGTGCGAACCTAGCAAATCTGTCCGGCTGCTCGTTTCCCCACCACATCAGCAAACGAGAAGAGGTTCATTGGAGAACATCGCGACCACTGGCGAGATCAGCACTCGAGTAGACAGCAGCAGACGAGGGAAATGATGCTTCAAGTTCTAAGATGAATCCACGGGAGACGTTCGTACTTTGACGTCAGTGAATCCACATCGCTGTCCAGGATGAAAGACTTGGGAGTAAGAATCGGCACAGCCAGACGCGAGAGGTACATCGGGAAAACAAAGCGCCTCGCAACCAACACAGAACTGGCACTATTAGCCACCGGACGCTGATGCATATACTGGGGGGGGGGGGGAGGATCTGAGCACCTATGGACATGTCCGGAGTGCAATGAAGATACCCCAACTGATAACTGATAACTGATAACTGATCCACGGGAGAACGTCGTCAACAGAACTGATCCAGAACACCAAGGACCGAGATCTGTGGAGAGACATGATCGCCTCGGTTACCTTTGCAAGGCACACGATGCTTATGAATTACGACTTGCCCGTGCGTTACTAGGGCTCCTAGGAGAGTAAAGACTTGTTACATTGTACCTTATCATGCATGCCGTAAGATGCGACCATGGAAGGTTGGCGTGGAACTAGCTACTCCACCAGCAGATGTGGAACTGGTTGTCTCACCTCGTGGAACTAGCTACTCCACCAGCAGATGTGGAACTGGTTGTCTCACCTCGTGGAACTAGCTACCCCACTGACAGATGTGGAACTGGTTGTCTCACCTCGTGGAACTAGCTACCCCACTGACAGATGTGGAATTGGTTGTCTCACCTCGTGGAACTAGCTACTCCACCAGCAGATGTGGAACTGGTTGTCTCACCTCGTGGAACTAGCTACTCCACCAGCAGATGTGGAACTGGTTGTCTCACCTCGTGGAACTAGCTACCCCACTGACAGATGTGGAATTGGTTGTCTCAACTCGTGGAACTAGCTACTCCACCAGCAGATGTGGAACTGGTTGTCTCACCTCGTGGAACTAGCTACCCCACTGACAGATGTGGAACTGGTTGTCTCACCTCGTGGAACTAGCTACCCCACTGACAGATGTGGAATTGGTTGTCTCACCTCGTGGAACTAGCTACTCCACCAGCAGATGTGGAACTGGTTGTCTCACCTCGTGGAACTAGCTACTCCACCAGCAGATGTGGAACTGGTTGTCTCACCTCGTGGAACTAGCTACCCCACCAGTAGAAGTTGAACTGGTTGTCTCAACTCGTGGAACTAACTACTCCACCAGCAGATGTGGAATTTGTTGTCTCACCTCGTGGAACTAGCTACTCCACCAGTAGAAGTTGAACTGGTTGTCTCAACTCGTGGAACTAACTACTCCACCAGCAGATGTGGAATTGGTTGTCTCACCTCGTGGAACTAGCTACTCCACCAGCAGATGTGGAATTGGTTGTCTCACCTCGTGGAACTAGCTACCCCACTGACAGATGTGGAATTGGTTGTCTCACCTCGTGGAACTAGCTACCCCACTGACAGATGTGGAATTGGTTGTCTCACCTCGTGGAACTAGCTACCCCACTGACAGATGTGGAATTGGTTGTCTCACCTCGTGGAACTAGCTACCCCACTGACAGATGTGGAATTGGTTGTCTCACCTCGTGGAACTAGCTACTCCACCAGCAGATGTGGAATTGGTTGTCTCACCTCGTGGAACTAGCTACTCCACCAGCAGATGTGGAATTGGTTGTCTCACCTCGTGGAACTAGCTACTCCACCAGCAGATGTGGAATTGGTTGTCTCACCTCGTGGAACTAGCTACTCCACCAGCAGATGTGGAATTGGTTGTCTCAACTCGTGGAAAACTTTAACTGCAAAATTCAACCAACTACGAGTAAGCCTAAAGAAAAGCAGAAACAAACAACTAAACAACCAAGAAGGAGTAAGGCGCGATGCCTCGACCCAGCTTCATAAAATGGGCACTACACAATTGTGAGGTCTATAAAACGACCTGCGTGATACTAACTACAACGCATAAGAAATAAATTCGCTGGCAGTGTTGTGCATTTATAGAGGTAAAGGAAAGAAGATAAAACTAGAGGACACAAAAGACATGTCTAAATTTATAAGTTGTCTGTACAATTATATTTCTAGTCTGTCCTCTGATCGCTATTATTATTCCAGTTACGTCTATGCGAGCAAATCAATACTCTATAACAGTGGTTCTCAACCTTTTTTGGCCCATTCCCCCCTTCACCATATTTTCAGAACGTCATTTCCCCCCTTCCTATCAAAAATTTGGCCCGTTCCCCACTTCATCGTATTTTCAGAACGTCATTCCCCCCCCCCTTTCATATATCCTATCTAAAAAATGCCTCCACCCCTATATAGTATACGTAAAAATGTAAGGTAAATTTAATAACACATACTAAAACAAGTCTAGACATCCACATAAAACATGATTTGTGGGTCTACTGACTTTATAAAATGAATTTTCGAAGGATGAGACGTACTTAACTGTAAAGTATGAAGGGAAAAACAATATCAAGTAATCGGTTCTTGTATTAACGTGATCTTGAAATGGTCTTCACCCCCCCCCCCCCCCTGGAAACCCTAAAATTCCCCCCTGGGGGGGGAATTCCCCACCGGTTGAGAACCACTGCTCTATAATATACGTGTCACGCTATCTCAGTGGCTACAGGTGTTACATAGCAATGTTCCATTTCAATCATTGGATGCCGTTCTGTCAAAAACATGTGGATCCAGCACCATTTCTACAATATGTCACACTATCTAGCACAGTGGTTCTCAACCGGTGGGGAATTTCTCTTCCCCCCCCCCCTTGGGGAAATTTTAGGGTTTCCATGGGTGGGGGTGGTGGGGGGTGGGTGGGTGGGGGGGGGGAATTAAGATTATTTCAAGATCGCGTTAATGCACATACCGATTACTTGATATTGTTTTCCCCTTCATACTGTACGGTTCTGTACGTCTCACCCTTCTAAAATTCAATTTATAAACTAAGTAGACCCACAAATCATGTTTTATATGGACGTCTAGACTTGTTTCAGTATGTGCTATTAAATTTAGCTTCCATTATTAGGTATACTGTGTAGGGGAGGGGACGGGATTTTTAGGTAGGAAATACGAAAAGGGGGGGGGGGGATGGAATGACTTTCTGAAAATATGCTGTAGGGGGGCACGGACCTAAAAAGGTTGAGAACCACTGATCTAGCACCTTATCTCCAATAGATCACACTGTCTAGCACCTTACCTCCAAAATATCACACTGTCTAGCCAGTTATATATATATATATATATATATATATATATATATATATATATATATATATATATATATATATATATATATATATATATATATATATATATATATAAGAGAATGTTTGTTTGTTTGTTTGTTTGTCCTTTATGCGTTCCCGAACGGTCCATTCGATTGAGATGAAATTGTGTACAGATGTTGTTCTCCCTCCTCCGGATCCAACTGAAATAGTTAGTTAGTTTAAAAACAGTCTTGTACGTAATAAAACAACATTAAAAGGGAAAACGTATAATTAAAATATTGCAAGGGGACTTAACAAGAAAAGTTATATCAAGGGACATTACTTTTAGTAGCATTGCTATATTATGTAATTTAAATAATTGTTGTATTTTTCTTAACGTTTTATCAAATGTTTAAAGAAGTTATCTACAGTCATATCTTATATATAAATTAGGATGTGCGTATCTCTGTCTGTATGTATGTATGTATGGCCTTTATTTGTTCGCGAACGGCCCATCCGATTGAGATGAAATTTTCTACACGCCTTCCTTTCATTCCAGAGCTGTCAACTGTGATATTTTGTTAGTGTGAAATCGCCTGCTTACTCAGTATTATTTCATTTTTCATTTTTCATCATAATTTCATATATCTCAGGGGACCTAACTCTGTAAAAGTTATTTCAAGGGGCATAACTTTTCTGTATAACTTATAGTCATATTGTGGCATCGTTTTCAAAGATTTATAAACTCTTTGTCCATAGTTATTGTCGTGAAATACTGAAGAGTTAATGATTCCCAGATGGACGACTGCATACACCGACTGCCCAGGTAGGAGAAGGGTTAACAAAGGAGAGACCAGGCGCATGGGGTTATAGGTCAAGACAGGAGAAGGGGCCGGCTAACCGCGCAGGTAAAAGGGTCGAGTGGAAAGATTCGTTTGGGACAAAGGCCGACAGTATTATTGGACAAGCATATTGCAGTATGGATGAGAAACGGTCCCGAGCTGTAATTTTCCACTAACAATGATAATGCAGTCTGGATGTGAGGTGTACAGCAATGTCAAGGACTATGCGGCAAAAATGACCGATATAAAGAGGGTCGATTCTTTGTGTAAGTTTAGTGTGTGTTCCAAACTGACCTGAAGGAGATATGTTCTTGAGTGGGAATAGAAATACACGTCCCTAATGATGGAAAGAGGGGATAATAGTGTGTTATTCGCTAAGTGTTTTTTCGATTCCAAGAACATAGATGCCTAAATAAGGTATAAAGATATTAGATATAGTTTAGCATAGGAATATAGATGTGTGTGAATAGCAATTACCATTTCTTTCTATTAGTAGATAGTTTAGACTTTGGTGAATTCATATGTCTTATGCGGGTGTTCACTTCGGAAGCCTTATCATTATGGCTGGAGAAGGACACTTGCATAAGTAGTAGAAAGGGGCGGCTGCTTATCACTGGATTTGTTATACTTTTCCAGGTTCCACTCTCCTAGTGAAAGCAGAGAAGAGATGAAGAGGAATACCCTTGAGTAAACAAAGTACTTACATGGAACAAAACAGAATATGAACATATTTACGATGAAGAAAGAAATAAGTTAAAATAAATACAGAACACTGTATGCTCAAACGAATATAACACTAAGGCCCTGAAAGAGAAGAGATGGGGAGGAATACCCTTGAGTAAACAAAGAAGAAAGAATAGACAATTAGAGACATTGATATTAATCTATAGACAATAGGAATAACTGTGACGAGGTGGTGGTTTTTTCGATGTTGGATATGCACCGTCATGAAACAGACTCGAGCGCAGTCATAAACTTACGGGACTTTTATTACGGTACAGTGACTCAGTGGTGAACAGTTTTTGTTTCATTCAATAACGGATTTACCATCAGATTCAAGCATACGGATAATCCCGGGTGAGCTCTGTCCTGTTTGATGTGCTGTCCTGTGATCTTGAAGAATGAATGGGCGAGAAACAACACCGCTGATAGACATGCAGAGTTCTTTCTAACACCAACCATAGAACACCCTATCAACTACACTTACAAAATCAATACATACACCAGACATAGTTTTATTAATAAATCTTTTGTTTATTGTTGAAAGAAACTGTTGTCAGAGTATGTGTTGAGAGAATAACAGAGAGAGAGTGAAACCACTAGATATATGGAAGGGAAGACAGAAGAGAGGAGTGTAGACTAAAGTCAGGCAATAATCCCAACAGATAATAAGTTGAAGATGTACTTGTTGATTCCCACTCTCCTCTCGGGGAAGAACAGGACATAATTGGTGGAGCGAGCGGGGTAGGAAAAATACCCATATGACCTGGGCATAACAGGGCATATGCATAGAGGGGTACCTGCATGTTGGGACATACTGATTGGAATAAAAGGAAAAGAAGTATATATTGATGACTTTTAATGGAAGGACGTCCATTGGATATATGGTGCCATTACATTTATGGTAGAAACAGTTCATTAATGCTGGTGACTTTACAGTGAGAAAGTTCCAGACAGAGTGAATGTGGATAGGTGGTAAGACATATTACATACCTAGTCACACGGTCACACGTCTACATAAGTCTTTATCCTATATCTCCTCTTGTGGATGAGAGAGTGGTTGTGATGTACTGTGTGGTGTTGTAGATATATAATATTAGATAGACATAGATTCATGATATAGGGTCTAACTGGAATATAATTGTATAGTGAGTACTTTTTTACTGCCTTGAGGTGTCTTTACGCAACGTGCTGACTTACCTGCTTTAACTATGGCAACTCCTAAAGTAACTACAGCCGAACTGAGGGCCAACGGGGAGGCAATTGGTTTAGCTGGGTCCGAGCTAACTGATTACATCCAGGAAAGAGAGCGAGAGATTCGTCAAGCGGAACGAGAAGAGCGGAAGGCCGAGTTGGAAGTGAGAAGAATAGAGGAGGAGACCAAGCGACTGGAAATGGAACAAGAGGCCAAGAAAATGGACCAGGAGGCCAAGCAACTGGAAATGGACCAGGAGACCAAGCGACTGGAAATGGAACAAGAGGCCAGGAAAATGGACCAGGAGACCAAGAAACTGGAAATGGAACATGAATACCGCTTGAAAGAGTTGGAGCTCAAGACACAAACTAAGGGTGAAATAGATGCAGCAGAAGGAAGTTCATCTTCACCTGGGGCAACCAACATGAGTGGACATGGTTACCATGCCATGAAGTTTCCCTTAGCTGTCTACGATCAGTCTAAGGAACGCTTTGACCAGTACGCATCTCGTTTCGAAGCAATGTCAGTCGCTATGGGACTGGATAGGAGCAGGTGGGCTCTTAAATTATCCCAGGGATTAATCGGGTCGGGATTTGAGGTGTACACACGCTTACCACCAGGACAGGAAAATAATTACCAGGAATTAAAAGCCGCTTTGATGAAACATTTTGACATCACAGCACAAACGTATAGGAAGAAGTTTAGATCGGCTAGACGAGAGCCGGGAGAACTATTCGCCGCCTACAGTCTAAGGCTGAAATCCTATCTCCAGAAATGGATGGACTTGGCAGAATTCAAGAGGGATTATGAGAGTCTCGAAGAGATGATGGTGGTCGACCAGATGCGAAAGCAAATGTCGAAACCTCTCAGAACCTTCTTAGGAGAACAAGGGGCGGAACGGATTGATGTTGTGAATAAGCTGGCAGAACGATTCGTGGAAGTACATGGTGAAACTGAGGAACTAAGTACACCAACAAAAGGTCAGGAGAAACCAGAGAAAAAGAAACCTAAAAACTGGGAAGGAGAAAAAGGGGAACCTTATATAAAGCACACAGAGGAGAGTTCAGAGAAGGTGAAGGTAGGAAACCAGAGCACCTCGAATTCTCAAGCGAAACGACCGTGGTCTGAGAGGTGGTGTTCATTCTGCAAGGTACCATCGCATAACACGAAGGACTGCAGATCGAAACCTAAAAGTTCTTACTTCGCAGCATGCAAAGTGATTCCTACATCGGTGATCACAGACAAGGCTGAGGTTGGCGAAGGAGAAAGGAACACAAAGGACACACGGAAACCTAGGAAGGGAACATGGTGTACACACTGCCAGTCGATAACACATAATACTGTGGACTGCAGATGCAAGGCAAACGACGCCAATTGCATAACCAACCTCGAGGAATCAAAAGAGGAAGGCAAGGAAACGGTCAAGGAGATGAAAGACACTCAGGACCAAGAGAGACCACCTGTGGTTGAACTGATTGAAGTCAATGGCCAGCAGGTTGCTTGTCTCTACGATACAGGTTTGGATGGGGAAGCGGTGGTGGACGCCAGCTTGGTAAGCCCAGACCAACTTACAGGGGAGACCATAGAGCTAAAGCCGGCAATGAGGAGTGCTGTTACCATGACGCTGCCAATCGCCAAGGTGGAGATTAAATCCAGGTACGTCACGGGCATTATTCCTGCGGCTGTATTAGCTGACTCCCTATTCCCAATGATCATTGGCACGAAATATGTCTTTTTGGGGATGCCCAAACAGCCAACCCACAAGGGAACAGTAGTCAGTGGATCGCAAGGGAAGGAAAAAGAGGCAGAGACACTATGCGACAACTCAGGGATAGGAGAATTGCATACTGCCCAGAGGAAGGATACTACGTTGCATCCTTGCTACAGGAAGCTGCAAAGAAGTGCTGAGCCACCAGAACGGGGACAGTACTTTCTGAAGAATCAACTACTCTATCGGAGAGCTGGGAGGGGAGATAACCTGCATGAGCAGTGGGTGGTTCCAGAGACCCACTGTCCTCACATTCTTCAGAGTGGACACATCATAGGCGAGAATCGACATATGGGTGTCAGAGAGACCTTGCAGCAAATATCCGGCCATTATTGCTGGCCAGGAATGACCGGAGATGTACGCCGGTGGGTGAAGTCTTGTTCGGAGTGCCAGAAAGCACCACCCAACAAGCGAATTAAGAGGAAACTAGCTCTTAAAGTGGAAGACAAAGTGGAAGTGTGGAGTCCAGCAGAGACCAATATACTCCAAGTAGGATGGAAAGGACCTTATCCTGTGGAAAAGGTGGTGTCCAAGAACATCTACAAAATACGGATCGGGGAAGAGAAGAAAAATCTCCCTAGACATCTCATTAGGAAATATGAAGAGAGATCCGGGAGCAAAGCTTCGCACTTTATGGTGATGGCAGCCATTGGGACACAGGTTACCAGTCCAGACGAAGACCAGAGATCGCCAGTACAACATAGGAGGACCTATGGGACAGTACGTGATAGGTCAGATTTACCCAACGACAGGAGGAGGGAAATCACCAGTCAGGGAAAGGACAAGAGTGAAAGTTTCACCGGTAACCAAGTTCAGAAGGGGTGGGTAACGTCGGGAAAAGCGAGAATTACCCAGGACTCCAACCAAAGATTGGCTGACCAGATGCAATATCGCCCAAGATGGTCCTGGAAGCAAAAGTCCAGGAGATTTGGGAAAGACGACTCGGTCCATCGAGGACGAGGTGGAACATCCCCAGAGGCAAAGCCGGGGGAAACCAAGAGGACATGGAAGCAGTGTTACAATCAAGATGGGACAATCCGTTTGTATTGTGAGCCGTCGCTGACGCAAGTCGAAAGTAGGTCGACCGGACGTACAGGAGCGAGGAGCTAACACTAGTTTCAGTCGTTAGTAGTATAGTAGGGTGTCAATTAGAGCGCCTACTGGATAATGTGAGGATCCAATCATATCATCAACACGTGATGTTAATAGCTACTTCGCAGAAGCTCAACGCACGGTGGATGTGATGGACGTTGTTGCTGCAACTGGACTTCACAGTGGAATACATTTTTGGTAAGGAAAATGTAGGAGCAGATTTATTATCCAGACATCTAGCTCCGGAGGAAGAAGATTAGGATTGTGGATCATGGGAATCAAACCTACAGTGAGAAAGATTCGACGCGGTCTAATCTCTTAAGAGGGGGCCTATGTCGTGAAATACTGAAGAGTTAATGATTCCCAGATGGACGACTGCATACACCGACTGCCCAGGTAGGAGAAGGGTTAACAAAGGAGAGACCAGGCGCATGGGGTTATAGGTCAAGACAGGAGAAGGGGCCGGCTAACCGCGCAGGTAAAAGGGTCGAGTGGAAAGATTCGTTTGGGACAAAGGCCGACAGTATTATTGGACAAGCATATTGCAGTATGGATGAGAAACGGTCCCGAGCTGTAATTTTCCACTAACAATGATAATGCAGTCTGGATGTGAGGTGTCCAGCAATGTCAAGGACTATGCGGCAAAAATGACCGATATAAAGAGGGTCGATTCTTTGTGTAAGTTTAGTGTGTGTTCCAAACTGACCTGAAGGAGATATGTTCTTGAGTGGGAATAGAAATACACGTCCCTAATGATGGAAAGAGGGGATAATAGTGTGTTATTCGCTAAGTGTTTTTTCGATTCCAAGAACATAGATGCCTAAATAAGGTATAAAGATATTAGATATAGTTTAGCATAGGAATATAGATGTGTGTGAATAGCAATTACCATTTCTTTCTATTAGTAGATAGTTTACACTTTGGTGAATTCATATGTCTTATGCGGGTGTTCACTTCGGAAGCCTTATCATTATGGCTGGAGAAGGACACTTGCATAAGTAGTAGAAAGGGGCGGCTGCTTATCACTGGATTTGTTATACTTTTCCAGGTTCCACTCTCCTAGTGAAAGCAGAGAAGAGATGAAGAGGAATACCCTTGAGTAAACAAAGTACTTACATGGAACAAAACAGAATATGAACATATTTACGATGAAGAAAGAAATAAGTTAAAATAAATACAGAACACTGTATGCTCAAACGAATATAACACTAAGGCCCTGAAAGAGAAGAGATGGAGAGGAATACCCTTGAGTAAACAAAGAAGAAAGAATAGACAATTAGAGACATTGATATTAATCTATAGACAATAGGAATAACTGTGACGAGGTGGTGGTTTTTTCGATGTTGGATATGCACCGTCATGAAACAGACTCGAGCGCAGTCATAAACTTACGGGACTTTTATTACGGTACAGTGACTCAGTGGTGAACAGTTTTTGTTTCATTCAATAACGGATTTACCATCAGATTCAAGCATACGGATAATCCCGGGTGAGCTCTGTCCTGTTTGATGTGCTGTCCTGTGATCTTGAAGAATGAATGGGCGAGAAACAACACCGCTGATAGACATGCAGAGTTCTTTCTAACACCAACCATAGAACACCCTATCAACTACACTTACAAAATCAATACATACACCAGACATAGTTTTATTAATAAATCTTTTGTTTATTGTTGAAAGAAACTGTTGTCAGAGTATGTGTTGAGAGAATAACAGAGAGAGAGTGAAACCACTAGATATATGGAAGGGAAGACAGAAGAGAGGAGTGTAGACTAAAGTCAGGCAATAATCCCAACAGATAATAAGTTGAAGATGTACTTGTTGATTCCCACTCTCCTCTCGGGGAAGAACAGGACAGTTATGTACCGGCATATGAGTTATAATAAATAATGATACAATCTGTAAGGCATTTTCAAAGTTTTCATAAAAATGATGCACAATGCATAACATTGTAACTCGTCTTTTTTTGCTTAAGAAGTTACTGTAGTCATGCAGGTGATTAGAAAGAGTTTTCATTAAAAATAATGGATGGTGTGTGGTAGAACGTTCTTTTAAGTTACATTTTTTTTTGTTGTATGAATTTAATGAAGCCGGACAGGGTCAGGCAGACAGATAGACAGACAGACAGACAGATAGACAGTCGGGAACAGGAACTTATATGACTACTTATATAAATTAAATGAGATGCTTCACACCAGGAGCTGGGCGATGTCGGGCCGGGTCAGACAGACAGACAGACAGACAGACAGATAGTCGGTAACGGGAACGGGAACTTATATGACTACTTATATGAATTAAATGAGATGCTTCCCACCAGGGACTGGGCGAAGCCGGGCAGGGTCAGCTAGTAGGTTATAAACAAAGTGATAAAAATTTTAAGGCATCTTCAAAGTTTTCATAAAAATAATGCATCTATTTTAGATACGTGAAAAATTTCTAACTCATTTTTTTATTTCTCTGTGACATCACATTAAACATTTTATTCTTCTATTCAATCAATCAATCATCTGCCATGCCGGAAAGCGTGGGCGGTCATGACTTGCCATTTCACTCGATCATCAGCGTCGTGGATCAGCTCAGTGTTCCTGTCTCGTCCATGCCATGTGGCCAAGCCATCCATGTATTTTCCTCTCGGTCTTCCTCTTGGTCTGTTCCCTTCGATCGTGCCAGTTGTCACTAAGTTCTCCAATCCATTTCTTCTCATAACATGTCCAAAAAACTGTGACTGTCTACGTCTAAATTCTCTAATCAGTTTACAATTTTAATTTGTCTCCTGTAGTACGTGGTCATTGCTTTTTCTGTCTGTCTATGGTATTCTTTGCATTTTCCTCAGAAACCACATTTCTGCAGCCATCAGATGTTTTTCTGCTTGACTGCACATTGTCCAAGTTTCACATCCATGCGAAAGAACAGGCTCTATGTATCACCTCAACACTCTTTTTCTCGTTTCAAATGACATCTTTTTATTGGTCAGAATGTTTTTCATCTTGCTAAAGGCTACTTTCGCCATGGCGATTCTTGTTCTAATCTCTTCAAGGCATCTCCCATCAGATGTTATGACTGTTCCGAGATAATTGTACCGATTCACTTGTTGAAGAATATTCCCATTTACTTGTATATTACATTGTGGTACTTCGTTCTTCCTAGTGACGACCATAACCTGTGACTTCTTACAATTTAATTCCAACCCCAGCTGCTCACTGTGTACAACAACCGCGTCTAATAATTGTTGTAGATCTTGTGCATTGTCTGCAATCAATACTGTATCATCTGCATATCTAATGTTATTGATGTTTCGTCCTCCAATGCTGATTCCATTTATATCTTCTACATTTCTTAAAATATTTTCACTGTATAGGGAAAAACGATCTGGAGACATTACACATCCCTGCCTAACACCTCTCTTAATAGGTTGATATTGTCCCACTTCATTATCAATCCTTATGGCAGCTTGTTGTTTCCAATGTATGTTTTTTGTAAGTCGAATGTCTTTCCCATCAATTTGTAGATCTGCAAACATATCTACCATGTTGACATGTCTAACTCTATCAAAAGCTTTTGTGTAGTCAATAAAGCAAAGGCGTATAACCTTGTTTACTTCTATAGCACGTTCAATAACTGTCAATAACTATTACTACACTTAATAATGTAATTTTTTTTTCAGAGAAAGTTAGTTGCATATCCTTTGAAGTACGCCGCAGTCAACCCAGCATTTATTGGGTGTTACGTTCAGTAGTTTCAGGTTGCCCTTTTTAATTATTGGAATGAAGATAGTTCTCTTCCAATATTTTTGCCATATACCATATTTCCATATCTTCTACTATCTTCTGCTATTCTACTTATATATATAAAAGAGAATGTTTATCTCTTTGTGTGTCCTTTATGCGTTCCCGAACGGTCCAAACGATTGAGATGAAATTTTGTACAGATGTTGTTCTCACTCCCGCGGATCCAACTGAAATAGTTAGTTAGTTTAAAATCAATTTTTAATTTTTAACGGGAGCATCAGAAACAGACAAGCAACGGGAACGGGAGCATCAGAAACAGACGAGCAACGGGAACGGGAACGGGAGCAGGGGCCGAACGCGTACTCTGTGCGCTTAGAGAAATGTATTTGGATGTATAATGACTACTTATATGAATTAAATGAGACGCTCCACGCCAGGTACCTGGCGACGCCGGGCCGGGTCAGCTAATCTCCAATATATAGCACTGTCTAGTACCTTATCTTTTAGCCAACGAAAAGTCCCAATACTAACGATGCCAGTTGCAGTCTCATTATGTGTCAGTCTGGCCTTTCTTCGGAGTCCTGAGTGTCGACCAAATCCATCGGTCACTCCTTACCAAACAATTCACTCTAGGCCTAAGCTATGATGATTTATGACTTTCCACATTAAACTCGCGATCTCAAAGGGCCCTGACGACGTCTGCCTGCCTTATCATGTACCACTATCCCACCAGACGGTGCAAACCCAGCCAAGCCAATTTCTCCGTTTGCTCGTTCCCAAACACACCAGCATGTCCTGGGGGAAAGATTATAGTCTTGGTTGTAGTGGTGTTTATCCATCAAGAATGATCATGACCATCCATTTCATCCAGGGGGTTGAAAGTTTGGAACCGTGAGTTCTAAGATGGCCGGTAAGGCTTGGTGTGGCTCGAAGTGTACTCTGACAATGTGGGCAAAGAGTGCTCGACGTTCCAGGAGCAGGATCTCCTGCAGTTGTTTTTCTTTTTTGTTGTTGTCCGGCCTGTTTTTAATAGCTCTTGCAGCCCTGTTTGCTTTACAAGTGATTACACCCTTGCGTAATTATGAACGCCACACATTTCGGTCTTTGGCAGCAGTCTCCCAAGTGTAGTGATGAATTCCAAAAGCTACTCATGGTTGTAAAGCAGTGCTGAAAGCCTCGCGTCTAACTGGAAGAAGAATCTGACAAGAATTCAGAGGAAATTATCAGCACTGCATTAACAAGGATGTAATTGTGTTGCACGGTCAGATTTCAGCCTCATTGATCAGGAATTAATGTGTACTCTAACAGAGAAAGGCCCGTAAAATATCGTAACGTTGATAATCAATGATTATTTGCGCCATGTAGTTATGTATAGATTGGCCGTAGATTGACTCTGGATAACCACATTGCATAGAATATCTTAATAAGTGAACAACAGCAAGGATTAACGGTTGACAATTGATCATAGTATGGCGATATCACCGGTTAATCTCTTCATTATGCATTTTGTAATATATATCTGTGATCAGCGAGAATACCGGCTTCCTGCACAATATATGTTCATTACCAATTCTGTTGTCAAACTTGAACATTATTCAAATCACTTCTTTGTCTTCTTCTCTTCCTCCAACTGCCCCGGTGAGGTTGGGGTGGGGTTGGAGAGGGGATGTAAATGTCTTTTATGCGCTCTTTCTAATGCTCTATGTAAGTTGGTATTCATCTCTCTCAGGCTGTTCTTGATACCATCATCTTTTACATGGTCTTTCCCTTGCTCTATATCCATTATATTTGTTCAATCTCGCTCTTGGTTGTAGATGGTACTAGGGCATTCTTGTGAGGTGATCAAACCATTTAATCTGTTGGTCTTTAATAAAGTGCATGACTGATTTCAGACCTAGTCGTCTTCTATTTTCATAATTCCCATTTCTATCTCTCGCAGTTATTCCCACGGCTCTTCTAAGGCAGCTTACCTCTGTTATGATTTTGCGTTAATTATTTCCAGTAAGTGTCCAAGTTTAACATCGGTAGCATAATGTCGGTCACAAACAGTTCTTATGAGATTTGTTTTTGTAATTATAGGTATCTTTTTATGTGATAGAAGTGGCGCTAGTTGTCACAATACCTGATTTTCCTGTGCACAACATGTGTTTATTTCTCTATCTATTCCGCCATCTGAAGTGAACATTGAATATATTATTTAAATTTGCTGGTTTGTTCGATTTGCGAGTTCTTCATTTTCATTGACAGGGTTTCTGACTGTCTGCCTATCACCACTTTTCAATGCTTATTTTCATGTTATATTTCTCACACTTGGAATTGGCTTTATTTAGATGGTTCTGAAAGTTCTATCACCATTGTCTCTGAATTTTCAATGCTTATTTTCATGTTATAATTCTCACACCTGGAATTACCAACTTGGTAATGGTATGAGAATGAAATGAGAATATTAAATATTAACCTGTTAGGAGTATGTGAAACCAGATGGACAGGAATGGGCATTATGACATCTGAAAAATATAGAATAATCTATTCTGATGGAGAGAAACAACAGTGAGGAGTCGCAATTATAATGGATACAGAGAGAGCAAAATCGATCAAAGGATACTGGACTGTATCAGACAGAGTGTTACTGGTGAAGTTGAGTGGAAGACCTATTGATGTCAACGTCATACAAGTTTATGCACCAACAGCAGACAGTAGTTATGACAGCATTGATGAATTTTATAATGATTTAGAGAAAGCCTTCAAGAAATGCAAGAATTCTGAAGTAAATATCATAATGGGTGACTTGAATGCCAAAGTTGGAAATCAACAGGACGGATGCATAGTAGGCAAGTATAGACTAGGGGAACAGAATGAAAAAGGGTTGCAGACTAGTACAGTGGGCAAAAGAGCATGATTTGATTATTGGAAACACCTGGTTTCTACAGCACCCAAATAGATTATGGACATGGAGGAGTCCTGATCATAAGATCAGATATCAGATTGATTACATCCTCATCAACAGAAGATTTCGAAATGCCTTAAAAGTCGCAAAAACTATACCAAGCGCAGACTGCTACATCGACCATACATTAATCTTAAGCAATTTACATATACAATTAAAGAAAGTCAAATATTCACCAAGAAACACAAATTTGATCTACAAGCACTGAAGAGTGAGGAAATAAAAGATAAATTCAAGGTAGAGATAAAGAACAGATTCGATGCATTGTCCGATATGGAAATATTATTTCAAGACGTCAGTGACCAATGGGAAATATTAAAGAAATCAGTCAACCAAGCTGCAGAAACAACCATCCCAAAAATAAAGATAATAGGACGCAAGAAATGGATGATGGAAGACATCTTAAAACTCCTGGAAGTAAGAAGAAATAACAAAAATAACAAGGGAAAATATGAAGAGATTCACAGGAAAATTAGGAAGCTATGCAACGAGGCAAAAGAAACATGGCTTGAGGAAAATTGCAAGGAAATTTAACACCAAAACAACACCGGAATGCCAAATTAATGCACAAAAGAATTAATGACATCACTAACAAAAGAACACACACATCAACGGGTTGCCTAAAAACCAAAGATGGCAAAATCATAATAGAAAAAGATCAAATTTTACATGCGTGGTCAGATTATGTGAAAGACCTTTATGATGATACAAGAGAAGAACAATATAATCATCGGAATAATAATGATGGACCAGCAATTTTGAAGATAGAAGTTCAGAATGTTCTTAACCATATGAAAACTGGCAAAACCCCGGGTACAGATAACATCACAGTAGAAATGATCAATGCCTTACAAGAATATGGAACAGAACGAGTCACCAGACTGCTGAACGCAATATACGATACTGGAGATATATCTCCTGAATTATGTAATTCTATATTTATTGCAATCCCAAAGAAATCCGGAGCCATGGAATGCGATCAACATCGAACAATTAGTATAATGAGCCACATCACGAAGATTTTGCTAAGAATTATCATGCAAAGAGTTAGGAAGAAAATACAACCCGAAATAGGAGAAGAACAATGTGGGTTTGTAGTAGGCAAGGGTACAGTTAATGCTGTGTATATACTGAGAACAGTAATCGAACGTTCTATAGAAGTAAACAAAGATCTATATCTTTGCTTTATTGACTACACAAAGGCTTTCGATAAAGTGAGACATGTCGACATGATAAGGGTCTTGAAGATCTACAAATTGATGGAAAAGACCTTAGACTTGTAAAAAATATATATTGGAAACAACAAGCTGCCATCAGAATTGATAATGAAGTAGGTCAATATCAGCCTATTAAAATAGGTGTGAGACAGGGATGTGTAATTTCTTCAGATCTTTTTTCCATGTAGTGAACATATGTTTAGAAATATAGAAGATATGGAAGGAATCAATATTGGGGAACGACACATCGATAACCTTAGATATGCAGATGATACGGTCTTGACTGCAGACAATGAACAGGACCTGCAAAATTTAGTAGATGCGGTTGTTGCACACAGTGAACAACTATGGTTAGAACTGAATATTAAGAAGACACAAGTTTATGGTGGTCACTGGGAAGAAGGAAATACCACAATGTGATATACGAGTAGATGGGCATATTCTTAAACAAGTGAATCGATACTGTTATCTCGGCACAGTCATAACATCTGATATGAGATGCCTTGAAGAGATTAGAACAAGAATTGCCATTGCGAAGGTAGCCTTTTACAAGATGAAAAACATACTGACCAATAAAAAGATATCAATTGAAATGAGAAAAAGAATGTTCAGGTGCTACACAGAACCTATACTTTTGTATGGATGTGAAGCGTGGACAATAAGCAGTCAAGCTGAAAAACAGCTGATGGCTGTGGAAATGTGGTTTCTGAGGAAAATGCAAAGAATACCATGGACAGACAGAAAAACCAATGAGCAAGTCCTTCAAGAAACAAATGAAGATCATAAACTGATTAGAGACATTAGACATAGACAGTCCAAATTTTTTGGGCATGTTATGAGAAGAAATGACTTGGAGAACTTGGTGACAACTGGCAAGATCGAAGGGAAGAGACCAAGGGGAAGACCGAGAAGTAAATATCTGGATGGCTTGGCCACGTGGCATGGTGGAGATAGAAACACGGAGCTTATCCTCGACTCTGATGATCGAGTGAGATGGCAGATCATGACCCCCACGCTTACTGGCATGGCACATGATGGATGGAATTGACTTGATTTAGATGGTTCTGAAGGTTATATCACCATTCCCTCTGACTTTTCAATGCTTATTTTCATGTTATATTTCTCACACTTGGAATTGGCTTGATTTAGATGGTCGAAAGGCTCTCTTCATCGCGTGCTATTAATATTGGTCGTCCGCAAATAATTCTAAAATGTTATCTTCTTCTTGGCTCTCTGCCTCTCAGCATATGTCAATAAATCTATAAAAAGTAGGGGCGAGGTGTGTGTGTGTGTGAATGTGGGGAGTGGGAGGAGGTGGGGAGAGGGTGAAGGTGAGTAGTGTACTTATCCTTGTCGTGCACCTGAATTTACTTCAACATATTTTGATGTACCTGCCTTTCTTCTTGTGCAACACTTGCTTCACGTACATACATTTGAACTAATTTAATTTAAACTTGTATCTAGAATAACTTGTCACATTCTGCAATGAAAAGCATGTTTACAATGTAACATACATGTTTTATCACCTTAGAAAATTGTATATTGAATTAATTTCTACGTGATATTTAATCCTTTGCTGGCTTCCTGGCCTAGAGGTTAGCTAAAACTTTCTCCGTAATCTCGTATACTCTCGTAAGTAACGTGACGACGGTGAGAATCAGCAGTGGTTCGAATCGTGTCTGTAACTTACGGGGTATGCGAGCCGGCCGTTCAGAAAGCAATGGCAAACTACTGAGAGTAATCTTGCCAAGAAATCAACAATCAGCTGAAAGATGCTGATGTTGACAGCGATGTCCTGTAAAGGATATGCCAAAAAAAAAAAAAAAAAAAAAAAAACATTTAACCCTTTACAGGACACATATTTTAACTTTTTGTAACTCTTAATGGGCAAAATTTTCAGGTTGTCAGTCAGATGTAGTGTTACGTAGGGGGTAGGGGTATCCCCTATCAAAGGAGGAGTAAGGCGCCTCCTTCCCTCCGCTAGCCTACGGGACACCCTTGGGCAAGGTGGAGTACCCGTTTAGCCCCCCGATCAGGGTTACGCTCCCGGGTAGGTGGAACCCGTTAGCTTTGGACAGCAATCCATCTAGGAGACGGAAAACTCCAGATATAAACCCCCAAGTTCAAGGTGGACCAGCGTGCTGAGGAACTGGATGGCCATGGGTTAACTGGTCGTGAACGTTGGACGTCTGGCAGGCGTGTGGGGCGGCATCAGGCGTATGGACTCCTGCGGGACATCCCCTGCCTCTTCCCTAGCAAGCAAGCAATGCTAGGGTGACCGTTTATTTCCTGCAATATCCAAACTTTGCCTATGGATTTATTTAAACATGGGAATCGTCGCCGGAGCTACGGAGCACGTGCTCTGCGCTTGACACATACCTCAGAGGCTAGCGAAGAGAGAGTGAGGAGGAGAAGACGAGGAAATGGTGTGAGAAGACGGCATAGAAATAGGAGGGCAGCCGCCAAGAGAACAAGACGAAAAGTGGAGAGACTAGGTTTTAACTATTTAAGAGTGGGATACTGGAATTGTCGCAGTGCCAGACAGAAAGGTCCTGTATTGGAGAGACTAATATATGATTTTGACGTCCTCATGCTCCAGGAGCTAAATACAGACAAATACCATTGCCCTGGGTACGCCAGTTATATAAACCCTACTGGGCAGAAGAGACATGGACAAGGTCTGCTGGTGAAGGAAGGAGTGAAGCATGTGGTACTCGACTTGAGCCAGTGGAATCACAGTGCAAGAGAGGTCCAGGGTATACAAATGGAGATTGGTGGCTTAAGTTGGAACATCATAAATGTATATGCCACAGTGGACTGTTTTGTCAGAAAGGAACATTGGGACTGGCTTAAGGAACTGGAGGAATTACCAGGCGATAGGCTACTCATATGTGGAGTCTTCAATGCAAGGAACAGAGATTGGGACAGTAGTGGAGAAAACCGACAGGGAATTGCCCTTGCAGATGCCATGGTGGAATGTTTTGAATGACCATGGGAGTGATCACATGCCATGCTCACTCCTGATCTCTAAACCCAGGAAAGTTAAAGCTGGGAGAGCGCGCAAGACCTTCCGGTATGAGTGGACCGATTGTCTTCTTGGACGCCTCAGACAAGGGGCATGCAACAGGACTGTTAAAACTCCCTTTTTGCAGCCCCCATGGTGGACCCCAGAAGTAGACCATGCTTGGAAAGCAAAGAGATCTGCAGTGAAGCAGCTAAAGAAAGTGCGACAGACACTTCGAAGCTCACGAGAGGAAGTGGACACAGCGGAAAATGTCAAGAAAGACAAGGTGGAGGTTTTCAAGCGCTGTGCTGCAGAAGCCAAAAAGGCAAAATGGGAATGTTTCATGAAGGAGATTGGAGTGATAAAACACTGCAAAAATTCTGGAAACTGCACAGGCAAATGCAGAGAAAAGATCGGCCGATGACAGTGGGAACAATCTATAGAGATGATGGTGTGCGCGTGACAACAGATAAAGAGAAAGGGGAGGCGTTTCTCCATAGATTTTTAGAGCAGACCAATCATAATGATGCGGACACCAGGGATGCAGTTAGAGAGGAGCTATCTGGCACCACGAAGAATATGCAGTATGAAGACATCATACGGGTGGAAGATGTTAAACACATTTTGAAAAAGGCAAGACACGGCACCAGGGCCCGATGCGGTCAGGTATGGCCACATGAAGAGTTTGAGCGAAGCAGACCTGGAGGAGATGACCGACTGCTTTAACCAGAGCATTAGGACAGCATCAGTACCACAGGATTGGGTGCACAGCTATCTCATCCCTCTCCCAAAACCATTCAAGGATCAGTCAAAGCTTAGCGGCTTTAGGATCATCACCCTTCAAAATACATTTGGGAAGATTTTAGAGAAGATAGTCGCTGTTAAGCTGCAGGATTTTTTGGAAAGTGGGAAGCTTCTTCCAAGAGGCCTGGGGAGCTACAGGCCAGGAAAAGATACCTGGTCTAATGCAGCCACTTTTGCCTTTGATGTTTATGAGGGGTTCCAGAGTAGACAGGAAACGATGGCGGTAGCGCTTGATCTCGAGGATGCGTACAATAGAGTTCGCTATGATATTTTGATGACCGCACTGATGGAGAAGGGGGTCAATCCCTGGTTGGTGAACTGGATAGCAGCCGTCCTGCACTCTCGTCGGGTTGCTCTCCGTCTGGGCGCATGGACCTCAGAGCCACATATGTTAACCCCGGGACTGCCATAGGGATCTGCAGTCTCACCGGTGCTCTTTAATGTGTATACGAGCAAGATTGCAAACCTAGAAGCACCAGGGGTTGGAAGAATACTAACATTTGCAGATGATATTCTTGCATATAGGCAGGGGAGAGATAGGGAGCAAACTGCCCAGGAGATACAGGCGACAGTAGATGAAGTGATTGACTGGTGCACAGAAATGAGTGCTGTCATCCACCCGGAAAAGGCGGCTGTTTTGTGGTGCTCTCTGGACAACAGGATTGTGAGAGCTGATGTCCCAAGCCTCGCGATATATGGTAGAAATGTCAACAGAGAGAACAAACTGAAGTATCTGGGGATCACATTTGACAGGAGCCTATCCTTCAAGGACCATGTGGAGACGGTCGTGACAAGAACTCAAAAGGGACTCAATGCACTTAAAACTATGGCTGCAATGGACATAGAGCAGAGAATGCTTTTCACACTATACCAGCACTTGAGCCTCTCAGTAATTGATTATGGATTAGGTCTGCTCACTGTCTCAGAGAGTCAGCTGGTGAAGTTAGAGCGCATACAGAACGAAGCTATGCGGGTCATTCTGGGATGCACTAGAGATACCCCAGTAGTGTGTATGCGTTACATCCTTGGTCTGCCGACTGTTGCTGGTAGGCTCAAGGTGATGCAGGCGAAGGCATACCTCAGAGTAGCTGCAGACACAGACCACCCACTGCATGAGGCGCTGGACGCAGTTAAGGGTCAGCGACTGATAAGAGGGAAATCATGGATGGCTCAGGCGGAGGATACGATCAGACAGGTGTGCCCCTTGGAGAACATTAGGCGTGGAGAGGAGTGGGTCAGAGTGCCAGCGGAGCAGTCAGAATTGTGCAGAGTTATAATCACATTAAGCCGGGAGTGCAGGGAGTGGCCAGCAGGGGCCACGGAAGTGGAAATCCAGCAACTAATTCAGGACAATGCTCACTGGAGTGATGCGATTATCTACACAGATGGTTCGGTGTCAAGAGGTGAGAGAAGTGGCTGGGGGTTCATAGCCAAAGCTAATGGTCGATGTTTGGGACAGGAGAGTCTGGCATATGATACCACAACATCCAGCTTAAGAATGGAGGTGGAGGCAGTCACTGCGGCTCTCCGCTGGATGGAGAACACGACGCACACACATATCGTGATTGTAACTGACCCAGAAAGCATGCTGACGAGGGTGAGGACGGGCAGACTTCGTGCGGAGTGGCTTGCTTCGCTTCGGAGGTCACGGGTGACAAGCAACGCCTGGATCTTTTCTCCGGGGCATGCCGGTGTGCTGGGAAATGAACAGGCGGACAGATTGGCTGGCTCTGCAGAACTTGGTGGAGTATTGATACATGACAAGGCAGACGTGGTTGCGGCCTTATGGGAGCACGTGCACACCTCGGATGAGCAAATGGATTACGATGGTGTGGCAAGAATGAGACAACGAGGAGTGACGAAGGGATCTGGCCGACGCTCAACGCTCAAAGGAAAGGCGAGACGGACTTATAATCAGATTGGTACTGGTACTATTAGTATTGGAACTCTTCGCTGGCTGCTGAGGATGGGGACGGAGCACTTATGAAAATGCCCTGAATGCTGTGATGTCGATTCCTAAATCAATCAATCAATCAATCAATCAATCAATCAATCAATCAATCAATCAATCAATCACATTTGTGTAAATCTTAATTAGATGTTTGCTAATTCCTTATATTCGTAAGCAGTCTCATAGCATGTTTCAGTCAACTCCCATCAAAAGCCTTTCCCTGGTCGATACATGCGACCTCACAGGTCTGATCATGTTCAACTGCTTGTTCCCCGTCAGTTGTCTAAGTGTGAATATTGCGTCCGTGCCGCTTCTATTTGAGTTACAACCCATCTGGGCTTCTGATAATTATTCATCTATATTTGGGTGGATGATTGTTGGTGGGTCATGGCATGGGTGGGGGATATATGTGTGGGTGGGGAAATGTGGGTGTGGGGATATGTGGTGGGTGGGAGATATGTGCAGGTGGGGGTGGTTATGGGTTTGGGGATGTGTGTGTGGGTGAGGGATGTGTATGGGTGTGGGATGTTTGGGTGGATGGGTGGGAGTGTGTGTGGGTGAGAGATGTGTGGGTGAATGTGTGTGGGGGTGTGGGGGTATGTGGGTTGGGGGAGGGTGCGTGATGAGTGTGGGTGATGGATTTGGGGATATGTGTGTGGGTGGGGGATATGTCTGGCTGGGTGGGGGTGTGTGTGGCTGGATGGAGGATGTATGTGTGGGTAGTGAGGGTGATTGTAGTTGGGGGATGTTTGGATGGGTAGGAGATGTGTGGGGAGATGTGTGTGTGGGTGAGGAATGTGTCTTTGGGATGTGTGTGGGTGTGGTGTTGTGTGGGAGGGGAGCTGGGTGTGGATAAAGGATGTGTGTGTGGGTGGGGGTGTGGTTGGGTGTGCGGGTGGGTGAAGGATGTGTGTTTAGATGGGTGGTTGGGGTGTGTGAGTGTAGGTGGGTAGATAGGAGATGTATGTGTTGATGAGTGGGTGAGAGATGTGTGGGTGTTAGTGGTTGAGGGATAAGTGCGTGTGTCTAGGGATGTGTGAGTGGATGAATATATGGGTTGGGGATGTGTGTGTGTGGGTTGTGTGTGAGTGGATGGGAGGTGTGTTTTTGTGAATGGGGGATGTGTTGGTGGGTGGGGATGTGTGTGAGTGATGTGTGTATGGGTGGGGAGATTGTGTGTGGTTTGGGGATGTGTGTATATATGGGTAGGGGTGTGTGGTTAAGGGATGTGTGGCTGGGGGATGGGAGGGTGGAGGATGTGTGGTTGGGTAGAGGATGTGTGGGTGGGTGATTGTATATGAGTAAGGGTGTGTGGTTAAGGAATGTTTGGTTGGGGGATGGGTGGGTAGAGGATGTGTTGGTGGGTAGAGGATATGTGGGTGGATGAGTGTGTGTAGGTTAGGAGATGGTGGGGGATGTTTGTAGGGGTGGGCTCAGGATCTGTGAGTGGGCTGGGGGAGATGGGAGATTATGTGGGTGGGTAAGGAATTTGTGTGTGGGTAGATGCGGGATATGTGAGTTGGCGGGGAGATGTGTGTGTGTGCGTGGGGGATGTGTGGCTGAGGAATGTGTGTTTGGCTGAGTGGTTGGAGGTGTGTGGGTGGAGGAGGATATGTGGTTGAGTGATTATTGGTGGGTAATGGGATGGGTAGAGGATATGTGAGTGGGTGGGGAGATGTGTGTAGGTGAGTGGATGTGAGTGGGTGGGATATATGTGGGTTGGGGAATGTATGTGTGCTTGGGGTGTGGGTGGATGGGATGTGTGGTGGGTGAGAGGTGTGTGTGGGTGGGGAGATGTGTAGGTGTAGGGATGTGGTGGATGGGTGGGGGCATGTATGTGTGTGTGGGTTATGTGTGTGGTTGGGTGGGGGAGTTGGAGTGAATGGGGGATGTGTGGGTGGGTGGTGGATGTGTCTCATAATATAGTAATATGCATTGTTTATGTTTACAAAATTCATTTGACAATGTTTTTTCCTATGCACTGTTGATGAAAGAAAGATGAGTGATTGGAAGGGCCGAATGTAAGACGGGCCTGCGTGCCAAATTTGTTACCCTTTGAAAATAAAGTCTGTTCTGTTCTTCCAGTAATGGTCTTAATCTTCTTTCAATGAGTTTGGCGTACTTTTCCCTCATATGGCCAAGTTGTAAGATTCCTCTGTAATCAGTATAATCTTTCTTATTGTCTTTATTTCCCTACATTTTACAGTTATTGCTGTTTATCAGTCGTCTGGTGTTTATTGATCTGATCAGGCGATTTCGAAAATTTGTCTGAGTCATTTTGCCCCTATTTTCCAGCTGCTTTGATGGCCTCTGCAGGTAAATCGTCGATGACTGTGGCTTTGTGCTTTGGTGCCATTTTAATCACTTGTTCTATTGCTGTCAGTGATATTTCTGGCTCCAGCTCGCCAGTCTCTGCCTCGGTACTATTTATATGTTTATTTGCATTTTCTTCTTTTTTGTTTTAATTGAAAATAAGCAGTTCTGTAAAATAATTTCTCCATCAAAACCACACTCACTCAAAATCAACTCCTGTGAAGTGAGATGCCAGAGAAGAGCTCCCATCTTAACTACACGAGACGGAGATAAAAATTATGTTTTGAGATAGAGAGTTGGATCAACATCTCGTGCCACATATACTGAAAGGCAGAGGATTAAATGGTTAAGTCATCTCGTTAGAATGCAACACCTTCAATTGCCAGCACTGGCGTTACATCAAAGACGATCTGATTCGAAAGCAAAAGGGCGCTTGAGAAGAAAACGGACAGACGACATCAAAGAAATTGTGCAATCACACGGAATGACATTATCCAGTGCCACCCACCGGGCGCTAACAGTACACGGTGAGTTTTGTTATTGTTGTTGTTGTTGAACCACGGAGGAGTTATGTGTGACATACTTAAGACATGGTGCTAACTAGTATGACATACTGGAGACATGGTGCTAATTAGTGTGACATACTGGAGACATGGTGCTAATTAGTGTGACATATTGAAGACATGGTGCTAACTAGTGTGACATACTGGAGACATGGTGCTAACTAGTGTGACATACTGGAGACATGGTGCTAATTAGTGTGACATACTGAAGACATGGTGCTAACTAGTGTGACATACAGGAGACATGGTGCTAATTAGTGTGACATACTGAAGACATGGTGCTAACTAGTATGACATACTGGAGACATGGTGCTAATTAGTGTGACATACTGGAGACATGGTGCTAATTAGTGTGACATATTGAAGACATGGTGCTAACTAGTGTGACATACTGGAGACATGGTGCTAACTAGTGTGACATACTGGAGACATGGTGCTAATTAGTGTGACATACTTAAGACATGGTGCTAACTAGTATGACATACAGGAGACATGGTGCTAATTAGTGTGACCTACTGGAGACATGGTGCTAATTAGTGTGACATATTGAAGACATGGTGCTAACTAGTGTGACATACTGGAGACATGGTGCTAACTAGTGTGACATACTGGAGACATGGTGCTAATTAGTGTGACATACTGAAGACATGGTGCTAACTAGTGTGACATACAGGAGACATGGTGCTAATTAGTGTGACATACTGAAGACATGGTGCTAACTAGTATGACATACTGGAGACATGGTGCTAATTAGTGTGACATACTGGAGACATGGTGCTAATTAGTGTGACATATTGAAGACATGGTGCTAACTAGTGTGACATACTGGAGACATGGTGCTAACTAGTGTGACATACTGGAGACATGGTGCTAATTAGTGTGACATACTTAAGACATGGTGCTAACTAGTATGACATACAGGAGACATGGTGCTAATTAGTGTGACATACTGGAGACATGGTGCTAATTAGTGTGACATATTGAAGACATGGTGCTAACTAGTGTGACATACTGAAGACATGGCGCTAACTAGTGTGACATACTGGAGACATGGTGCTAATTAGTGTGACATACTGAAGACATGGTGCTAACTAGTGTGACATACTGGAGACATGGTGCTAATTAGTGTGACATACTGGAGACATGGTGCTACTTAGTGTGACATATTGAAGACATGGTGCTAACTAGTGTGACATACTGGAGACATGGTGCTAACTAGTGTGAAATACTGGAGACATGGTGCTAATTAGTGTGACATACTGGAGACATGGTGCTAATTAGTGTGACATACTGGAGACATGGTGCTAATTAGTGTGACATATTGAAGACATGGTGCTAACTAGTGTGACATACTGAAGACATGGCGCTAACTAGTGTGACATACTGGAGACATGGTGCTAATTAGTGTGACATACTGGAGACATGGTGCTAACTAGTGTGACATACTGGAGACATGGTGCTAACTAGTGTGACATACTGGAGACATGGTGCTAATTAGTGTGACATATTGAAGACATGGTGCTAATTAGTGTGACATATTGAAGACATGGTGCTAATTAGTGTGACATATTGAAGACATGGTGCTAACTAGTGTGACATACTGGAGACATGGTGCTAATTAGTGTGACATACTGGAGACATGGTGCTACTTAGTGTGACATATTGAAGACATGGTGCTAACTAGTGTGACATACTGGAGACATGGTGCTAATTAGTGTGACATACTGGAGACATGGTGCTAATTAGTGTGACATATTGAAGACATGGTGCTAACTAGTGTGACATACTGGAGACATGGTGCTAATTAGTGTGACATACTGGAGACATGGTGCTAATTAGTGTGACATATTGAAGACATGGTGCTACTTAGTGTGACATACTGGAGACATGGTGCTAACTAGTGTGACATACTGGAGACATGGTGCTAATTAGTGTGACATATTGAAGACATGGTGCTAACTAGTGTGACATACTGAAGACATGGCGCTAACTAGTGTGACATACTGGAGACATGGTGCTAATTAGTGTGACATACTGAAGACATGGTGCTAACTAGTGTGACATACTGGAGACACGGTGCTAATTAGTGTGACATATTGAAGACATGGTGCTAACTAGTGTGACATACTGAAGACATGGCGCTAACTAGTGTGACATACTGGAGACATGGTGCTAATTAGTGTGACATACTGAAGACATGGTGCTAACTAGTGTGACATACTGGAGACACGGTGCTAATTAGTGTGACATATTGAAGACATGGCGGTAATTAGTGTGACATATTGAAGACATGGTGCTAGTTAGTGTGACATACTGAAGACATGGTGCTAACTAGTGTGACATACTGGAGTCACGGTGCTAATTAGTGTGACATACTGGAGACATGGTGGTAATTAGTGTGACATATTGAAGACATGATGCTAACTAGTGTGACATACTGGAGACATGGTGCTAACTAGTGTGACATATTGAAGACATGGTGCTAACTAGTGTGACATACTGGAGACATGGTGCTAACTAGTGTGACATACTGGAGACATGGTGCTAATTAGTGTGACATACTGAAGACATGGTGCTAACTAGTGTGACATACAGGAGACATGGTGCTAATTAGTGTGACATACTGAAGACATGGTGCTAACTAGTATGACATACTGGAGACATGGTGCTAATTAGTGTGACATACTGGAGACATGGTGCTAATTAGTGTGACATATTGAAGACATGGTGCTAACTAGTGTGACATACTGGAGACATGGTGCTAACTAGTGTGACATACTGGAGACATGGTGCTAATTAGTGTGACATACTTAATACATGGTGCTAACTAGTATGACATACAGGAGACATGGTGCTAATTAGTGTGACCTACTGGAGACATGGTGCTAATTAGTGTGACATATTGAAGACATGGTGCTAACTAGTGTGACATACTGGAGACATGGTGCTAACTAGTGTGACATACTGGAGACATGGTGCTAATTAGTGTGACATACTGAAGACATGGTGCTAACTAGTGTGACATACAGGAGACATGGTGCTAATTAGTGTGACATACTGAAGACATGGTGCTAACTAGTATGACATACTGGAGACATGGTGCTAATTAGTGTGACATACTGGAGACATGGTGCTAATTAGTGTGACATATTGAAGACATGGTGCTAACTAGTGTGACATACTGGAGACATGGTGCTAACTAGTGTGACATACTGGAGACATGGTGCTAATTAGTGTGACATACTTAAGACATGGTGCTAACTAGTATGACATACAGGAGACATGGTGCTAATTAGTGTGACATACTGGAGACATGGTGCTAATTAGTGTGACATATTGAAGACATGGTGCTAACTAGTGTGACATACTGAAGACATGGCGCTAACTAGTGTGACATACTGGAGACATGGTGCTAATTAGTGTGACATACTGAAGACATGGTGCTAACTAGTGTGACATACTGGAGACATGGTGCTAATTAGTGTGACATACTGGAGACATGGTGCTACTTAGTGTGACATATTGAAGACATGGTGCTAACTAGTGTGACATACTGGAGACATGGTGCTAACTAGTGTGAAATACTTGAGACATGGTGCTAATTAGTGTGACATACTGGAGACATGGTGCTAATTAGTGTGACATACTGGAGACATGGTGCTAATTAGTGTGACATATTGAAGACATGGTGCTAACTAGTGTGACATACTGAAGACATGGCGCTAACTAGTGTGACATACTGGAGACATGGTGCTAATTAGTGTGACATACTGGAGACATGGTGCTAACTAGTGTGACATACTGGAGACATGGTGCTAACTAGTGTGACATACTGGAGACATGGTGCTAATTAGTGTGACATATTGAAGACATGGTGCTAATTAGTGTGACATATTGAAGACATGGTGCTAATTAGTGTGACATATTGAAGACATGGTGCTAACTAGTGTGACATACTGGAGACATGGTGCTAATTAGTGTGACATACTGGAGACATGGTGCTACTTAGTGTGACATATTGAAGACATGGTGCTAACTAGTGTGACATACTGGAGACATGGTGCTAACTAGTGTGACATACTGGAGACATGGTGCTAACTAGTGTGACATACTGGAGACATGGTGCTAATTAGTGTGACATACTGGAGACATGGTGCTAATTAGTGTGACATATTGAAGACATGGTGCTAACTAGTGTGACATACTGGAGACATGGTGCTAATTAGTGTGACATACTGGAGACATGGTGCTAATTAGTGTGACATATTGAAGACATGGTGCTACTTAGTGTGACATACTGGAGACATGGTGCTAACTAGTGTGACATACTGGAGACATGGTGCTAATTAGTGTGACATATTGAAGACATGGTGCTAACTAGTGTGACATACTGAAGACATGGCGCTAACTAGTGTGACATACTGGAGACATGGTGCTAATTAGTGTGACATACTGAAGACATGGTGCTAACTAGTGTGACATACTGGAGACACGGTGCTAATTAGTGTGACATATTGAAGACATGGTGCTAACTAGTGTGACATACTGAAGACATGGCGCTAACTAGTGTGACATACTGGAGACATGGTGCTAATTAGTGTGACATACTGAAGACATGGTGCTAACTAGTGTGACATACTGGAGACACGGTGCTAATTAGTGTGACATATTGAAGACATGGCGGTAATTAGTGTGACATATTGAAGACATGGTGCTAGTTAGTGTGACATACTGAAGACATGGTGCTAACTAGTGTGACATACTGGAGTCACGGTGCTAATTAGTGTGACATACTGGAGACATGGTGGTAATTAGTGTGACATATTGAAGACATGATGCTAACTAGTGTGACATACTGGAGACATGGTGCTAACTAGTGTGACATATTGAAGACATGGTGCTAATTAGTGTGACATACTGGAGACATTGTGCTAACTAGTGTGACATACTGGAGACATGGTGCTAATTAGTGTGACGTACTGGAGACATGGTGCTAATTAGTGTGACATATTGAAGACATGGTGCTAACTAGCGTGACATATTGAAGACGTGGTGCTAATTAGTGTGACATATTGAAGACATGGTGCTAACTAGTGTGACATACTGGAGACATGGTGCTAATTAGTGTGACATACTGGAGACATGGTGCTACTTAGTGTGACATATTGAAGACATGGTGCTAACTAGTGTGACATACTGGAGACATGGTGCTAACTAGTGTGACATACTGGAGACATGGTGCTAATTAGTGTGACGTACTGGAGACATGGTGCTAATTAGTGTGACATATTGAAGACATGGTGCTAACTAGCGTGACATATTGAAGACGTGGTGCTAATTAGTGTGACATATTGAAGACATGGTGCTAACTAGTGTGACATACTAGAGACACTGTGCTAACTAGCGTGACATATTGAAGACATGGTGCTAATTAGTGTGACATATTGAAGACATGGTGCTAACTAGTGTGACATACTGGAGACATGGTGCTAATTAGTGTGACATACTGGAGACATGGTGCTAATTAGTGTGACATACTGGAGACATGGTGCTAATTAGTGTGACATACTGAAGACATGGTGCTAATTAGTGTGACATACTGGAGACATGGTGCTAATTAGTGTGACATACTGAAGACATGGTGCTAACTAGCGTGACATATTGAAGATATGGTGCTAATTAGTGTGACATATTGAAGACATGGTGCTAACTAGTGTGACATACTGGAGACATGGTGCTAATTAGTGTGACATACTGGAGACATGGTGCTAACTAGCGTGACATATTGAAGATATGGTGCTAATTAGTGTGACATATTGAAGACATGGTGCTAACTAGTGTGACATACTGGAGACATGGTGCTAATTAGTGTGACATACTGGAGACATGGTGCTAATTAGTGTGACATACACGAGACATGGTGCTAACTGTGACGTAATTTCATCCCGACAGACAAGCAACAATCTTATTCCAAGCATGATGGCGAGTTATCCAACTGGCGAGTGCAAGACGATGTGTGGATTGTCTGCCATTATCATGGACAAAGATGTAATTCTATTTATGTCTCATGGCCTGCCGAGTATGTAGTATCCGACAGTCTTCATCACAGTGAACACCATGCTCGATTCTGTCGTCTTTAGCTTCAGTTATGGCTGCCCAGGATAGCCCACGTGGAGGCAAAGAGAAGTCTTGGTAAGTATAAACCTTGACCCTGGTACATAAGTGCCGCTGCATCCCTGCATAGCTACGATAAAATAAGAACACTCAAACGATACAAAAACAAGAATTAAGTCATAAAGAACGCATAAAGAAACGCTAAAGACAGAACAATAAAATGACGAAGAAAGAAAAAGCACATGATACTAAAAGAACATCATACGATAAAGAAAGAACAATCAAATTAAGAATCACAATGATTGCAACAACGAACATGCTTCAACAACAACTGCTACTAAAACAATAAATAAACAAGGCGAAAGAGAAAACTGAGTTGTTTTTCAGTTCATTTTTATAATTTTAGCAGCTTGAACATGAATTCATCAAATTATCACTTTAATGTCACTTGTATCACGGCGAATCACATAACATTATTACAATAATCAAATTAACTACCGCATAATAATAAATAAATAATAAAATTAACTATAACATAATAATAAATAAATAAACATATTATTACTTCAACAACCCAAAACTAGATCAATATATAAATTAGAAGAGGTAAGCATGGCTGAATGAATAAGAGCGTTCGCTCTTAAACTTCCTGTGTGCTGATGCCGAGGTAGCGCGGGTTAAATCCCTACATCTGTCAGATGGACTAAAATGTTGAGTTCTCGTCTTTGATTTGGGGACGTAAATTACAAGTACCTCAGAAGTAGGAGTTGGTTCCCCTGAAGGCGAGGGACACTGGCAGTAGGGAGATTCATCCACATGTAAAAATCAGAAGCAGTAGCACATATATGCACTACCTTGAGTTTAAAGTGAGCGAACGCAGAAATATTTTTGCGTGTGAACAGTATATTTTCTTTCACATGTTCTAAATGAAAGAACAACCAGAAATATACCTCAAGCAATTGTTCGGAGATCCGGCGCTATGGCCTGACGACTGTGAGCGTGTTTCACAATTCCCCGTCAAACCATGATGAGGGGTTGAAATCAGATGCAGGCGATTTGGAAACATACCGATTTGCGCTAATTTCGGTGGCATGAGGCATCGGTCGTTCAGAAAGCAAAGGAAAACTAATGAGCGTAACAATTTTATTGTAAATCACAGCCAAAAAATGATGGGGTTGATTGCGACGTCTCATACCATCGATTCAACGCACAGAGGCCTCATTCCGAATAGCCTGCTAGTGATTTCCAACCCTCGACTTGGCATGTCAAGGAGTTATGAAACTGCGCGTTTAACTATCCCCTAAGCCACAGGAGCCTGTAATATAATTCCACGTTAATTGACCTAAGTCACTAAGTGCTCAACAGCAACAGAGATCCTAGTGGATGTATGCGAAATAAATTCCATATCACAAACAGGATTGTAATCATGATGTTGATGATGATCATACTAAAGGTAATCACATGAACAATAAAGTAATAATAATAATAATTGCCGAATAATAATTCGTGAACTTCAGTCACGGAGGTAAATTTAGAGTGACACTTACATCGCCATGACTTCAACCACGTACGTAAGTTCAGGGTGACAGGAATTATCATCATAATGTGGAATAACAACCACCAACGAAAGTTCAGCGTGGCAGTAATATCATTAGGCTGTTAAACTAAAATTACGACGTAAGTTCAGCGTGGCATTGATATCATCACGACGTGAAATCAACCGTAAGGATCTCTTTCGTCATCCAATATCAAACACAATTTCACTTAACTACCTGTTATTATTTAAAACAAATCTGATTCTCACAGACCTTTCGCACCCGTTATTCCTTCTTCTCTATTTGTGTTCTTTCTATGTTTTATCCTCTGTTCCCACCCCACTCGCGCCATCACTATAGAGATGACTCCCTCCCTCCCCCACACACACTTATTTCGTCTTAGCTTACACTTTACCCACTACGTCACTTCCCGTTACCCGACTCACGGAATTCGTGATTTGTGCCGTAAGATGTAGACGTCTACATGATCTTAACTAAATGACTTTGAAAAATAAAAGTTAAATGTTGTTGTACCCGTGCCTTCCAGCATTTTCTCCAACGAGAGTCTTCTAGTTGCAACGTGCTTTCTATCACTCGAGATTGTAATCTTGTACAAATCACGAATTTCACGTTCTGGTTCTGACAATGTACTCATTTCCCAGTGGTTTGCTTTCATTTCTAACTGAGGTAGTTATTTAGTCATCTCATCGAGACACAAATATGTTATTTCAGAGTAACAGCTGCCTGAGACAACAAGAGCTAACTCTTTGAGACCTATGAGCTATGATTATAGCTTGGTCATAGCAAGTCAGTATAATTAGAACTAACTCTTCAAGACCGATGAGCTGTAATTATAGCTTGGTGACAGCAAGTCAGTGTAACTAGAGCTAACTCTTCAAGACCGATGAGCTGTAATTATAGCTTGGTGACAGCAAGTCAGTGTAACTAGAGCTAACTCTTCAAGACCGATGAGCTGTAATTATAGCTTGGTGACAGCAAGTCAGTGTAACTAGAGCTAACTCTTCAAGACCGATGAGCTATGATTATAGCTTGGTCATAGCAAGTCAGTACAACTAGAACGTCCTTCATCTCGAACGTATATGGCAAAAGACGAACAGTGTGACGTAAAAACACACGGAGAAGAGAATTAGAGACAGAGATGAATATTATGGAAGGAATATGAAGCGAGCTGCAGGACAAAGGATACGACATCTTGGTATGAGTTGGCCGAGGTCCCGCGCTCCGACTAGGGATATAGGGCAGGCCTAGCAAAAGAGTAGAAAACTATAGTGCGTTTACAAATGTTTGCCCTCATTCAGATTCAATTTATTTTAGAAAAGTATCAGTTGCATCGTTCTGACGTTTTCCCTGCCGTCTATATTTACTCCAACCCTAGGAATATGTCTGTGATAGGTTCACAGGCAACTAAAATCATAGAAAGCAGCGAAATTGCTTTGATATTTTGGCAAAAATGTAATGAATTCACGCAGGCAGACTTGTTTTACAGTAATCCACATCAATTCGTGTAACGAAGCGAGGCATATCCGCTCCACGTGCTCCTCATAAGGAAATTCCCGTGCACTACGGAGAATATTCATTATTGAAAACTGATGTTTCCATGTGAAGACGTAATACATTTTATAATATGCACTTAATATCTGACCCGTAAATTAAATACCGCATATGAACAAACATTGAGATCTACTGTGCAATCTCCAGAAAAAAAAAAAATGTGTAATTGTGTGCACATAATGATAAGATTATATGCTAAATCTCACCAGTTTCCTTCAGTTGGTTACTGAGTTATGGATTTCTATACTGTGGCAAACAATTGTGAACGCAGTATAGAGGTAGACATGAAAACACACGGATAAGAGATAAAGAGGGAGAGATAGATATTATGGGAGGGATATGAAGCGAGCTGCAGGCAATAACAAAAGAAATAACAGCTTGGCATGAGTTGGTTGTGGGTCTATTTTCCGACTGGGAATATAAGGCAAATGTAGAAGAAGACTGGAAAGCTTGTAATAGTATCTGACAATTTTCATAAAAGCTTTGTTGCGTTTCTTGTGGTTAAGCTTTTTAAAAGATGACAATAAAATGTCGAAAATATGTAGAAACTAAAAAAATACAGAAAATTTTGCATCAAACACAAAACAGCTCATGTAATTTAAGAGGTATCACTTGAAGGATGTACGGTTTTGGTGCAGGATCAGAAGAAGAAGAAGAAGAAGAAGAAGAAGAAGAAGAAGAAGAAGTACCCTATAGAAAGCTGTGGGAAGTGTCTCTAGCTGCTGATAGATATACCGCTAATCTGTTGCTGGCGGGGTTCGTCTGCTGCTTCGTGTTCGTTATTTTTCAATAACAATGTTGTGGCATGCTGCTTAGACGTAGCCTTGCTACGTGACCGAACCATCTGTGCAGGGCTTGCCAACATCAACATTTAGATATTTTCCCATTCCACATTTTGTGTGTTGTTTTCGCTGATGAAGCCTTGCGTCGAAACGTTCAGTTCTGTTTGAGCTAATTTTCCGTCAAATTTTCGATTCATATTCTACGTAACGCCCCTTGGGCGCTGGGTTAACTATAGTTATTCTTTCTCAGCAATAACATTCTCATACAGTTCTAGATCTCATATTGTAAACCGCTCAGTACTTCTTTTCCTGGACAAAGTGTTGCACCGACTACGTGGATGACCGGAAGTGTTGTTTTGGGAGCTACCGCTGGAGTTTGTTTTATTGATGGAATTGCTGGACCCATAATGCCCACTGCCGGAAACTGAATGGTATCGAGGTCGATGTTGTTGATGCTGGGTATTTTTGGTTGTAAACTCCACAACGGATTCGATATAATCTAGGCACAAAATGTCTGCCCAAGACTTGGGCGGAAAGCCATCTAGAAAACCACAATGGCCGCCTTTGCTGGTTGCTACAAGAAGAAAATTCGGGTAACATTTGAAGAGATCGTAGGGAATGTCGGTGCACGCACTGACTGGATCGTCCATACTGTTCACACAAAGGACTGGTACTTCAATATCGTCCACATCCCGAACTGGGTTATTCATTTCCCAGAATTGCTCCATATCGGAATATCCATAAAATGGGCAGTATACTAACTGATCGTATTCAGAAAACGTCCAGGTGGACATGGCTTTGTCAATGTCCAGAACGTCCATCAGAGCTTTGGCGTGATGGCAGAGCAGGGATTTAAGCCGAAACAATAGCACGAGGTCGTAGAGGTTGCTGACACGGGAGGAAAATCTCAGAGGGACGTCGTAGCACGGGGAGATACAGGCACCAACAGTCAGGAGTGCAGATGAGCCGAATTCACCTGTGGGAAAAAAATCGGACATTTAATGTTGTTTGTTATATCAAAGTCCTAGTTAAAAAATACAGCCCCTTCTTTCTCCGCCTCTTTCTTCTTTCGTAAGTAGTTGGGTGGGCGGGTTTGTAGGTTGGTGGTGCCGGATCATGTCTAGTGTTGGGGTGTGAATATGTTGGAAGTGCGGCAGGGTGGACAGTGGTGTGATTAGTGGGGAGGCTGAAGAAAATTGGCCCTAATGTAGTCACTCTATTAAAATTTTTTCTGTCAAACAGAAAGCAAGTAGTATCACACAATAAATCTCTGTCTCAAACCACTACCTTCAATATTGGAGTACAGCAGGGCACGCGCCTACCTCAGAATTAACGCAAACACACAACATCCACTGCATAGTGAAATTAGGAAGGCGAAGGGCAGCAGGTTAAAAAGTGGATGGGTCAAGCCGAAGACATTCTTCAACAGGTGTGTTCACTTGAGGACTTAGAACCTGGCGAGGAGTGGGTGCAAGTGCCAACAGACTTCTGCACATCCTTTTCAGTTTGCATCCAACTAGATAGAAAATGCAGACAAGAAAATCCGGCTGCTGTTGACAATCCTAGCCTGCATAAACGCCTCTAGTTACTACCACTCTGCAAATGCCTGCTTTTCAATAAGGCCAAACTAAATCACAAAATCCTGCATCGGAATGCCCCAAATTACCTTTGGCCATTGTTTAAATATAATGCTAGACACAGTAAACGATTAAATATATTACACATTCCAAAGCTTAGGATTGACTTATACAAAACAAGCTTAACGTACTCTGCAGCTCAGCTGTGAAATAATCTTCCACAAGAAATCAAAGACATCAATCTCTATACATATAATCGCAAATTATTCGAACACTATCTCAGTACGGATTAACGTCCCCCTTAATAATATAAATAATAATAATAATAAAACCCTAGTATAACAGCCAGTCCCCTTTTGGTAGACCAGTATATTCCAAATAGCTAATAACAAGTGCCACACCTGTCATTGTCATTTACTGCCAACATAGTACCTTGAGGTGTATGGCAGAGGGGTCTTTGAGCCTGAGGAATTAAGGCCGCCTGGCTAGTGCAGTCGCCGCGAACTGTGCAGGTTAGAATGTTCTTTTTGCCCCCGACAGAAAAAAATCCCACACATTATCGAGGGATCGAACCCGGGTCTCCCGTATGAGAGCCCGGATTCTAGCCACTCGGCCAGCCGCTCCTCAGACCATTATCTAATATTACTGAGTCGTGTAGTATTGATGTTCGCATTTTGCCCATGCCTTTATAATGCATATATTTTATAATGTTACCGTTCTCAGTTGACCTTGAATGATGTGTGAATGAAATAATGTATGGAAGAGAGTGATAGAAGGGCAATATGTTAGACGGGCCTGCGTGCCTAATTCTTACCCTTTGAAAATAAAGTATGTTCGTTCGTTCGTTCGTTCGTTCGTTCGTTCGTTCGTTCTTCTTCTTCTTCTTCTTCCCCTTCCCCACCTCCTCCTCCTCCTCCTCCTTTCCCCTCACTCTTTCTTTCTTTTTGATAAGCGTTAGTGGTCAAAGTTGCGTGATATGCTGCATGAACTAAACGTGTCCAAAGAAGCTTCAAATAAAAACCTTAAAAGTGTTCCCCACAAGATAAAGACTGATATATAAAAACATAAATAAAGAAACAACAACCGTATATATGGATGTACTCTAATAATATATATTATAACTAAAGGATGAATAGGGGGTGTGGCGGTAGAATATCATCAATGAATAACTGTGAAGGGGTATGGTGAATATTGGGTAGCGTAGTAGGCCACCACGTACATCATTTCAAGAAAACCGTGAGTGAGTGGCACCTTGCAGTCTTGACAGACCAAAGTTTGTGAGTTGGAATTTGGCCAATATTCCATCACAATGCCTGGGCAGAGCTTCAGAGAATCATGTGGTGCCCAAACGACATGTCCCCTCTCTCGGCCTTGCCTTGTTTATTCCAGAGGAATGGGTAACCAATACGTCTGGCACAAGGTAGGCTGCAGACGCTGGCGGCTCAGCATCAAACCTCCGAGACCTCGCCACCACGAGCAGGAGACGAGCGATGGCCAGATCCTAAACTCTCTAAGAAAACAGTAACAATAATGAAAAGGGTGACACTGAAATGGAAATAGAAGGGAACATTCTTACCAAGTGGATAATTTTAAACACCTATGGGCAATTATAACATCAGACGGGAGGTGCACAACAGAGATTATGAACAGAATAGGGCAAGCAAAAGTTGTATTTCAGAAAATGAAAGGTATGTCATGCAATAAGCCACTATCATTGAATGTAAGAAATAGAGTGCCGAAATTATATATATAGAACCAGTATTGCTGTAAGGCAGTGAATCTTGGAATGTAAATGAACAAATTAGGAAGAACTTGGAAGCAACAGAAATGTGGTTACTGAGGCGAATGTTGTAAGTTCCTTGGACTGCCAGAGTAATTAACAACGAATGCCTGAAAGAAGCTAATGAAACTAGAACATTATATACAGCAATAAGAAAGATATAAACGGCGTTCTTTGGTGATGCGGTGAGAAGAGAGGCATTGAAGAACATCATGACAGCTGGACAAATCAAGGGGAAGAGAGGCGCGATAAACCAAAAGAAATGATGATTGTGGACTGAGAAGGTGGCATGGAGGAATATCATCAGCAGAGTTGATCAATAACAGCAAAGACCGCGATCTGTGGGGTGACATGAGTGCCTACTTCAGCTGTCAGGGCACTTGATGATGATAATGATGAAAACTGTTCTTGGTACGATCACTCCATTTTGTTATGTGATCTTCCCCTTGCTCTGTATCTATTATATTTCTATAATGTGGCTCTTTGTGGCAGATGGTACCAGGGCATTCCTGTGAGATAACCAAACCACTTAATTTGTTCGTCTTTAATGAAGTGCATGGCTTAGTTTCAGATTTAGTCGTGTTCTAAAGTCTCGTCCGCTTTGTTGCCCCAGCCACATAAACTGAAATGCCCTATTCTGTTTTGACCTCGCTTGAACTTAGTTCGAGTGACATTACATCTCATAGTTTCTTCTTAGACCTCTTTGTGTAGACGGTTAAATCTTCTTTCGGCATGACACATGATGATAATGATCTCCGTGTCGAAATCTATAACAGAGTGACTGTTATAGGACGACATGGTAGAGTTCGGACGGGGATTTAAGATTCTTTTTTTGCATATCCTTTTTACAGGACATCGCTGTCAACACCAGCGTTTTACTTCTGTTGTTGATGTCTTGGCAAGTTTACGTTTAATAGTTTGCCAATGCTTTCTGAACGGCCGGCTCCCATACCAATTCATTAAAACCCAGCGCAACGCGGCCTGCTGACAAATGGCGTGCAGCTGCTTTTGGAACGCAGGTAAGCGGGGTTACGAAACGCGTCCATAACTTCTTCGCGACGGAGACGGCAGATTACAAATGGGAAATTAAATTTAGTTGCAGATAGATATTTGGTAGAGCAAGCTTAATGCAAAGCCCTCTCTCACGTAAAGATACATTTGAAATATAATCTCTCCCGTGAAGATACATTTGAAACTCCCCCACCCACGAAGTACAGAACTTGGAAGCGACAAGATACTATGTTTACAGTGCAGACCTGATAAGGCGAACTTACAGGGAACCAAGAAATATTTCTTCTATCAGAAATTTCTCTTATAAGAGTTCAAGTATATAGTAATGCATTTACAACGCAAAATACAATATTGTTCTTCACAACAGAAATTTGCCACATCTGTGATCGCCTTAAGTGGCTTGCACTGTATTAGACAAACTGCGCATGTCGGTGCGGCTGAGAGGTTTAACGAGTTTAAATTGTCTCTGCTGAACGCGACATAGTGAGTTCATTCACATGTCGGTACGTTTGATTTAAATGTTGACTTCCTGTCCTTGACTTGGAGACGAACGAACTTAATTTTTAAAGGATTTAGAATTGGGCACACAGGCCCGTCTGGCATTCTGTCATTCTTATCTCTCTGCTCTCTTACATTATTCCATTCATACATATCGTATGTGCGTATATTACAAGTACCTCAGAAGTAGGAGAGAGTTCGCCCAATGGCGAGGGACTACACTCGAGTTCAAAACGAGGGAACACACACACACACACACACACACACACACACACACACATACATACATACATACATACGCACATACATACATACATACACACATACACACACTCAAGCACGTACAAGCTTAGTTTAGTTTAGTCGTTGGATCAACATCACGGCACACGGGGTGTAACCCATAAGTGCTCCGTTCTCCTCCTAACTCAAACCTGAGTCTGGAGAAACTCAGCTCAGTGCACGAACTCCGTAGCACCGGCGAGGATCCTGAAATACGTTTTGTAGATTTTTAACCCGAAATTTTGCCCGGGCAGCGCCGTTAGGCTACTCTTTTTCGATTTCCAACGGCCAAGGGATTTTTTAAGTGCGCAACAATACACACGGGCGTCCGATCTCACTACCCAGAGACCCGGGGAAATTCTATTACTAGAAGTCCACGAGAAAATATCCCGGCCATCGGGACCGGGGCTTGAACCCGGGACCTCTAGCACTCGAGGCGGACACCATACCTCGAGACCACTCAGACCCCCAAAGAACACTTACACACATGCACTTATACACACACAAGCACTCATATACACACACAAAAATTTATACACACAAGCACTTATACACACAAGCACTTACACATACACACACACGTACTTACACACACACACACACTCACTTATACGCATATACAAGCACTTACACACACACAAGACAGGCTCGTTCACATGTTCACACTGTGTTCACCTGTCTCTGACCTGTTCTGTCCCGCTGTGAACATTGTTCACCCCCAAGGGTTTATTACCTGTACTTTTAACTTATGTCTCTACAACAGCTCAGGAAAGACATTTTGTCTCGGCCTACTATACTCATGATTGGCAGGTGTACAACAGCTGGGCTGTGACAGACATGACAAACTACAGCCTGCGCTAGAGTACAGAACATGGTTGCCGCTACTGGAGAAAATGTTTTCGTCGTGTACACACAACAACATCTAGTTTACCAACCTGTTTACCAACTACCACCAAGAGCTGCAAAGAAGAAATATGATGGATACAGAGTAAGGGGAAGATCACACAGAAGATGGAAAGATTGTATCAAGAACAACGTTAGAGAAATGAATACCAACTTTCAAAGAAAATTGGAAAGAGAACACAAAAGACCCTTAGATCTCACGCCAACACTTCACTTGGATAAATGGAGTGAAGAAGAAGAAGGAGAGAAGAAGAGGAGGAAGAAGAAGAAGAAGAAGAAGAAGAAGAAGAAGAAGAAGAAGAAGAAGAAGAAGAAAAGAAGAAGAGAACAAGCGATTAATAATACTATTGATGATATGAAGGAGGAGGAGGAAGAAGGAAGAGGATGAGGAGGAGCTCCAGCGATATTTCCCCTAGAAGTCCCTAAGAAAACTGCACACGTAAAATCGAATGAAGGACCCTGGAACTAACCCACGACCTTCAGGTCGAGAGGCAAGCAACTGAAACACTTCGACACGGAAACCCGTCTATGGAGATCTGCACGGCAGAAAGGATAAGAATGCTCGCTCTTAAACATCCGTTGTGCTGATGCCGAGTTAGCGGTTTCAACCCTTACACCGGGCAGTTGGACTAAAATGTTGACTTCTCATCCTTGACTTGCGGACGTAAATTACATGTACCTCTGAAGTCGAAGTGGATTCATCTGATGGGGAGGGACACTGGTAACAGGGAAAGCATTTCAGTGCACTAGAACCAGTAGCATCTGTATGGACTACGCTTGAATTCAAAGCGAACGACCGCAAAAAAAAACAAAAAAAAACTCCTTGTCTGTGCACTGAATAAGCTAAGATGACATCTTACGACAGTGGTTCTCAACCGGTGGGGAATTCCCCCCCCCCCCCCCCCCAGGGGGAAATTTTAGGGTTTCCAAGGGAAGGGGGGGGGGGTGAAGACCATTTCAAGATCGTGTTAATACAAGAGCCGATTTCTTGATATTGTTTTTCCCTTCATACTTTACAGTTATGTACATCTCATCCTTTTAAAACTCATTTAATAAAGTAAGTAGACCAACAAATCACGTTTTATGTGGATGTCTAGACTTGTTTTAGTATATGTTATTACATTTACCTTCCATTTTTACGTATACTGTGTAGGGGTGGGGGGACTTATAGGTAGGAAATATGAAATGGGGGGGGGGGGATGACGTTATGAAAATATGGTGAAGGGGGGCACGGGCCAAATTTTTGATAGGAAGGGGGCGGGGATGCCGTTCTAAAAATATGGTGAAGGGGGGAACGGGCCAAAAAAGGTTGAGAACCACTGTCCTACGACATGCATGATACACATATGAATCCTTTCTATATCCCCGGATTTAGATGCCTGGATATATCGAGGGAGCATGCACTTGGTGAGATCCACAGAAATAATCAATCAATCAATCATGTGCCATGCTGGAAAGTGTGGGCGGTCATGGCACGCCATTTCACTTGATCACAAGCGTCGTTGATCAGCTCAGTATTCCTGTCTCGTCCATGTCACGTGGCCAAGCCATCCAGGTATTTTCCTCTCGGTCTTCCTCTTGGTCTGTTTCCTTCGATCTTGCCAGTTTTCACTAAGTTCTCCAATCCATTTCTTCTCATAACCTGTACAAAAAATCTTGACTGTCTACGTCTAATTTCTCGAATAAATTTACGATTTTCATTTGTCTCCTGTAGTACTTGATCAGAGAAATAAGCCAGCCAATAAATCATGCATCCTATTGTTCATGGTTCCCGTGTTTAAATATGTAGTTGTGTTATTGGAACCTCATCTCCACTTTTGTGTCCCGACGAAGACATCGCAGTCGCAGCGTCCATTCCGTTATTTGTATTTCTTCTTCTGTCTTGTGTCTGTTAGGGAGTCTTCGTAGCGAAGTGGTCAAGCCGCCTGACTCGGGTTGCGAAGGTTGTGGGTTCGATTCCGAGCCGCGTCCTTCAGTTCACGAGTGCATTTTGTTCGGAGACTCCTAGGAGTCGTCGCTGGAGTTACAGAGTTCGTGCTTTGTGCGACGCTTTTGACAGTTCGCTGCGAAAAGAGACTGAGCCAGATGGGATAAAAGCCCGGTGCAATGATGTCGACCCTATCGACTTTTAAGCGACTTCTATTGTATCTGTCACTGTATCAAAGGTCCTCAAACTCCTCACACCAAGTCTCCTTTTGTCTTGTTCATGATCGGTTGGATTTTACAGATACATTTTCTACGAGATGAGATGGTCAGTCTCATGCCAACCCTCCTGTATCGCCTCTAACGACATTGCATGGTGGGTTACAGAAATACTATTCTCTGTTTGCCTTAGGAAGCATGGCCCTGGTAACTAGGGCCGCAGTTACTTGGGCCTCGGTAACTATGGCCCCGGTAATATGGGCCTCGGTAACTATGGCCCCGGTAATATGGGTCTCGGTAACTAGGACCCCGGTAACTAGGGTCCCGGTAACTAGGGCCTCGGTAATTGGGGTCTCGGTAACTAGGGCCTCGGTAACTAGGATCTCGGTAACTAGGGTCCCGGTAACTAGGGTCCCGGTAACTAGGGCCCCGGTAACTAGGGCCCCGGTAACTAGGGCCCCGGTAACTAGGACCGCGGTTCCTTGGGCCTCGGTAACTATGGCCCCGGTAATATGGGCCTCGGTAACTATGGCCCCGGTAATATGGGCCCCGGTAACTAAGGCCACGGTAACTAAGGCCCAGATGATTGGGGCCCCGGTAACAAGGGTCCCGGTAACTAGGGCCCCGGTAACTAGGATCTCGGTAACTAGGGTCCCGGTAACTAGGGCCCCGGTAACAAGGGTCCCGGTAACATGGGCCGCGGTTACTTGGGCCCCTGTAACTAGGGCCCCTATAATTAGAGCCACAATGACTAGGGCCCCGGTAACTAGGGCCCCGATGACTATAGCCTGTTCAGAAATGAATGCCTTCATTCACGATCAATTTTTATGAAAACTGTCTGTTGTATCATTGTGAAAGTTTTCCTGCCGTCTTATATTTACCCCCACCCAAGGAATATGTCTTTGATAGGTCCAAAGGCAACTTAAATCATAGAAAGCGGCGACATTTCTTTGATGTTTTGGCGAAAATGTAGTGAATTCATGCTAACAAACTAGCTTTACAGTAAAGCATGTCATTTCGGGTAACGACACAAGTACAAGGCGTAGCCAGATTCGTATGGGAGTGGATGCAATAAAAAAAAAAAGTCGCTTAAAATTCGACAGGGTCGACTGCATTGCACGGGGTGTTATCCCATATGGCGCAGTCTCTTTCTGCAGCGCGGAAAGCGTCGAACAAAGCACGAACTCCGTAGCTCCAGCGACGACCCTCGAAAGTCTTCGAAAAAATGCACTCGTGAAATGAAGGACGCGGCCCGGAATCGAACACACAACCTTCGGAGCCCGAGTCAGACGGCTTGACCACTTCCCCACGGAGACTACCGTTGGGGTGCAATTAGTTAGTTAGTTAGTCGCAGTTCCAACTTCACAGCAACGGGTCGTCCCCATTATGCTCCGTTCCTGTGCCAGTGAATATCACACAAAACGCTCCCCACTGCCCAATGTGAAAAGTGGAAAAGACAGGAGTCTCGACAAACAACAGCCCGCACAGATACACTGTGCATAATGCCGCCGCCAGAATGTCAACACACCAGTCCCCCACGAAACACCCAATTCATCTCTGATGGAATCGGCAGTCATTTTCCTATCTGGATGTTTCCTATATGTTCACCTACACAGTCCACGAACATACAGTTCATCACCGACGGCAGTGGCAGTCAACCAGAAGCCCAGCAGCCACGCATTTCTGCATAAGGCAAAAACTGGTCAACTCTGGGACATAGCCACCAGCCATCGCTCCGAACATGCAGTCACGTTCCAAAAATAAAAACTTGGGCAGATTCAAAAGCATTTCACACGAAACTCACAGCTCACAGTGTCGCGCCACGCACTCACTCAGTAGCAGGGCGACGGAACCATCAAGCCTCCTTAGTCGCCTGTTACGACATGCGTGGTAGGCTACAGTGTTGCTATTCTTTGCTTCCCTTATGGGCCCCGGCAACACACGGGAGGAGGGGTGCAATGTTTAATATTAGTAAAGACAGAGAATTTACAGAGGCATGGGATAAATAATGCGTAAATTGACAGGAAAGTAGAAGGAATATATTTCTTACCTTATTCTTCATTTCCTTCTTGTTTCTTCAGCTGCTGGTTAATAATGTGTACACAAGAAGTCATGTTACTAGGATGCATTTAGCTTTTTACATTGAGTTCGTGAAAGCATCCAAATAGCTGTGCGTTACTTTGCGCATGGAGTGGCCATAAATGATACCGCAATTTAGTCATCATGTGTCAATCTTTAAGGATCTGTTCAGCTCTCTGTGTAGTTTGTTCACACGCACACATGGGTGACAGATCCGCTTTGAGTCTTCGTGAAAGATTGTCTACTCTGCTGTTTACCGTTCAGAGACGGAACATGATTACCTGTTTGCACTATGCAAATAGTTGTCAGTGTCTCTGTATTGGGCTTTCTTCTTAACAGCCAAGATATTGGTCCTCTTTTCATTGAAGTTTATAGATTGATTCGTATGTACGTGTGTTGTCCCCTAATTTGACAACGTGTTTGCTCTCCCGTTTCTTGTTATGCCACAATATGTCGGTTTCCACTGCAATATTACTCTTCTGTTGGTATTCAATGCGTTTAGTGTTGTTGTTGTTTGTTTTAAATTTTTTCAACGCCAGTTGTTTGTCACCGTTGAGGGCTTGCGGAACTGAAAATTCATCACTGTGGAATACAAACTGTTGCCATTGACAAGTTGTTTTGTTTGTGCCGATGCTGTAATGTTTAGGGCCTGCAATTCTTCTGAATAGTTGGTGCAAAATATCACAGTAGGTGTGCATGTGGATTAATGTCTGCGATCTGCCCAGACCTTAATCAGTGTCGGACGATTCCAGTAGGTTGATGACTGCTCTCGTTTGCATAAAATTCAATCCATCCTTTCTCCAATAGTCATCTTCCTCTTTCAACACATGGTCCTCACATTTTTTCAAGCAACTTATCAATATTTAATAGCGCTGTCTGGGTTAGTATCTTGACGTCAGACAATTTGAATGTAGTATTGTCAGCTGCCACCTGTCCTTTAATTTTAACCCACACAAATTCTATAAAGTTTAAATGAGAATGGTACGGCAGAAGTCTCAAGCACCTGTGGCCACGCTCCTCTATCAACTAGCCGATTTGATATGTCTTGCTTTTTTGCGCCTGTTTACAAGGGACAACAATTATAGCTTAAAACACGTTTCTGGAAATGGTATGTTTTCCCTTCGGAGCCATATCTTTATCGCTTCCTTTGTGCTCGATGCCATAGATATTTTGTCTTCTTGGGCAACTACATTGTGATATGATGTATTGTCCATAATTAGACAAGACGACCTATCTAGGGACAGAAGCACTGTATTCTCGAGCCAATCACTAAATACATTACCATTCATTTCATTATGATAATCCCTATTGTCTGTATGCTTTGATACGAACACGAGTCCAGCATTCTGTAGTAAGCCATTATGAGTACTACCAGCATGGGCTATGACCAAACGCTGTCCTTTACTACTGGGCACATATCGCTTTATCTTTCCGTCCACTGATTGCCATTCCTTTTCACTTGTGTGATGCGCATTGATCCAGGTTTCATTCAAATATACTATGTCATAATTTTCTTTGCGCATTTCCCTTATTTCATGTAGGTATCTGCTTCTCATGGCTCCTAAAGGCGGTTGCTCGCAAATGATATTTCTACCTCCCTTGTACTTTCTAAACGTGAAGCCTAATGTCCTTATAATTTTCCACAAAGTTGTTTTGGATAGCTCTATGCCATTGCTATTTCTCAATCAAACCCCAAGTTTTCTTACAGTAACTGTTTCTTTGGTATCCATCATGTTTATAATTGCTTGCCTTATGACATCCTTGTCAAAGCTGTCTACATTTGCCTTTCTGCTTATTGCGTGGTAGTCTCTTTCCAGATTCTTGCACCCGTCGACGAAATGGTCGTTTACTTAAACCCCGTGCATGCACTGTTCTTTTTTTTTCGGGATTTGTATTAGTATGAAACGGTTTCCTGCGTTCAGCTTCTTGACAAAAATATATGTAGGCCTACAACTTCATAGCGATACTTTGAAGTGTACAAAATTTCACATTCAATCCCATTCAACAATATTCACACATTCCGATGGTTGCGATAAATGGTAAGATTCCAAAAATAATCACGTTTCATGAAAGGACCCACATTACGACGACACATCTGAAAACTCCCATTTAACTGCGCCCCGTTCTTGCCACAACGTGTACCACGAGAAAATAATAAAAAAAAAAGCGCTGATGTGTCTGGGTGAAGGTGTAATACATTAAAAAATATGGACTTAATCCATGACCCGTAAATTATATACCGCATATAAACAAACATTTAAACCTGCTGTACAATCTCCAGAAAAAACATTTTTTTTTTGCTGGGTGGACATAATGATAAGATTATATGCTAAATCTCATCATTTTCCCTCAGTTGGTTACTGAGATATGAATGTTTATATGGTGGCACCCAAATGTTAACAGACTATAGGACCTCAGTAACTAGGACCACGGTAACTAGGACCATGGTAACTAGGGCCACGGTAACTAAGGCCACGGTAACTAGGGCCACGGTAACATAGGCGTCAGTAACTAGGGCCACTGTAACATAGGCCTCAGTAACTAGGGCCACGGTAACTAAGGCCACGGTAACTAGGGCCACAGTAACTATGGCCCCGGTAACTAAGGTCACGGTAACTAGGGCCCCTGTAACATAGGCCTCAGTAACTAGGGCCACGGTAACTAGGGCCACGGTAACTAGGGCCACGGTAACTAGGGCCACGGTAACACACCGGTATGATTTCTGTTCGTGTCTTTGTAAAGCTGGCGTCTTTTACACTAACCATCATCTTCCAAATTTCCCGTCAAGCGTGCTCCAGCGCCCGATGGGTAGCACTGGATAGTGTCATCCCATGTGATTGTACATTATTTTTGATGTCGTCAATCCATTTTCTTCATGGGCGTCCTCTTGCTCTCGTATTAGATCTTCTTTAATGTAGGGCCAGTGCTGGTAGTTGATGGTGTTGCATTCTAACGAGATGGCCAAACCATTTTATCTTCTGTCTCTACATATATACTATATGTAGTTCATTCATTCATTCATTCATTCATTCATTCATTCATTCATTCATTCATTCATTCATTAGCATGTCCTTTGCAGAACCTCGCTCCCATCGACCATAAGCAAGATGTCCCGCATCCGATACACCCATCTGGAGATCATCCACCACATCCTGCACCCATCTTCTCTTTGGCCTTCCTCTTCCTCTCTTCCCAGGCATATACCCCTCCATATACTACATATATGTAGTACAAGGTTGTAATTCACAAATGTCCCGAATGCTGTGATGTCGGTTCCTAGATCAATCAATCAATCAATCAATCAATCACAAACCAATTTTTAAAATTTATTCATTAAATATGTACAGCGTTGTATTTAAGTATGTGACTAAGCAGAGGCTTGCGTGGTATTGCGCAGTGGACTCCGGGCCTTCCAGCACATGGCGCACCACAGACAAAACGATGTGAGGATGTGTAACTTTGAGCAGTGGATCACTCGGCCGGTGCGTCGATGGAAAGCGTAGTCAGCTGTGGGAATTAATGTGAATTGCAGACCACCTCCGTGTGACATGGCGGTTGTAGCAAATATAACAGGGTTAAGTATTTAAGGAACCTATGACAGGTCTAGCAAACCGATAAGGAATTTACTTGATACTAGAAAAATACTGCTCACAGATCGTGCAGGAAATTGAAGTAAAGACGCTAATTACAGGTGTTGAAATTGCAATTACTCCTCCCCACGAATCGAAATCGCAAAGGTGGAAGATAATAACAATAATCATCATGTGCCATGCCGGTAAGCGTGGGCGGTTATGTTTTGCCATCTCTCTCGATCACCAGAGTCGTAGATCAGCTCAGTGTTCTTGTCTCGACCATATCACGTGGCCAAGCCATCCAGGTATTTACTTATCTGCCCCCCCCCCCCCCCCCCCCGTTCTCTTCACCTCGATCTTGCCAGTTGTCACCAAGTTCTCCAATTTATTTCTTCTCATAATGTGACCAAAAAAATTGTCACACAACAATAAAAGCAATCACAGATCAATCCATCTCATGTAATTATTAATATACTATGCACAGGCTTTGTGCTATGGAGAGGCAATAACTCCATCCCTGGTCTTAACTGGTCTCGGAATCAAAGCGAGAGGCAACTGTTACGGGTTATAAGTCCTTGTCAGTTGGCGTAGACATGGGGCGCCACGCGTTGCCTCTGACGGTGGGAGACACCTATAGGTGTCACTGATCAGCTACCGCCCGCCTCAAGCTGGGCAGCCCCCAGCCAATTGGGTGCTGATCCGCCACAGCCTGCCTGCTTCAATGGGTGCTTGGGGCTAGGACAAAATCTAAATCGCAGGCTGTAAAACCAATGCACCAGGTACAAACAAAAATATAAATAGAAACCTCAAGCTACGGCTTGCAACCTGGAACGTGAGAACCATGTGTCCAGGATTTTCCACTGACTTGACCAATATTGACGATGTGAGAAAAACGGCTGTAATTGATGCCGAACTCAATCGTCTTAACATTGATATTGCTGGCCTGCAGGAGACTCGCCTCGCTGAGGAAGGGTCACTCAGGGAAAACAACTACACCTTTTTCTGGAAGGGTAATGGGCAGGCAGAAAAAAGGCAACACGGTGTGGGCTTTGCAGTGAAGAATTCGCTACTGGGAATGATTGAAATTCCAGCAGGAGGAAATGAAAGACTATTATCCCTGCGCTTGGCAACCTCTTGTGGGTTTGCCACCATTATTACTGCATATGCACCGACACTCGATTCCTCTGATGATGTGAAGGATTTGTTCTATGAGGAGTTAGACTCTGTGATCAAGGCAGTTCCAAAATCCGACTACATTTATATGCTCGGTGATTTCAATGCTCGTGTGGGCAAGGACTCGAGTTCATGGCCAGTGTGCCTTGGAAAATACAACATCGGTCGCATGAATGAAAATGGGCAAAGGCTGCTGGAGCATTGCACCAGTAATGACCTATGTATTACAAACTCTTTTTTTAAAACAAAAGAGATGCATAAGGTCACATGGAAACATCCAAGATCCGGCCATTGGCACCAGCTGGACTTCATCATCACACGGAGACAACATTTGAACCATATATCATTGACTCGTAGTTACCACAGTGCTGACTGTGATACGGATCATTCTTTGGTTGTTGCAAGGGTTAGACTGAGACCAAAGAGAATCTACACAGCTAAACACAAATCTAGCCCCAGGATTAATATTATTAACACTCATGATCCTGAAAAGTGCTTTCAGTTTCAACAGCAACTTGAAGACGCTTTCACTGATACACCAGAAAATTGTACAGTAAATGATAAATGGAATAAACTTAAGGAAACTCTTTGTAAAACTGCCGTAAAGGTTTACGGCACTGTGGATCATAAGAGGCAGGACTGGTTTGCGGCCAACAGCGAGACTCTGCAGCCCTTGATTGATAAGAAGAAGAAAGCTCTCTTAAGAAACAAGGAAAGACCAACGCGTAACACTCTGAGTGAGCTAAGGCAAGCTAGGAAGGATGTGCAAAAGGCTGCCAGGCAGTGTGCAAATGATTATTGGATCAAGTTATGTGAGTCCATTCAAATCGCAAGTGATAAGGGAGACATAAGAAGTATGTATGAAGGAATAAAGAAAGCCTGTGGTCCAGTGATCAAAAGAAGTGCACCATTGAAAACCTTGACTGGAGAAGTCATCACTGATAAGAAACAGCAGATGGACAGATGGGTAGAGCACTATTTGGAGCTTTACTCAAGTGAGACCAAACTAGCGGATAATGCCCTCAACGCCATAGAGGCTCTACCAACTCTTGACCACCTGGACACACTTCCCACCATAACAGAAGTTAAGTGTGCTATAAATGAACTTGCATCTGGCAAGGCTCCAGGTAAGGATGGGATTCCAATAGAGGTTATCAGGAGTGGGCAAGACACACTCACTATACAGATCCACCAGCTAATAGAGCTATGCTGGCGTGAAGGACAAGTCCCACAGGATTTCAAAGATTCAAGCATCATAACACTGTACAAGAACAAGGGTGATCGGAGCGACTGCAACAACTATAGGGGTATCTCACTTCTGTGTATTGTTGGAAAAGTATTTGCCAGAATTGTTCTGCGCAGACTTCAAGTCCTAGGAGATCAAGTCTACCCCGAATCACAGTGTGGCTTTCGACAGAACCGGTCTACCACTGATATGATATTCTCATTGCGACAAATGCAAGAAAAATGCCGTGAACAGAATCAACCACTGTTTATTGCCTTCATCGACCTCACAAAGGCATTTGATTTGGTCAGTCGTGAGGGTCTGTTCAAGGCACTAAAGAAGATTGGCTGCCCACCAACTCTTCTGTCCATTGTGGAATCGTTCCACACAGGCATGAAGGGTATAATCAAGTTTGATGGTGCAACTTCTGAAGAATTTGAAATCAAGAGTGGAGTTAAGCAAGGTTGTGTACTAGCTCCCACCCTCTTTGGAATATACTTTTCACTTCTACTGAAATATGCATTTCGTGATCAGGATGGTGGTATATACATTCACTCACGCTCAGATGGCGGCCTCTACAATGCTCAGAGATTGAAGGCTAAGACCAAAATTAGGAGGGTACTGATCAGAGAGTTGCTTTTTGCAGATGATGCTGCAGTTACGACCCACTCTGAGGAAGAATTGCAATGTCTACTATCTGCATTCTCCAATGCTTGTTCTGAATTTGGTTTAACAATTAGCAAAAAAAAAGACACAGATTATGTCACAAGGTGCACATGGGGTACCATCAATCTTTATTGACGACGCCGAACTAGAGATAGTAGACCATTTTACATATCTGGGATCGGTGGTAAATAGCAAATTATCCCTAGATCAGGAAATCAACATCCGGATTGGAAAGGCAGCAACAACAATGAACAGGTTAAGAAAAAGAGTCTGGGAGAACAGGAAGCTTACTGCCAAAACAAAAGTCCTTGTCTATCAAGCCTGTGTCCTTAGTACTCTTCTCTATGGCAGTGAAACCTGGACAACTTACTCACACCAAGAGAACAATTTAAACAGCTTTCATATGCGGTGTCTGCGAAGAATTCTTGGTATTAAGTGGCAAGACAAAATCACAAATACTGAAGTATTGGAAAGATCAGGTTGTGTGACAGTTTATTCCATGCTCAGTCTTCGTAGACTTAGATGGATAGGACATCTTAGGCGGATGGATGATGGTAGAATACCAAAGGATATCTTTTTTGGTGAATTACAGATGGGTAAGAGATCTCAGGGTCGGCCTCTACTACGATACAAAGATGTGTGTAAGCGGGACATGATTGATACAGGCATTGATAATGCACATTGGGAGCAAGTCGCCGCTGAACGTGTTGCATGGAGGGCAAATATCAGAAATGGAATAAAGTCAAAGGAGAAAATTATTGCAGAAAAGTCACACACCAAGCGTTTGAGACGTAAGATGGTGCATGATGGTGGAAATGACCACGTGTTCACATGCACCCACTGTGAACGGACATTTACAGCGCAAATTGGCCTTATCAGTCACACTCGCTACCGCCATAGTTAAAAGTTATTATGCCTTTTTAAAGCACAAACTATCGTCTGTCAAGACGGCAAGGTGCCAATGTATGCACAGACAGAAAAAACAATGACTAATTCCTACAAGAAACAAATGAAAATCGTAAACGTATTAGAGAAATTAGACGTAGACAGTCGCAATGTATTGGTCACGTTATGAGAAGAAATAAATTGGACAACTTGATGACGACTGGCAAGATCGATGGGAAGAGAGCAAGGGGAAGACAGAGAAGTAAATATCTGGATGGTGTGGCCACGTGGCATGGTAGAGACAAGAATACTAAGCTGATCCACGACCCTTGTGATTGAGTGAAATGGTGAACCATGACCACCCACGCTTTTCGGCATGGCACATGAGGATGGAATTATTAATATGTGGTGCACAAATATCTACTATCTCCATTGTTATTTTTCATTTATTTGTACGCGAAAACTATTTCCTATCCAAGTTGTGCCACTCAGCGTTGAGTACACCATACAGACGAAGCACTTATAGAAACAACAACACACAGTGAACTATTCTGTACACAATGACAGAATCAAATGTTCACAAGTCGACATTACTCACCACTATCCAAGGGTTGTTAATAATGCATGCGGTAAATATAATATATAATACACCACATAAAAACAGCTCTAATGAAGCTGGCGGAGTGGAAAAAACAGTTACCTATTCAAGTACACAGGATGAACTTTCGCGAACAGTTCACATAACTCTCTTGTATATTCATAGGTAATAGTTGCTAGTGTTGTTGTTGTTGTTGTTGTTGTTGTTGTTGTAGATTTTGTAGATTTTGTGTGTGCGTTTGCTCATTTTGAACTCAAGCTTAGTCCATACACTTGCTACTACTTCTAATGCACTGGACTGGATTTTGTATGTGGATTAGCTTTTCCTATTACCAGTGTCCCTTGCCATCAGGCGAACCCACTCCTACTTCTGGGGTACTTGTAATTTACGTCCCCAAGTCAAGGACGAGAAGTCAACATTTTAGTCCCACTGACCGGTATAGGGGTTGAACCCGCTACCTCGGCACTAGCACACCGAATGTTTAAGAATCAGCGCTCTTATCTATTCTGCCAAGCTAATATCGTCAAACCTCGTCGATCAACCTACCAATGGGTTTTCATCAATAGAAAACCAATAATTTCCACCTCTTCCCCAGCCATAGCTACAACTGAGATGTTTTATATAGTGTTTTCAACTTCCTCATTGTCTTACGTAATTGTTCCCTTTTCTCTGTTGCTGGCCTGACCGCTGCCTTCTCCGCCTCAGTCTTCTTTCATTCTTTCTTTCGCCGGCGGTATCTACAATGCTTTTTTTTCATATTGACAATTCCTACTATGCTACTTCCAAATACACCCCACAGCGTAGCAAGCACACTCGGAAGTTTCTGATCGTCAGAAGTGATTCCCCCTTCGGCGAAAGTTTCGGCACCTTAATCTTATTGACACTCTCCGGGGACAGATCCGCCCAGGTCATGAATTTCGAGTGTCCTTCTCCGGTCGCGCGCTCGCACCTTGCCTTCCAATTTCGAGACGTTTAATTGTTTTAGCACGTATCTTAAAAATACGCCGCGATTTGTGAACACCCACAAGCCATCCCGCCCTCAGGGAGTTGAACATTGTAGACCCAGTACTTGATGACTTATGTAAATGATCATGGGTTTAGCCGCTTTTATTATGTTCGTTGCTTTAATTGTGACCTCCAGTATTGTTTTTTTTGGGTGTCCTTATTACTATTTATATTTTATTTGTTATTACTACCGTTATTAGTATTATTGTTATTCATATAATTATTCTTGCTATCCATTTAGTTATTATGGTTGCTTGTGTTACCTTTTTAGAAGAAGAAGTAGAAGAAGACGAGGAATAATTAACAGAAGAAGAAGAAGAAGAAGAAGAAGAAGAAGAAGAAGAAGAAGAAGAAGAAGAAGAAGAAGAAGAAGAAGAAGAAGAAGAAGAAGAAGAATTAGAATAATAATAATAATAATAATAATAATAATAATAATAATAATAATAATACTAATTAGCAGAAGAAGAAGAAGAAGAAGAAGAAGAAGAAGAACAACAACAACAACAACAACAACAACAACAACAACAACAACAACAACAACAACAACAACAACAACAACAACAACAACAACAACAACAACAACAACAACAACAACAACAACAACAACAACAACCCTGATCATGGCACATGAACGCACCCATAGGGATAATAAAAGTTACAACACGAAAGATAAACAAGAGTTGACAATGCAAGTTCTCTAACGTACCAGCTGTCACCGCCGTGACAACGTCCAGGCACGACACTGGAAACAAACAGGCACAAGAGCTAAAGTACGTTCATACCAACTCTCTGTTTCTATATGACAATGGGACTTTAAACAAAGACCATTGCACACACGAGATGTTTAATTGATTCAGTGCCGAAGGTTAATATATCGCCACATATAACCTCGCCATTTGAAGAGAAGGACGATATATCGGCATATTTATTTTGTTTTGCGTTATATTCCGCAGTTTAAATGCTCAATGAATGGAAATTTACATTATAATACTTGTTCATTTGATTCTATATTATGTTTAGTCCAAAGCCATTGCGAGAAACGACGGCGTACAACATAGAGTAGGAACAAAACTGGGTGTAGATGATATTTTGTTTGTTTGTTGCGTATCCCTTACGGGACGTTGCAGTCAACACCAGCATTTTCAGTTGCTGTTGATGTACTAGGAAAGTGTTACATTCAGTAGTTTGCCATTGCTTTCTGAACGACCGGTCCCTATACCTTTTTCGAAAAAACCTGCACCGCCGTGTTTCGAACCCGGGTATACGGGCTCACAAACCGCGTTCGCAAGCCCTTAGCCACATACACCGGTAGATGATATAGGAGATAGAAATTCTCTTCAGGGCATAAACTATATTTCTTGTTTTTCTTCTTTTCAAAGATCGTGTAGATAACAATTCCCTTTAGGACAATACCTGTATTTCTTGTTTTTCTTCTTTTCAAAGATTATATAGATATAGTTTAGTCATTTAGTCAACATCACGGCACACGGTTTAACCCATATGTGCTCCGTTTACCTCCTAACTCAAACCTAAGTCTGGAGAAACTCAGCTCAATGCACGAACTCCGTTGCATCGGCGAGGATCCTGAAATACTTTGGGTAGATTTTTAACTCGAAATTTTGCCCGGGCAGCGCCGTTAGGCTACTCTTTTTCGATTTCCAACTGCCAAGGGATTTTTTTACGTGCGCAACAATACACACGGGCGTCCCATCTCACTACCCAGAGACCAGGGGAAATTTTATTACTGGAAGTCCAGGTGGATTTTTTAAATAAATCCCGGTCCTTACCGGGGCCTGAACCCGGGACCTCCAGCACTCGAGGCGGACACCATACCTCGAGACCACTCAGCCCTCCAGATTATATAGATATAAATTCCCTTAAGGACATAAACTGCATTGCTTAGTTTTCTTCTGTTTAAAGATTAACTGACCGACTGGTACCTTACCGTTTTGACAGACGATAGTTTGTAAAGTGGAGTTGTTCTCTCCACAACAAAGCCTGGGCTGAATTTAGAGACCATGTGTTGCCCATGCAGCATGATCCCTCTCTCTCGGTCTGTCTAGTTTACTCCAGAGGAAAGGTAACACTAATACGTCTGGAACAAGACAAGCTGCAGAAGCTGCCGGACAAGCAAAACAATGTTCTAACTACCCGCCTGTTGGAGATTCGATCCTAGACCATTTGCCGACCAAGGCTTAGGGCCTGGTCTGCCTTGCCATGATATTTATTTAGTCTTTAGGTTGGATTTCCTCGCACCAGGATAAGACTTGTACGCACCCAGTTGCCCTCTCCACCCGAAGCCGTTGGCACAATGTGGGGTGTCGGGTTTGGTAAGCGTCGCCCAACATTCGGCGTTAACAGAAAGCAGGTAGTACCGTCTACTCTCATTCTGTAGCGCAGTCATATCTAAGAGCTAACATCTATATTCAAAGATTATATAGATAGAAATGCCCTTTAGGACATATCCTGTATTTCTCGCTTTTCGTCTTTTCAACTCTTCCACTGACTCCTCATCCACTAATCACCCAGTCACATACCAGTGTCACACGGGGCATAAACAAACAATTTCACTGACCTAAATAATCCCAACTAGTTACAGTCTGGGTAACACAGACGTAGGCGGACGGTTTTTAGGATACGGGCAAGTAATTAAATAGTGAATTACTTTCTACAGTCCAGTACATCAGTCTAATACAGCGAAATAAATTCAAAGGTTATTGAGTGGCTTCCATAGAAAGGGTAAACAGTAAAGTTAAAGTAAAGGATTCGTTTGCATGGCAGGAGATGAGTCGTATTCGGGATATGGTGGTAGTAAATGGTGCAATTTGGTTTCAAAATGTTAGGTTATAATTATACAGACAGTAAGTAGTCTATCACACGTATCAAATATATAATAAGGAAACAGACGTACAACTTGTACATCCATCCATCCGTCCGTCCGTTAGCACACCCACCCACCCACCCACCCATCCATCCATCTATAAAAAAAATATTTCCGTTAGTTTCTTTAATGTAGGGTTTTTCATGTATTAATTTATAGTTGTATCGGTGTGTGTTTGTTGTTTGTGAACTGATGAAGGCTTTGGCCGCAACGTTCATTTTGTTGCTTGTGATCGTGTTATGCCGAGAAGTTTCCTGGAAGGTTGTTATGGGAGCGAGGTTCTGCAAAGGGCATGTTATTCAATGAATGAATGAATGAATGAATGAATGAATGATCGTGTTCTAGTAAAGGTTCTAATAAATGCATGAATGATCGTGTTCTAGTAAAGGTTCTAGTAAATGCATGTTCTAGTAAATGCATGAATAATCGTGTTCTAGTAAAGGTTCAAGTAAATGCATGTTCGGGAGGGGAGAGGGGGAGTAAATGCACGGGGGGGGGGGGAGGGGGGAGTAAATTCATCAATGATCGTGTTCTAGTTAAGGTTCTAGTTGACGTGAGCTGAAGTGAGTTAAGTTGAGTTGACGTGAGTTGAGTTGATTTGAGTTGAGTTGACGTGAGTTGACGTGAGTTGAGCTGAGTTGAGTTGAATTGACACGAATTGAGTTGACATGAGTTGAGTTGACGTGAATTGAGTTGAGCTGAGTTGAGTTGATGTGAGTTGAATTGAGCTGAGTTGACGTGAGTTGAGTTGAGTTGAGTTGACGCGAGTTGACGTGAGTTGAGTTGAACTGATTTGAGTTGACGTGAGTTGAGTTGAGTCGAGTCAAGAACCGACATCACAGTACTCGGAACATTTCCATACATATTCCGTTCTCATCTGCAACAGCCAGCGAAGATGTTCCAATACCAATAATACCAGCAGCATTCTAATTATGTGTCCCTCTGGCCTTTCCTCGGAGTCCTGAGAGTCGACCTGTTCCTTTGGTCATTCCCTACAGCACCACTCCCTCCAGGCCGTGATGATCCATCTATTCCTCTGCACTAAAACCACGATCCCAAAAGGGCACCGACCACATCTGCCTTATCATGCACCAATATCCCACCGAGCGGTGCAGACTCAACCAATCTGTCCCCCTGCTCGTTTCCCACCACACCAGCATGTCCTGGGGAAACAAATCCAAAAGATGCTCTCTATTTTCGATTGATGAATTGAAGCCTGTCACTCTGCCCGTAACGTGCCTGACTTCATCTTTCTCACTGGGTATGGGCTGCAAACTCTTCTGGTCTTCTAGGATCGGTGAGGTGTAAAGCATCTTTGCAAATAACAATGGGACACGAAATTGTTCAGCAAACAAGGTACAGAGAAGCGAATAAATACCTACCTAAATAAGACATTAGCAATCCGCAGCCCGTCCCATAAGCAACCGCGGCTAGCTGTGACTTGGGCATGCGCAGTTTGATGTATTTGATGACTTGCCGTAGATCAGAAGGGTCACCAAAGCTCTGCAAAGTAAAACGAATCATATCATTGGCTCAGTCTAAGGTCATCATCTATTCGCTGCAGTGTGCACAACCTCGTCATCGTAACCGCTCCTTTAATTTCTCTCTATCGTCAACAAAGAAGGTCAGGCGTATCTCCGTGGCGAGGCGGCTACGTCGTCTGCCTCGCACTCCGAAGATCGTGGGTTCGATTCCGGGCAACATCGTTGGGTTAACGTGTGCAATTTTCTTGGAGACTCCTGGGGGTCGTAGCTGCAGCTACGAAGTTCGTGCTTTGTGCGACACTTTCTGCAGGTCGGCCTGCGGAAAGATACCTAGCCATGTGCGATAAAACTCGGTGCAATGAAATCGATTATCGTGCCTTGTAAACTTTTTTGTTTTGTTTTGACTTTTGCTCAAGTAGACTATAGTGAATTCCCCGTAACCATGCTTAAAAAACACAAAAAGTGTTCTAAAGCAGTGTTTATATTATATTGGAAACAACTAGCTGCCCTAAAGATTGATAATGAAGTAGGTTAATACCGTGTAAAGTCTCACTACACTTTGTATGTAGAACAAATATGATAAACGAAGTACATGATGTCAACAAGAAATGTGCTAAAAATTTCATTAAATTAGTTACAATAGTTATTGCTATGGTCTAACGCTGTATTGGGGAAGCTGGAAAGTAACAATTAAGTATTCATTGTTTGGAGTGCAAAGAATTACTCCAGCAGACGACAGCCATTCACTGCATATTGCTTCACGATGGACTATGGAGCACACATTTTGATGACATCATGTACTTCATTTTTCAAATTTGTTCTACATGCAAAGTGTAGTGATAATTTACAAACACCCGGTATAAGCCTAATTAAGAGAGGTGTGAGACAGGGATGTGTAATGTCTCCAGATATTTTTCCACTGTACAGTGAAAATATTTTCAGCAATGTAGAGGATGTGAAAGGAATCATCATTGGGGGACGTAACATCAATAACATTTATATGCGGTGCTACAGTATTGCTTGCAGACAATGAGCAGGATCTGCAACATATAGTTGATGCGGTTGTTGCACACAGTGAACAACTAGGGTTATAATTAAATTGTAAGAAGACACATATTATGGTCGTCACCAGGAAGAAGGAAATACTTCAATGTAATATACAAGTAAATGGCATTATTTTTAAACAAGAGAATCCGTACAATTATCTCGGAACAGTAAAAACATCTAATGGGAGATGACATGAAGAGATTATATAACATCAAGAGATGGGCCAACAGCAGTATGACAGAATATAACTCAAGGCAGAGACAGACAGTGTTGGCGATTAATTGCAGCCAACCTTCATTGTGGAGACGGCATCTGATCGATTGTGGTCATTGTTGAGTGAGCAGTCTAGAGGCAGACACCTTGACCAGCAGACGGAGAGGGCGCCAGTCATCGATGTTGTCCAGGCTGGTTATTAAAATGTTTTGGGGAAAGGACACCTACCTAGGCCAAGTTCTTCATCAAACTTGCAGACAGAAGAATCAAGGAAGTCACAGGCGCTTGTGTGCTTCAATTCCATAATCAATTATTGAATTAAAAAATAAAGTTTGTTGCATATCCTATACAGGACATTGCAGCCAACCCAAGCATATTTTAGCCGTTTGTGATTTTTTGGCAAGTTTACGTTCAGTAGTTTGCATTGCTTTCTGAATGACCGGTACCCATACCATTTTATGAAAATCAATGCAAGGCGATCTGCTGCCAAATCGTCAGCAGCTGTGTTTCGAAAGCAGGATGAGTAATTACGAATTTCGACCGTAACCCCTTCCCCAAAGGCGGCAATTGAATCAAATGCGCAGACTTACCTGTAGCTTTGGTGTGGTCAGAACACTGCCTCCGTGGCCACGACGGTTAAACACGACCGTTTTCATGCCCCTCTGAGATGCCGTGTAGCAGATGGGACTCACTTGCAGCGCGCCTTCCGTCAGCGATGGTATTACAAGTAGAACTGTCATCTTTCTGGTGGGGAATCCGCATAATTAGCAACGGAACCAGGTTAATTTCATTTCATTATCGGTAGTTTTCTATCTTAGATTTTTATATTACCTATTTTAATAACACTTCAATATATTTGTTTTAAACAATTATGTAAACAAAATTATATTGGATAGGGTTTAAACAGACAATTAAAAATGAAACCCAAAAGTACCAAGAAGTTGAGAAAAGACGCTGATACTGGATAGGCCATTCACCGAGAAAACCCGAGAATATTGTAACTAGAAAAGCCTTATTTGGAACCCACATGGCAAAAGAAAAAGAGGAGGAAGTAAAAATTCACGGAGAAGAGAAGTAGAAATAATCAATATGGAAAGGACATGAGCAGGACTGCATGTGATAGCTAAAGATTGAAGGACTTGGGATGAGTTGACTGAGTGTATGTGGTCCATTGGCAGATAGAGGGAAGATAGAGGGCAGATAGAGTGCAGATAGAGGGCCTACCTATTTCAAGTTTTAATAGAACACACTTACACGTGCTAAAATGTGCCCGACTCCTCAACGTGGTAGAAGTTTTAAAAATTGAAATGGGCTCACAGATTGACCCAGCCTACAACAGGTTAGTTAGTTGCATGTCCTTTACAGGACGTCGCAGTCAACCACAGCATTCTTTGGCTGTTTATGATTTCTTGGCCAGTTTACGTTCAGTAGTTTGCCATTGCTTTCTGAATGATAAGCACTCATATCATTATATGAAAATCAGCCCAAGGCGGTCTGCTTCCAGATCACCCACAGCTGGGTTTCGAACGCGGTATGCCGGATTGGGAATTGTATTCGTAACCACGTCGTCACAGCGCGGCCCTAAAATGGCCACCGGAAACCATTCTATTTGTTGTGACCTAATTACTGTGACCTCCCATAAAGGGTGTTAAATTCACATTGCATCTGATTTCGTGTATGGGACAGGAGAGCAGTCTTATTAACGAAGACTAGATTAACAAGCTGTTCTGTGTGAATCCACTGAATTCTATTTCTAGTGGAAGTTATTATTGTTTTCATAATTTAGTCTCTAGTTAGTCAGAGTAATAAAGGTGGCAAACTGCATCTCTGTCGCAATTCTGCTCTCATGTCAACGCACCTGATTATGATAAACTCTTGATTGCATGTCTTTATATGTTATATTTATCACGCTAGTGATTTTTTATGGATTCCAATACGCCCCGTGAATTTCCAGAAGGGTTCCATATCAGCACTGTGAAACGCCTTTTCATAGTCCACCAATCCAATATAAGTGGCAAGCTCAGTTGTAATACTTTTCTCTATTATGATGCCTAATGTGCATGTGTGATTAGTGCAGGGTCTGTTTTTCCTCCCGCCGGAAGCTTGCTTGTTCATCCCTTAGTTGTTTTCAATGGAGTCCCTTAATCCCTTCAGAATTATCCTGCTTAATGTGTTAACAGAAACGGACAATAACATTATCCTTCTATTATGTCCTCACACGACATTAGTCTTCCTTTCTATGTGAGCTACACCAGCTATTTTCTCCAGTCTTCTGTAATTTCATCAGTCTCCCAGAATCCGCTTAATAATTTGGGCAATAATTCAGTTTATATTGACTTTTATAACTTCTGCTGGGGTACCTTCTGGACCAGCAACTTCCTATCCTTCAGTAGTTTGATAGCTTTGTCAATTTCTTATTTAGATGGTTCCTCACACTTGATGTCCAGCTTCACTTCTAAAATCTCCTTTACCTTTACCTAATGGTCATTAACAAAGACATATAAGAAAGAAAAAGGACTTGTGAGTTTTAATTAAAATAAGTATTCCTTGGTAAAGCCTTATCCTGGTGCGAGTAAATGTAACCTAAAGACTTAATGTCATGGCAGGACATATCCGATTATAAGCCCTGGTCGACAACTGGTGTAGGATCAACGCTCCGACAAGCGGACAGCTAGAACATTGCTTTGCTGATCCAGCAGCTTCTGCAGCTTATCTTGTTCCAAATGTATATATGTTACCTTTCCCCTGGAGTTAACTAGGCGGGCCGACAGAAGGATCATCTTGCATGGACACAACATGGTCTCTACAATGTAGTCCAGGTTTTGTGTTATGGAGAGGTATAACTCCATCCTTGGTCTGCTTCTAGTTATTAAGCCTTTTTGGGGAATAACATAACAAACTATCGCCTGTCGTCTCGGAGTGTCTAGTTGGTCGTGCGTCGAAGTACACTTGTTCCTGCAGCGAGGCGCCGTCGTCATTTGGAGGCGATAGGTTCGATCCCGGTCGGTAAATGAGTTGACTGAGTGTCTGTGGTCCATTGGGGGATAGAGGGAAGACAGGGGGCAGATAGAGGGATGAGGGACTCTTTATTTTACTCCCTTTGTGGGAGGTCACAGCTTTCAAATGTTATGTTGTCTATTGCGTCTTCTAATCTCTATTTCCTTCTTCTTCTTCTGTGAGCGCCAAATAATACTATGTGTGTCTATTTATGTTATCGCCTGTCAAGACTGCGAGATGTATGATCCAAGAGGTTTCCTATTTACCATTCTTAAACACGCACATACACACCCACAACATCGTCTTCCTCTTCTCTTTCGCTCTGTATTCCCTATTGAGGCATAGACCTCCAACCTACTCACTCTAAGACCTTACTATCTCTAGCTCTCCCATACAGCTCCATCCATGTCCTCTCTATATATTTCATTTCTGTTTCCACTTGTCTTCTCTTCTTGAACTCAAGAGTAGTGAATAAATACTACTGCCTCTAGTGCACTGGACTGATTTTTGCGTGTGGATGTTTTGTTTTGTTTTTTTGCATATCCCTTTCAGGACGTTGCAGTCAACATCAGTATTTTTCAGCTGCTGTTGATGCACTAGGCAAGATTACGCTCAATAGTTTGCCATTGCTTTCTGAACGACCGGCTCACATACCCCGTTAAGTTACCAACTCCGCGAGAACCACTACCTATTCTCGCACAGGTTACGTTACTCGCGAGAATAGTCGGGATTACGGAGAAAGACGTAAACACCTAGGCCAGGGAAACACCTAGGCCAGGGAGACCCCTAGGCCAGATTAGCTTTCCCTATTACCAATGTCCCTCACCATCAAGCAAACCCACTCCGACTTCAGAGGTTCTTTAATTTACGTCCTAAAGTCAAGGACGAGAAGTCAGCATTTCAGTTCAGCTGACGGGTGTAGACGTTGAACCCGTTAACTCGGCGTCACCACACCAGAAGTTTAAGAGCGAGCTGTCTTATCCAGTCCGCCACGCTGGCCTCCATTCATCAAGTAATGATGATACTGATGAAATAAATGCGTGTACTTGTTGTACCAGACACCGTGAACCCTGGCTAGCTCTAGTCAGGTTTGAATATCTGACATTGAAAATGTATGAGGTGGCGAAAGATCCAGAGTCTCTCCAGCTGGACGTTGTGAGATCGACGTCCTGCAAAGGATCTGCCATGTGATGAGTCTATTTGCAATAGGGAATGTAAATGAACAAATTAGGAAGAACATGGAAGCAACAGTGATGTGGTTCCTGAAACGAATGTTGCGAATTCCTTGGACTGCCATAGTAACTAACAACGATTGCCTGAAAAAGGCTAATGAGACTAGAACATTATATACAAAATAAGAAAGAGACAAACAGCTTTCTATGATCATTTGATGAGAAGAGAGGCATTGGAGAACGCTGTGACAACTGGAAAGATCCAGGGGAAGAGAGGCAGATGAATTGAGACCGTCGCATGGAGGAATATCACCAGCAGAGTTGATCCAGAAAACCATAGACCGAGATGATCTGTGGAGAGTCATGAACACTTACACTAGTTCACATGGCACTAAATGATAATGATGATGATGATCTGCATTAACAGGAAACATATATGTCATAACCATTGACAAAATAACACATGTGTCTGGTGGATGTGGGTACCTGTGTACTTGTGTATTTCCCCGATTGGGTAACATACCTCTTAACCTTGACATGCGGACATATGACCCAGTGTGTATTTCCCCCATTGGGTAACATACCTCTTATCCTTGACATGCGGACAGATGCCTCAATGTGTATTTCCCCTAATGGGTAATACTTCGTAACCTTGACATGTGGACAGATGACCCAGTGTGTATTTCCCCTGATTAGTAACTTACCTCTTAACCTTGACATGTGGGCAGATGACCCAGTGTGTATTTCCCCTGATTAGTAACTTACCTCTTAACCTTGACATGTGGGCAGATGCCCCAGTGTGTATTTCCCCTGATTAGTAACATACCTCGTAACCCTGACATGTGGACAGATGTCCCAGTGTGTATTGCCCTGAATACAAGTAGTATGAATACATACCTCTTAACCTTGACATGTGGACAGACGACCCAGTCCAAGGCCACGACCCCCTTATCACGCATCTGTAGGTATTCCCTCTCGTAGGTCACGTCTGGCTTGGGGAGAATCACCGGAAGCACAGTCTGCACATGGCGGGAGCTGAGCAGGAAGTTGGGGCTGAAGTAACGATCCTTTAACTTGCACTTGTCTGCAGGGGTAACACAAAACAAATAAAGGTTAATCAAGGACAATAAAGAAACACGGAAAACACAGAAGGAAAAAAAAAAACAAACCACGAGAACACTCGAAGCAGTGAAAGTTTAAAAAAAAAAAAATAGGGCTACTCAAGGACAATAAAGAAAAATGGAGAATACTCGAGGTTGTGAAAGTCTCATCTCATCTTGTTTCTCTTGTACCTTGCATAAACAGCGGTAGAGTGCCCGTTTATGGGCTTCATGTATCAAGATTCCCATGGACTCTGCTATTCCCCCTGTCTATCGTTTACTTGGCCGGCTTCTTCTTCTGCTTCCATTTGGTCTGTACATCATTGCTTGTTGTGGTATATACTGTTAGTTGGTAACCTAGTTACATGACCAAACCATTCGACTTGTTGCCTTCTAACAAACTCTAGCTTTGCTATAATCCCCATATTAGTCCTGATTCTTTCATTCCTGATTTTCTCTATTCTTGATACATTTAGCATTCATCTCAGGAATCTCATTTCTGTTGTAATTTTTCTTTCCTCTGTTTTTTTCTTCCTGTCATTGTCCAGGTTTGGCATTGGTACGATAGCATAGAGTTGGTAGGACGACTGTGCTGTTGTGTCTTTTTAGTTTATTTGGTCAGTCCAAATGTACATCTTTCCTTTTCTGTAAGCAGTATGCAAAATCCTAGCTGTGAAAGCAACAAAACGAAATAGGGCTACTCAAGGACAATAAAGGAACACAATTAAAAACAAACAACCATTTCATGTCTAGATAGTTGAATATCCTACCACACTGGTTCTTAACTCTTTATGTTTCAGTTTTTTAAAGTAAAAAATGTAGTGGTAAGAAGAAATGAAAGTAACACTGAGCGAGAGAAAGAATTAAAGTCATACTACAGATACTGTAAGAGCTATGGTAGCGTAACGGCTACACACTCGCCTACCGGCCCGGTGGGCATGGGTGCGAACCGCATCGAGCGATTGCCGATTTTTTAAACTGACTTCCGTTCCCAGGTCGATACAACTTAAAATGAGTACTAGGAAATGTGGGAAGTAAAGGCGGCGGGACACTGACCGCATCAGCCACCGAGTGACGGTTGGCCTATACAAATATTGGTCTAGCACCATGCAGCCAATGCACTTCGAAGCGTGTACAAAGCTCTTTTACTTTACTTTATGAACGTATAGGTAAGAACTGATTAAATTAACCATTGGTAAGAAGTGATTAAATTAACCATTGGTAAGAAGTGATTGCCGGTCTACGTGGCGAAGAGTATACACGGGTTCGAAACACAGCGGTGCTGGTTTAAAAAAAAAAGGTATAGGTGGCGGTCGTTCAGAAAGCAATGACAAATTTCTGAACGTAAATCTTACCCTAACAAACTAAAGAACTACAAAAGTTAGATTTTTAAGAGCATGCATCTTTCCCATTGCAATATACGCCCGTGAGACCTGGACACTTACTAAACAAGCTGAACAGCGCATAAATGCATTTGAATATAAATGTTATAGACAAGTTCTAAGAATATCTTGGGTAAAGAAAAGAACAAATGCAGCAATACTTCAAGAGCTGAATATTGAAGAAGGTTGGCGATTAAAAACGATAAAACAAAGAAAATTGAAATATTTTGGTCACTTGAAACGTCACGAAAGTTTGGAGAGAACAATAATGGAGGGGTATATGCCTGGGAAGAGAGGAAGAGGAAGGCCAAAGAGAAGATGGGTGCAGGATTTGGCGGATGATCTCCAAATGGATGTATCGGACGCGGGACATCTTGCTTATGATCGAGAGGTTTTCCGGAAGGTTGTTATGGGAGCGAGGTTCTGCAAAGGACATGCTACTGAATGAATGAAATCTTGCCCAGGAATGACGAACAGCTTAAATGGTGGGATTGACTGCTGAGTCCTATGAAGGACATGCAACTAAATGTACATTTAAAGAAGTGATTAAATTAACAATGAATAGAAAGTGATTAAATTAACCATCGGTAAGAAGTGACTAAATTACCAATGAAAAGAAAGTGCCTATATTAACCATTGGTAAGAAGTGAGTAAATTAACGATGGGTAAAAAGTGATTACATTACAAATGGGTAGGAATAGACTAAATTAACGATCTTCAGACCACCTACAGGTCACAATAGACTGAAATCAATTTTAGTTAGTTGCATATCCTTTACAGGACGTCGCAGTGAACTCCGGCGGATTTTGCTGTTTTTGATTTCTTGGCAAGTTTACGTTCAGTAGTTTGTAATTGTTTTCTGAACGACTAGCACTCAAACTTTTGTATGGGAAACCAAAGCAAGGCAGTCTGTTTCCAAATCGCCTGCAGCTGTGTTTCGAACGTGGTATGCGGGATTACGAATTGCGTCCGTAACACCTTCGCCACAGAGACGGCACTTTGATGTCCTTTTGATGCCACGTGTAAGTTATCTATCCTTTTGATGCCACGTGTAAGTTATCTATCCTTTTTGATGCCGCGTGTAAGTGATCTATGCTTTTGATGTCACGTGTAAGTTATCTATGCTTTTGATGTCACGTGTAAGTTATCTATCCTTTTGATGCCACGTGTAAGTTATCTATCCTTTTTGATGCCGCGTGTAAGTTATCTATGCTTTTGATGTCACGTGTAAGTTATCTATCCTTTTTGATGCCGCGTGTAAGTTATCTATCCTTTTGATGCCACGTGTAAGTTATCTATCCTTTTGATGCCACGTATAAGTTATCTATCCTTTTGATGCCACGTGTAAGTTATCTATCCTTTTGATGCCAAGCGTAAGTTATCTATCCTTTTGATGCCACGTGTAAATTATCTATCATTTTGATATCACGTGTAAGTTATCTATTCTTGTGATGTCACATGTAAGTTATCTATCTTTTTATGTCACGTGTAAGTTATCTATCCTTTCGATGTCACGTGTAAGTTATCTATCCTTTTGATGTCACGTGTAAGTTATCTATCCTTTTGATGTCACGTGTAAGTTATCTATCCTTTCGATGTCACGTGTAAGTTATCTATCCTTTTGATATCACGTGTAAGTTATCTATCCTTTCGATGTCGCGTGTAAGTTATCTATCCTTTTGATGTCACGTGTAAGGTATCTACCCTTTTGATATCACGTGTAAGTTATCTATCCTTTTGATATCACGTGTAAGTTATCTATCCTTTTGATGCCATGTCTGAGTTATCTATCCTTTTGATATCACGTGTAAGATATCTATCCTTTTGATATCACGTGTAAGTTATCTATCCTTTTGATATCACGTTGTTATCTATCCTTTTGATGCCATTTCTGAGTTATCTATCCTTTTGATATCACGTGTAAGTTATCTATCTTTTTGATATCACGTGTAAGTTAACTATCCTTTTGAATCTATGTACATTGTGATCTTCCTCTCTCCCGCACCCCGGTTCACCTCCATCCAGTTATTATGATTTTCATATATTTATGTTGTTTACGTGCTGAAAATAGTTCCTTTTCCTCAATTGTCTTTGCTTTAGTAACCTTGCTTCTTCAATATTGAGTTGTTGATCTATCAGCTGGCCCGCTAGCGTAGTTGATAAAGAACTGCGCTGGCAACGTCATGACACGGGTTCGATGCTTGGGCTTGTCTGCGAAAGAGAAGGACAGACTGGTCACTTATTCCTCTTTGCTCTCAAGCCCACTATTGTTGTGTTGGCATTCTGGCAGCGTCCTTACGCATACACGCGTGTGCGTGCTGTTGGTTTTGTCGGGACTGCTGTCTATTTCACCTTTCACGTGAGGCAGTGAGCAGCATTGTGTGTGTGTGTGTGTGTGTATTTAGCTGGCAGAGGTACGGAACAATTATGGGATGACCCGTTGCAGTGAAACTGGAACCAGACTGACTGACTGACTGACCGACTGACTGAATGGCTAACTAACTAACTGGAGAGCCTTATAGAGCTGTGAAGTTTATTCTTATTCTGATCTGTACCCCCTATAGGAGCGTATGCCTTGAACCACGCGACTATCTTTTGCTATCTCTTGCAGCTCGTTCCACGTCCCTTCCTTATTATTCACCCCTGTCTCTTATTCTCATCTTCGTGTGTTTTTGGGCCTCCCTTCAAGTGTTTAGTTTGCCTTCCATCCTTTTCGTGAGTGGGTCAGGAGGGCAATATCTTCAACACAGCCCAGATAATCGAACTGCTTTGTCAGCTTCCAGTGATTCCTTTTCTGGCGGCAGTTATTGTTGCCTTCATAACCCAGTCTACAGTTAGTAACACAATCAAAGGCGACAAAAGACATTTCACTCACACTCCTGTTCTTATTTCACATACATAATTTCGTTTTCCCTTACGAAGAACTACATGTCATGTCTTGACATGTTGCCCTTATTGAGTTAATCATTTTCTGTTGGATCCCGTGGTGTCTTATCAATTCTCAGAGAGATTAGATTCCTTATCAATGCTGTAGTTGACATTGACATAGTCCACGGATCCAATATAGAGTGGCCAGTTCAGGCTAATAGTTAGCCCTGCCACTGTACGTAATGTATGTGACTGTTCAATGCAAGGTCTACTTAACTGTAAAGCAGGATTAAGGAATATATTGTCCCCCCAAAAAAATGCCACCTACTGCCTATAGTATCTTGCGATGTAGGGCAGGGGGGTCTTGAGCCTGAGGAATTAAGGCCGCCTGGCTAGTGCAGTCGCCGCGAACTGTGCAGGTTAGGGTTTTATTCCCCCCCCCCCCCCAACAGAAAAATCCACACAAGGAAAAAAAAATACCATGTATAGGAGATACATGCATAAGGTAATATACGAGGGGGCTTGAAATGGAAACTTTAACATTGTGATAGAAATTACAATAACCATACTACTGTCTTGTAACCTGTCAATATTGTTGTTAAGGGTGTCAAGAGTGTTAAGCACGTGATATCATGGTGCAAACACAGTGACGTCATAAGGACAGTTTAAAGATGACCGGCCTAATTTTGACATGCACCAAAGATGAGCGGCATTTTCTTATCCGTTTTTTTTTGGTTTTAATCAGCGAAGGGGGGAAACCTAAAGAAATTCATCTGCGAATGAAGACCAGTATAGTGATGCATGCCTGTCTGTCCAGCAAGTGTGCGAGTGGAATAAGGAGTTTCATAACGCATGCCTTCTGTGATAGACTTTTCGTGCCAGGGCATGCGGGAGGACAAGGAAATGAGCGGGCTGACGAGCTCGCAGGTACAGCTACCGTGGAGGGCGGACGCGCTATGGACCAGGCTGACATTCTGAATGCTCTACGACAGTGGTTCTCAACCGGTGGGGAATCCCCCCCCCCCCCCCCGGGGGGAATTTTAGGGTTTCCAGGGGGGGGGGGGGAATGAAGATCATTTCAAGATCGCGTTAATGCAAGAACCGATTACTTGATATTTCTTTTCCCTTCATACTTTACAGTTATGCACGTCGCATCCTTCTAAAATTCATTTTATAAAGTAAGTAGACCTACAAATCACGCTTTATGTGGATGTCTAGACCTGTTTTAACATATTTACCTTCCATTTTTACGTATACTGTGTAGGGGTGGGGGGATTTTTAGGTAGGAAATATGAAAGGTGGGGAATGACGTTCTGAAAATATGGTGAAGGGGAGCACGGGCCAAATTTTTGATAGGAAGGGGGGGGGGATGACGTTCTTAAAATATGGTGAAGGGGGCACGGGCCAAAAAAAGGTTGAGAACCACTGCTCTACGAGATGTAAGACTGTTGCGAGAACCAAGTGATGACTGTGAATCTACAACCATGGTCAGACTGCGAGAACTGCAAATTAAAAGAGGTGTTGCCAAACAAGAACACTACGCAGGTAGCCAAAGATGATTGATTAACTAACACAGAACTGGTGTCGTTAGCCGCTACACGCTGCGGGAGTTGCTGAGGAGATCCGAGCACTTATGAACTGAATGGTTCGATGTGCAATGAGGATGATCTGTCGACTAACTAACTAACTAACTAACGCGACCAAGAGCATTTTTGCTCTACAGGAATCCAAACATTTTTTCGGCGCTGGAGGACCTGCGTTGATCGCAGCGGTGACTACATCGAACAATGATACACATGTTATTTACTTTTTCAGAATATAGTCACACAAAATGAAAAAAAAAAATGAAGCTGAAGCCCACTCGTATTAATACTGTAAAGTCACTTATTGAAAAGCTGCGCTGTGGCTTAGGTGGTTAGTGAAACGTGCAGTTTTATAATTCCCCGTCATTCCGAGCCGTGGATTCGAAATCTGATGCTACTGAATTTAGAAACAGACCGCTTTGCGTTGATTTCGATGGTATAAGGCGTCGATCCTTCAGAAAACGATGGCAAACTACTGAACGTAAACATTGCCAAGAATCACAAACAGCCAAAAAATTCTGGAGTTGACAGCGACGTCCCGTAAATGCTTTGCAACTAACTTTTTTATGACGATTCTGTATGTGTTTGTTTTTGTATTTATGGAATACTTTTTTCTGAACTGACCGCTTTGTGTGCCTACCCAACAGACATCCTGCCACTGGGGAGAGGGGGAGGGGTGGGGTGGAGTGTCTTCATGGCCAAGTGGATCAAACTATCTACCGGAGGCCAGCACGATCGAATGGATACGAACACGTGTTCTTAAACATCCGGTGTGTTGATACCGAGGTAAGGGGTTCGACTCCTATACCGGACAGCTGGACTAAAATGTTGACCTGTCGTTCTTGACTTGGGGACGTAAATTACAAGTACCTCTGAAGTCGGAGTGCGTTGGTTCGTCTAATGGCGTGGGACAGTGGTAATAGGGAAAGCTAATCCACACGCAAAAATTCAGTCCGGCACAACTAGAAGTAGTGTGTGTGAACTACGCTTGAGTTCAAATCGAGCCAGCGCAAAAAAAAAAAAAAAAAAACAAATAGCCAGCTATCTACCTCGAAGACTGAAGGTTATTCGTTCACGAGTGCAATTTTTCTAAGTCTCGCGGTGGTGAGGGGAATGGGGAAGGGAGGGGGGATGTTAGTCGAGCTACGGAGTTCGTGCTCTGTGCGACGCTTTTGACAGGCCGATCCGCTAAAAGAGACTAAGCCATATAGGATAAAACCCGTTGGAGCGAAGCCTATCTTTAAACCCCTTAATATAGAAGATGAAGTTGAAGAAGAAGAAGAAGAAGAACAAGAACAAGAGCAAGAACAAGAACAAGAAGAACAAGAAGAAGAAGAGATAGAGAAGAACAAGAAGAAGAACATAAGTAGAAGAAGAAAAAGGTTTATAGCTAAGGGTGTTTAGCAATATCATGATTGAGCGAAACCCGAAAACAAGGGGCATGAAGTAGTCAGCTGTACAGAACTGGTTATCCTGGTTTGCTGTGACAACTCTGGCTACAGCAACCTTGCTTCAAATGACACAGTGACAACATTCGTTAACACTGTCAGAACATCGGTATCCTCCCCTGCCCTCACTCCTCCCTCCCCCCGCTCTCTCTCTCTCTCTCTCTCTCTCTCTCTCTCTCTCTCTCTCTCTCTCATACACACCAACAAACAGGCGAGTGTAAGTACACACAGACACATATTTTTCTTTCTTTCTTTCTGTCTTTCTTTCTGTCTGTCTGTCTGTCTGTCTGTCTGTCCGTGCCTGCCTGCCTGCCTGCCTGTCTGTCCGTCTGTCCGTCTGTCCGTCTGTCGGTCCGTCCGTCCGTCCGCCCGCCCGCCCGCGAATTTCAGGTTAACGACTCCAGTTAAAGAAATTGTTAATTTCAGGTTTATGACACCCGATACACAAATTTAAAGGCGAAACAAATAAATTATCGACGTCCTCCTCCTCGTCGTCATCATCATAAATTTACATCAGAAGTCCGAATGGATTCGTCTGATGGCGAGGGACACTGGTAATCTGGAAAGCTAATCCGCAACCAAAAAATCAATCCAGTGCTATTAGAAGTAGTAGCACATGTATGAAATAAGCTTGTGTATAAAGCGAGCGAGCGCAAAAATAACCAGCAACAATAGTGCTACATATTACTTCATTATGTTGTTGTGATTGAGGATTGTCAGAGTCTCACATGGAGTCGGTAGGAACATAAAGATAGAAGGGATTGAGAGAAGGGACATAACCTCAATACAAGGGAACTAAAGAGACCCACTCGAATGCTCGAACAATCTAGAGCCTTCGAGAAGGATAGGTCAGTTCGCCTACAGCTCCGTGGACACAGGTGGAACCCGCTTACCGCGTGCCAGGACCTGTTCCACGAGAAGCTCGAGGAGAGTTACAGCCCGTGTCCGATCGAGACACGTTAGAGGGCAGACGGCGACTGGACATCGAAGAAGCAACAGGGCTTAACTTAAGGGGGACTTGATAGATTGAACCCAAGTGTATTTAGGAGTGTTACTCATAAGATAGATAGATGATAGAGTTTGTTGTAATGATTATGTATGATTGATTTGTTACGAACTCCTGTGATATGGTACTCAAGCGTAGCTGGCTGCGAAAACCATTCTTCTCCAGCTTACTGTGAATAAATTATATCAGATAGTATCAGAACGGAGTTTGTTGCCTGTATGAACCCGAGTTTCATTTCCCTAGGTCTCTAGGACGTTGACAGGCTATTTGGGGGCCAAGCCGGTTTTGGCAAGCGCAAGCTTCACTTTCCCGACAGCTCTTGGTTTTGCCAAGTAAAATATATCAACATTCCTACATGACAAAGTCTGAACTTTGCAGCTACTGTCGTATCATCTGGTCATAAGCTATCGTAGTCCCTCTAGAAAATTACTTAAAAACTATGTTCATAAAATTTAACATTGACATGACTGGACAATTACGGTGACAAATTACTAATTTTTTTTTATTCCAACAACAGATTGTTCCGCGAAAAATTTGTGTGCATGTAAACTGTTCTCCAGCAGTGGCGATAAAACAGGGGAACCAAACAACACTACAGCCAAGAAACCAGTAAATAAGATAAGTCCCATTTCATGCTCATTGGATCCCTAAACGATACTCACATATTGTCATTGATGTAACATTTTTTTCTATGTATTGCTATTAATGATATATATATATATATATATATATATATATATATATATATATATATATATATATATATATATATATATATATATATATATATGCAAATTTCATGACCATATGAACTTGTTCGTTAGAATGTTTGAATGTAAACATTAAGGGATATCACCAATTTCTGTACACCCAAACTATTTCCAAAGGGATTTAATTGCTATAAATTTAACATTAGCTAAAGTTACAAGATGTCAACATTAGAACAGTGCATTGAATTAGGAATTAAATTAGGTTATACCGCCGATAAACTTTCAGAATTGGCGCAAAAGACGCATTCAGACAACATAGCAAGGGAAGATAGGGCATCGGAAAGAGAACAAAAACGACTGCAAATGGAAGTGGACGAGAAAAAGATGCAAATAGAGGCTGAAGAGAAGAAGATGCAAATAGAAGCTGCTAGCAAACAAGCTCAATTAAACGCAGAAACAAAAAAGTTAGAATTAGAAACACAATTAAAATTGAAACAAATGGAAATTGACTCCAACTTAGAAATTTCAGTAAATAAATTAAGGAGCAAAGAAGAGGAACAAAAATACAACAAATATAAAGGCTTAATCAAACCTTTTTGTTCCGGAGATTCAATAAGTGCATATTTAGAGAACTTCGAGTGATTGATGTCATATCATAACGTTTCAAAAGTCGATTGGGCATTTATGCTGATGAGAAACTTAGCATTAGAGCCCTTAAAAGTGATAGAAACAATTCCACAAGACACGAGGAAAGATTACGACTATTTAAAACAAAGAATACTACAACATGTTTCACTAGACACAGCAGGCTATCAATTGCAGTTTTCAAAATTAACACCATCACCTAACCAAACGTTCATAGACTACGTGTCTACAGTCCAAGATATTTGTACAAAATGGGTAACCTCAGCGAAAACAAATAACAGCTATGATAAACTAAAAGAGCTAATAATAATTGATAAGATCATGAACACAATACCAACTCCTTTCTCTAAATTTCTAAGACAGAGTGATTGTAAGACTATTCAAGAAGTCGAAAATAAAGGTAGTGCTTATTTCACAGCGAATCGTGACATTTTTTCAGTTAAATATGAGTCAGAATGAAACAGCAGCTGTCACAAACACCAAATATTCAAAACCAAATGAGAATAGGTTCAAACAACGCCCTAAATTCACCAAACCAGTCCTGTGTCAATACTGTCATTTGACCCACAAACAGTACGCAATATGTGATAAATCACCAACTTATCCACATCACCTTCAAATGATGGTGGAAAAACAAAAAACAAAACAAAAGAAACGCGTATAAGAGAGCGGTCAAATGTTACTTTTGTTCGGCGTACGGGCATTATTCGGGACTCTGCGAGGGCCGCAAGATGATGAAGCAGGCCAATGCAGCATTAATAGATACATCTACGGATGAAGAAATTGAAGAACTGAATGAATGTGACATCCAGAATGAAAGTGCGAATGAGTCAGGGAATGCGGTTGAAATCATTAACACCATCAATAATAACACCTGTAATACGTGCAGGAAATTTCAGTTGGATACCACTTTGGAATGTGGCCATACAATCCCTATATCCAACGAAATGGCCAACGCAGCCTTAGCGTCAAAAGGCAAGTTAAAATTTGTGAAAGGTTTTGTTAATAACAAACTATGTACAATCATTCGTGATAGCGGAGCGACTCTGGTTGGAATTAATAGAACATTAATCAATGACAAAGACTACACACACAACTACGTGACATGTCGCACATTCGCAGCCACCATCGAAAGATACCCCATAGCACTGGCCGAAATTCAGACACCTTTTCTGTCAGGACAAGTGCTATGCGCAGTATTAGAAGATCCTTGCGCGGATATTATTCTTGGAAATCTTCCTAACATAAGATCCTGTTCTGAAGAAGACATCAGAGAATGGGAACAGAAAAACTGCATCCAAAAAGCAAACAGTGATTCCAGAACTAAAGAACACATTTGCATGTCTCAAACTGCCAAAAGCACAAGGGAGACCACCGATGACGGAATGCGAAACGAATTCACAGAGGTGCATAACACAGGGGCGGTTGAATCTTTCAATGACACGATCAGCATAAAACCTCGAATTGAGGATGCCACCGAAACGAAAAATTGTGAACCTGTAAATGTGCAACAACAGACAGAATACGCCAATATAGTGACAAGACAAATGACTCACAAAACCCACGACGAACAACTTCACTAGTGTTACAGTCTTAGATCTCTAGGGGATCTGAACTCGGGCTCACACAGGCAACAAACTCCGTTAGATACAACATAGCAACATTTATTTATATAATATATACAGTGCGCTGGCGAAGTGGGTTTTGACAAGCCCGCACTTGACAAGTTGCGTATCACAGAGGTTTTACATCACACATGATTATAACAAACAATTCTAAGCAACTATCTAGCATATGTCTACGACCCTTAAATACACATGGGTCTGAACTATCAAGTCCCCCTAAGGTAAGCCCTGTTGCTTCTCCGATGTCCAGTCTGTCTCTGCCGTTTCACACGTGTCGCAATCCGACACGGGTGGTAACTCTATCCGAGTTTCTCGTGGACTCCGTAATCGGCGGGCCACATCAGTGTCCACGGGACAGTGGACACACTGACCAGTCCTTCGAGAAGGCTCTGGATTCTTCAAGCCTTCGAGTGACTCACTTCTTTCCCTTGAGCGGGAGTTTTAGCCCCTTCGCCACTATCTCTTATTTTATGTTGGTTACCGCCCCTATGTGAGGCTGTGACAGGAGTCCCCCTCTTCCCCCTGATTTGATGGGTTATTATAAAGTAATTAGTTTTGTACTAATTCTGTCACAGAATCACATAAAGTCGGTGTTTGTAGTTTGGTGGATAGTAACTTGGCAATCTACATATCTGCATCAACACTCATGTATTCTCCCATACACCACTTCACGATGATTTGCTGAAGAGGTCTCTCTCTTCTGTGTCCTTAAAAATGCTTATCTGACCGAAGTTACGTGACGTTTCCTAGTTGTTTTTACAACCCGTCCTTCTCAAGTATCCCACTGATACCAAGATAATTAAACTCTGTGTAAGAGAGTATTAACAAGACAGAAGTCTTGGCTAATTAAGTGCACCTGCAAATCTTGTCCTGTGTGTGCATTTCAATACACTTTTACTTTCGTATGTTGTATAATGCTGAATATGTAGTTACGCTGTTGTTTTATCCCCTCTGACTACCTGTGTCCCTGTTGGCTTGTTAGTGTATTGACTAATATGTTGCTGCTTCTAATAAAGTGACTGTATTTTAATTGTTAGTGTTCAGTTTTTGAGTTTTGTATAAAGTGTGTGCTCAATGTGTGGTTTATCTCCAAGCGTCACGAGTTGGGATATCCTTTGTCATGAATTACCCCAATGTGTGTAATGCATGATCGGGCATTCCAAGCAGTGGCGCTTAGATGTAGTGTCTTAAATAATAAACATGTATTAACAATTTAGACAGGTAATACAATTTACATGAAAGACGCAGACAAATTAAAATAAATACGTTTTGCGTACAATTTGTCCGCTCAGTATATCGCTCTCTCATTTAATTCATTCACCCTGTCATTCATACATCTTTCATACAATATAGTATTTCGTTAAAATATCCAAGTAAAGTTGAGGTAAGTCTTACTGCCCTTAGAAAAATGGATTAGGCGATATGTTCCCTTTAAGATAATCAGTACTTTTTGTACGAGTACTCAAAAAATGGTTCATAACCTAAATAGAGAAAATTGCATAGGAAGAATATTTCGCCTATGAGTGGAACTCCCTGTAATATTATGGTAGAAAATATACAGGTTATATGTTGACATATTTTATATACATAATTCAACACAAGTATAATACATATTAAATTATACTAAATTAATTAACTAACTAACTAAATCCAACGATGATGTGTGCGTTGTCCTCCTGTTGTTCGCTTGTCATGCCATGAATGTTAACGGATAATATGGCTGTCTCTTGAATGTTGTAATCGACGTAGTTCTATTCCGGCTGTTTGCACAGTTTCTTAGCAACAGCACGTATGCAATGTTCTTAATGTCGAGTATACAGTGTTCTTAATGCTTTCATGATCACTGTCAGTTCACTGGTTGAAATCATTTCACAGATATTATCTATCGCTCGGATTGTTTCTAGAGCTTTGGTAATTGGTAGTATAAGGTTCTAAAAGTTTCACGTTCGTGGGTGTTATACGTAACCTATTCACTGGGGTGTTATTACTTCTAAATGAAAGTTCTCTAGCAGGTGTAGAGGTACACTGTTCTATGCCACAGAATAAAAATATCACAGCTTCTTGTATGGCGAATTATTAATGTGCCTAATGTTATTCTGCTGGCGCATTCGTTTGTCGCGATAAAATATCAGCAATAATGTTGTCAGTGCCTCTGATATGGCGGATTTCGAAGTCGAAATCTTGAAGAAGAAGACACCATCTTTGTAAACGATGGTTTTTAGAAACACCTTGCTTAAGTACCAACAATGGCGAGTTATCGGTTAGCACAACAAAATGGGAACCTAAGAGGAACTTAGATAATCGGCGCATACAAAATAGTAGACTTAATGCCTCCAATTCCACCGTGGAGTAATGGATTTCTGCCTTGTTCAGCTTCCGGCTTACGTAGACTATTGGATGTCTCACTCCTTGCAGTTCTTGCATAAGGCATCCTCCAATTGCGATAGCACTCGAATCTGTGGTCAAAATAAAGGGTATATCTATGTTTGGTAATGTTAATACTGGTGGGTTAGAAAAAATGGATTTCAATCTGCACATTGCATCCTCTAAGCGGGTACTTTTACAAAATTGTTCGGGATGATCTTTTGTCAACAGATTAGAAAAAACTGATGTGAGTTCTGCCCAGTTCGGTATAAACTTGGCATAATAGTTTATGAGACCTAATAAGCTTCTAACTTGTTTCTTTGTAGTAGGAATTTCTAGGTTGAGAATTTTCGATACAATTTTATCATCTGTCAACAGTTTGCCTTCGGAAATCCTATGACCAAGGAAGTCTATCTGTTTATAGCCTATTTCAACCTTGGAAGGTTTGATAGTAAGTCCAAAAAGAAAGATTTGGTTAAAGACTTGTTGGAGTGTAAGTAAGTGAGAAGTCATGTTAGAGGAATGAATGCATATATCATCAATATAAGATTGCACGTCCTTAATGCCGTGCAATAACAATCTAGTTAGCCTAACAAATGTGGCGGGAGCGTTCTTGAGACCAAATGGAAGATATCTCCATTCGTACAACCCAAGAGGTGTAGCGAATGCTGTTATATGTCTTGATGAAGGGTGTAGTGGTACTTGCCAGTAACCTTTCGCTAAATCAAGCTTAGAAAATAAGGATGATTGAGACATATTCAAAATGAGGTCTTCACAGCTGTTCATTGGCTCCGCATCTGTTGTGGTTATCGTATTTAACCTTCTATAATCGATGCACAAACGAATCGTTTGTTCCTTCTTTTTCACCAGGACAATTGGCGAAGAATACTGGGACATAGATTTCTGTATTATTCTATTTTTCTCTAAATCCAAAATTTCTTTGTCTAAATTTGCTCTATAATGCAAAGGAATAGAATATGGTCTACATTTGATCGGTGTCAGATCTGTCAACACAATTGAATGTGTTATTTTGTCAGTCCGTCCAGGTTTGTTTGAGAAGATAGTTTTATAGTCGTTAAGGAGAGACAAAATGTCTTGTCGCTGCTGTTGTGTCAAAGTGTCAGAGATTTGTATGTCCTTCATACTACTGTCATTCATAATTGGTACTGGAATTTCCGTATTGTCTACGTCCGTCTGATTTATTACTGATGCTACTGTTTGTAAATTGTCTCCAATGTCATCGTCGTCGTCGTCGAGACTAATAGTTGTCAATGTGTCGTCAAATTGGTCGTCGTTGTCGTCATCCCATATTGTTGGTACTGTAAATATGTTTTCGTCGTCTTCGTTGTCGCAAGAATGAGTCGTTAACGATGCTTCGTTTGTCGAGGTGTCATTCAGTTGGGTAATTGTCGTTTTGTTTCTGTTATCTGTCATCTGCGTCTGCTTATTCTTGTCACTGTCATTTCTAGAATAGTATGGTTTTAACATATTTACATGGAATATTTTCAACTTTCCATTCAAAGAAATTTCGTAGTCAACTTCCGAAATTCTTCTCATAATTTTAAATGGTCCCTGCCAAGAGGTTGATAGTAAATCTCTCTTGTCAGGTAGCAATAGTAAAATATCCTGATCTGGTTGTAATACAATCGTTTTTGCACCTTTGTTGGCGTACTGTCTGTACCTAAAACCTTTCTCCTGTAATGATGTTCTGGCCAGTATACAGGATCGAATGATTTTGTCTCTGGTGTCAGTGACTAAATCATAGGTGGCAACTGGTAATTGGGTATTTACAGGTTGTGATATTATATCTTTGTAAATAGTGAGAGGTCCTCTTGGGTTCGCTCCATATATCAATTCGAAGGGAGAGAACCCTGTGCTTGATTGTGGGACTTCTCTATATGCGAACAGCACCGTTGGGAGAAGTATATCCCAATCGGCTGGATTTTCAGCTGTCACTTTGGATAACATATGTTTCAGGTCCCCATTTAGTTTTTCGCAAATTCCATTCGCGGCCGGTCGATAGGGACTGGTGAAACATTGTTTTATGCCTAGTAACTTAGTTACCGATTGGGTGGCATTAGATATGAACTGTGTTCCCCTATCCGAAATTATCTTCTCCGGGAAGCCAAAACGGGAGAATATCTGTAAAAATACGTCCGTCACATCCTTAGAGGAGATAGATTTTAATGGAATCATTTCTGGCCATCTCGAACATAGATCAATAAGTGTAAAAATATATCTATTTCCTTTGTTTGAGATGTGGTTCAAAGGACCTACTAAATCAACTGCCACGATTTGAAATGGCCTCGAGGCAGTTGTGGTTGATTGAATTTCTGCCGTAGGGTTTTTCCCCTTTTTAACCAGTTTCTGACATGTATCACATGATCTACAATAGGTTTTTATGTCTTGGCAAAATTTAGGCCAATAAAATTGGGTCAGGACTCTGGCTCTAGTCTTTTCGTAACCCATATGACCTCCGAAAGGTGAGTCATGGGCTATATTTAGTACTTTCTCACGATGTGATTGAGGTAGAACTACTTGCTGTATCGTGGTCTGATCTCTGGTATATAATCTAGTTAGAACATTGTTCTTTATTCTAAATGTCCATGAAGCATTTTTAGTCAATTTTGGTTTAAGTCCTACTAACCGAAAATATTGGGAAAGTGTAGGATCTGCTTTCTGTTCTTCTCCAAAATTAGTGGCGGTAGTGTTAGGTAATATGATTTCTAGCGACTCCTGAAGTTGGTCGGTGTGGGTTTTGTGTGTTGTCTGTCGTGTTATTGCATTAGTCTGTTGTGTGTGTTGTTGCACATCTACAGGCTTGGTAATTTGTGGATCGATGGCATCCTCAGTTCGAGGTTTTAAGTTGGTGGTATCACTGACAGATTCAACCGCCCCTGCATTATGCACCTCGGTGAATTCATTTTGAATTCCGTCATTGGTTGTCTCCCTTGTGCTTTTGGCAGTTTGAGACAAGCATGCGTGGTGTTTCCCATTAGAATCGCTGTTTGGGTTCTGGATACAGTTTTTCTGCTCCCAATCTCTGATTTCCTTTTCAGAGCAAGATCTTATGTTGGGCAGAATCCCAAGGATAATCTCAGCGACAGGATTTTCTAGTACTGCGCACAATACTAGTCCTGATATAAACGGTGTGCGAATTTCGACAAGTGCTAGGGGGTATCTTTCGATCGTGCCTGCGAATGTGCGACAAGTTACGTATTTGTGTGTGTAGTCTTTGTCGTTCACTAATGTTTTCTTAATTCCACAAAGAGTTGCGCCGGAATCGCGTATTAATGTGCACTTTTTGTTATTTACAAAACCTGTTGTGAAATTTAATTTGCCTGTTGATGATAAGGCTGCGTTGGCCATTTCGTTATAAATTGGGATTGTGTGGCCGCATAACAACGTAGTATCCAGCTGAAATTTTCTACAGGTGTTGGAATTGTATTAATAATTTTGTCAATTATAATGAGTTCTTTCAGTTTGTCATGGTTGTTATTTGTTTTTGCTGAGGTTATCCACTTTGTACATATATCCTGAACTGTAGACACGTAGTCTATGAAGGTGTGATTAGGTTGTGGGGCTAATTTTGCGAACTGTTGTTGATAGCCTGCTGTATCTAGTGAGAAATGTTGAAGTATTCTTTGCTTTAAATAATCATAATCTTTCCTCATATCTTGTGGAACTGTCTCTATTACTTTTAAGGCTTCAAGAGCTAAATTTCTCATCAAAATAAATGACCAGTCGATTTTTGCGACCTTATGGTAGGTCATTAAACACTCAAAGTTTTCTAAGTATGCGCTGATAGAATCTCCTGAGCAGAATGCTTTAACGAGGCCTTTATATTTGTTGTATTTTTGTTCCTCTTCCTTACTTTTCATTTTGTTTACTGACATTTCTAGGTTGGAGTCAATTTCCATTTGTTTTAGTCTTATTTGTGTCTCTGCATTTAACTGGGCTTGTTTGGCCGCGGCCTCAAGCTCCATTTGCTTCTCTTGAGCCTGCAGTTGCATTTTCTTTTCTTCAGCCTGCAGTTCCATTTTCTTTTCTTCAGCCTGCAATTGCATCTGTATCTTTTTCTCTTCTCGTTCTATTGCTCTTTCCTCTCGTGCCATATTTTCTGAATGCGTCTTTTGTGCCCATTCTGACAGTTTCTCCTCTTTATATCCTAATCTAATACCTAACTCAATACATTGTTCTAACGTTGACATTTTGTCTTTTAGTTGTTGTTAACTTTACTGAAATTAAATCCCTTAGAAAATAGTTGGGAAATACAAAATTTAGTTATTTCCCTTAATGTTTACATGAGCAAATACACATGAAAAGTTTTGTTGGTTATGAGGTTATGAATATACATACAAATCAATGCAAAGCAACAATGTTACATGAATGGATGATGGTAAGTACCGCTTAGGGTTGCAATGAGCATGAAATGAAACTCATCTTATTTTCCATGAGCTCTCGAATGTAGTCTTGTTCTCTCGCCACTGTTGGAGGATAGGATACGTACACCCGACAATTCGCGGAACAATCTGCTGTTGGAATCAAAAAAAAAATTAGTAACAGTCACGTAAATGTCACAGTCATGTCAAATTTCATAATATTAACATCATTTGAAATGTATCTGAAGAGGGACTAATACTAGTTCATTACTAGATAGCTGCAAAGTTTTTTTTAACTTGTTCTGCATTAAATTTGATATAATTTTTTACTTGGCAACCAAGAGCTGTCTGAAACGTAAAGCTTGTGCCAAAACCGGCGATTGCCCCCAAATAGCCTGTTACAGTCTTAGATCTCTAGGGGATCTGAACTCGGGCTCACACAGGCAACAAACTCCGTTAGATACAACATAGCAACATTTATTTATATAATATATACAGTGCGCTGGCGAAGTGGGTTTTGACAAGCCCGCACTTGACAAGTTGCGTATCACAGAGGTTTTACATCACACATGATTATAACAAACAATTCTAAGCAACTATCTAGCATATGTCTACGACCCTTAAATACACATGGGTCTGAACTATCAAGTCCCCCTAAGGTAAGCCCTGTTGCTTCTCCGATGTCCAGTCTGTCTCTGCCGTTTCACACGTGTCGCAATCCGACACGGGTGGTAACTCTATCCGAGTTTCTCGTGGACCCCGTAATCGGCGGGCCACATCAGTGTCCACGGGACAGTGGACACACTGACCAGTCCTTCGAGAAGGCTCTGGATTCTTCAAGCCTTCGAGTGACTCACTTCTTTCCCTTGAGCGGGAGTTTTAGCCCCTTCGCCACTATCTCTTACTTTATGTTGGTTACCGCCCCTATGTGAGGCTGTGACAACTAGTCATTACAAATCATTTCACCCAATATTACCACCACCGAGTTTATCCAAGAACAGAAAGCAGATCCAACCCTTTCACAATACTTTCGACTAGTAGGATTGAAGCCAAAATTGCCGAAAAACGCTTCTTGGACATTCAGACTAAATAACAATATTTTAACGAGGTTATATACCAGAGATCAAACCACGATACAACAAGTGGTTCTACCTCAGTTACATCGTGACAAAGTGCTTCATATAGCCCATGACTCACCTTTCGGAGGTCATATGGGTTATGAAAAAACCAGGGCCAGAGTCCTGAGCCAATCTTATTGGCCTAAATTTTGCCAGCACATAAAAAACTATTGTAAATCTTGTGATATCTGTCAGAAGTTAATAAAGAAGGGAAAAAACCCTACTGCAGAAATCCAATCAACCACAACGGCCTCAAGACCATTTCAAATAGTTGCGGTTGATTTAGTGGGTCCTTTAAACCACATTTCAAACAAAGGAAATAGGTACATTTTTACACTCGTTGATCTGTGTTCAAGGTGGGCAGAAATGATTCCATTAAAATCAATCTCCTCTAAAGATGTGACGGACGTATTTTTACAAATATTCTCCCGTTTTGGCTTTCCGGAGAAGATAATATCAGATAGAGGAACGCAATTCATCTCGAATGCCACTCAATCAGTAACTAAGTTACTCGGCATAAAACAATGTTTTACTAGAACAGACCATCCGCGAATGGAATTTGCGAAAAATTAAACGGGGATCTGAAACATATGTTAGCCAAAGTGACAGCTGAAAATTCAGCCGATTGGGATACACTTATCCCAACGGTGCTGTTCGCTTATAGAGAAGGGCCTCAGTCGAGCACTGGGTTCTCTCCTTTTGAATTAATATATGGAGCAAATCCAAGAGGACCTCTCTCTCTCTCTATGTACAGAGATATGATATCACAACCCGTAAACACCCAATTACCAGTTTCCACCTATGATTTAGTCACTGACACCAGAGACAAAATCATTAGATCCTGTATAATAGCCAGAACATCTTTGCAGGAGAAAGGTTTTATGTACAGGCAATACGCCAACAAGGGTGCAAGAACCATTGTATTACAACCTAATCAAGAGGTGTTGTTATTATTACCTGACAAGAGAGATTTACTTTCAACCTCTTGGCAAGGACCATTTACAGTTACCAGAAGAATTTCGGAAGTCGACTACGAAATTTCTTTGAATGGCAAATTGAAAATTTTCCATGTAAATATGTTAAAACCTTACTATTCTAGAACTGACAGTGACATAAACAATCAGACGGAGAAAACAGGGGACAATAACCAGACTGACAAGAACGACAACCAAAACGAAACGACAACCAGACTGCTGAACGACACTACTACAAACGAAAATCTAGACAAATCTTCATTAACGACACATTCTCTTGACAATGAAGACGACGAAGACAATTTCACATTAGCGACAATTTTTCTTAACGACAAATACGACGAAGTCAACGACACATTAGCAACAATTATTCTGGACGATGACGACAATGAAATTGAAGACAATTTACAAATAGTAGCATCAGTAATAAATCAGACTGACATAGACAATATTGAAATTCCAGTACCTATCATGAACGACAACAGTACAGTACAGGACATAAAAATCTCCGACACTGTGACACAACCGCAGCGACAAGACATTCTGTCTCTTCTTAACGACTATAAAACTATCTTCTCAAACAGACCTGGACAGACTGACAAAATAACGCACTCCATCATTTTGACAGATGTAACACCTATCAAATGTAGACCATACTCAATTCCGTTACATTATAGGGAAAATCTGGACAAGGAAATATTAGACTTAGAACAAAACAAAATAATTCAAAAATCTATGTCCGAGTACTCTTCTCCAATCATCCTGGTGAAGAAAAAGTACAAAACCATTCGTTTATGCATAGGTTACAGAAAAGTCAATACATTAACAGCGACAGATGCTGAGCCAATATACAGCTGTGAAGACCTTATTTTAAATATGTCTAAATCATCCATTTTTTCTAAACTTGATTTAACAAAAGGTTATTGGCAGATACCACTATCCCCCTCTTCAAGGCATATAACCGCATTTTCAACACCACTAGGCTTATATGAATGGAGATATCTTCCTTTTGGCCTGAAAAACGCATCTGCCACATTTGTTAGATTAACTAGACTTTTATTACACGGCATCAAGGACGTACAATCCTATATAGATGATATTTGTATCCATTCTACAGACATGACATCTCACTTAGTTACACTCCGACAAGTCTTCAATCAAATCCTTCTTTTTGGACTCACTGTCAAACCTTCCAAGGTTGAAATAGGCTATAAACAGATAGACTTCTTAGGTCATAGTATTTCAGAAGGTAAACTACTTACAGATGATAGAATTGTATCAAAAATTCTGAACCTGCAAGTACCAACTACCAAAAAAAAAAAAAAAAAAAAAAAAAAAAAAAAAAAAAAAAGGTCAGAAGTCTTTTAGGTCTCATAAACTATTATGCCAAATTTATACCAAACTGGGCAGAAATCACATCAGTTTTTTCAAATTTGTTGACCAAAAGTCAACCAGATAAACTATGTAAGAGTATCCGTTTAGAGGATGCAATTTGCAAATTGAAATCCATTTTTTCCAATCCACCCATATTGAGATTACCAAACATAGATTTACCATTTATATTAACCACAGATTCAAGTGCTATCGCAATTGGAGGATGTCTGATGCAAGAATATGAAGGCGTGAAACATCCAATCCTGTATGTCATCCGTAAGCTGAAAACGGCGGAAACCAAGTATTCCACAGCTGAATTGGAAGCATTAAGTTTGGTTTTCTGTGTTCGTCGTATATCTAGGTTCCTCTTAGGTTCCCATTTCGTTGTCTTGACGGATAATGCGCCACTGCTGGTAATTAAAGAAGGCAACCCAAAGAACCATAGATTAGCAAGATGATGTCTTCTACTTCAGGATTTCGACTTTGAAATCTGTTATAATAAAGGTACGGATAATGTAATTGCTGACATGTTATCACGATTACCCAATGCACCAGCAGATTAACACTATTTACATTAATTAGTGGCCATATGATAAGCTGTGATATTTTAGTCTGTTGCATAAAAGAGTGTACCTCTACACTTACTGTAGAACTTTAATTTAGAAATGTCGACAACTGATTTAATACTCTACTTATAGCTATCACAGACATGAAACTTCTTCTTCTTCGTTCATCCGGAGTTTTTTTTCCGGATGTTATTGCGTTGTGTCTGTTTACAGCAGAGCTGCGTTCTTGCGCCTTTAGGCCGACACATCCGACTTCTGCGGGCATTTGTTTACCGGGTTAACCTTCCCGGGACATGAAACTTTGAGAACCGTTAACTGTATTACGCCCCATTAGCAATTGGCAGTACATCAAAAACAATCCGAACGGTAGATATTATTTGTGAAGTGATTTCATCAATCACAGAACTTAAATTGATCATGCGAATATTAAGAACTTTGCATACGCGTGATTTCAATGGACTTCGCAAACTAACGGAACAGAACATCGCACATAAACGCAGCGATATACTATGACTATTACGACATATGAGAGACAACACAGGAATGTGACACCAAAACGTTACCTACGAACTGTAACATTATTGGAAAAACACACAGACAAAAGAACAACAACACACGGATCGTCGTTGGAGTTAATTAATTTAATGTTATTAGTTAAATATGTATTACACTTGTGCTTTACTATATACATAAAATATGTGAACATGTAAATTGTACATTTTCAATCATAATATGTCACAAACATTTTCATTCATAGTGTACAGCGCAGAGCAGCCACTCTCAGCTTCCTTGATGACGAATACCCACAGGACCTCTGGATCCGAGTCTACACAGATGGGTCAGCACAAAATGCTGTTCGAAATGGAGGAGCGGGAGTGTACATAGAATACCCAAATAATACTACAGACACCGCCAAAATTCCAACAGGAAAGTACTGCCATAACTATGCTGCTGAAATTGAGGCAATCAAGATAGCCACAGAGAAATTGCAAAATACCAGCCATGGTACACAACCTTTGGTAATATTGACAGATGCAAAATCCGTAATAGAGGCGCTCCTGTCTGGGAAATTGCCAGTCCTGAGGACACTACTTTCTGAACTTAGCAGTCAGCGTAAGATCACCATACAGTGGATACCATCCCACTGTGGAGTCCCCGGAAACGACAGAGCTGATCGATTGGCTAAGGAAGGAGCAAACGAAGAACAACCTGATGTGCCTATTACATACCACCAAAAGAAAAGAATGATCAAATCAGTCAGAAGGCCACCAAACCTTACTCAAGACGACACCACGTTATGGACAGACCAGAACAGATCATTCTTCTGCGCCTCAGAACAGGACACAATAGATTACGCAACCACATGTATACAAAATTCAAGATTGGAGACTCAGCCATGTGCACATGTGGTTTGGCGTCTCAGACTGCAGAGCACATACTCCAGGATTGCCCAAACTACAACATATCCAGGCGAACCTTCTGGCCTAGAGAGACAACAGTGGAAGATAAACTCTATGGACCGCTGAATGAACTAAAAAAGACTGTTAGATTCATACACGAGACAACATTGTAGTTATAGACATATTTCAGGCGAACGAGAGAAGAAGAAGAAGAATTCATAGTTAAAATTTTCTCCCAATACAATTGTTGCAATTTAACTTAGAAACAATTTCTTATCACCAGTACAGATAGTACTTGGCGCTCTGAATATAGCATATCGCCAGTGTCTTTTTTCTAAGGGCGACAACATTTACCTCACCTCAATTTGTATATTTTAACAAATTATTATATTGAATGAAAGGTGTGCGAATCAGAGAGTGAATGAATTAAATGAGAGAGCGATATACTGAGCGAACAAATTGTACGCAAAAAGTATTCATTTTAATTTGTCTGCGTTTTTGGATGTAAAATGTAACACTTGTCTAAAATTGTGTATACATGTTTAGTGTTAGAGAAAATAGGTTCATTCTAAGAATCACTGTTTGAATACCCTGTGCATGCGTTACACATATGGCGTAATTCATGACAAGGGATATTCCAGCTCGTGACACTTAGAGATGTACTACACACCACATACACACATGTAGCACACACTTTATACATTAGGTAGGACATACTCATAAAACTAAACACTAACAATTAAATCACACACATTTTATTAGAGCAAGTAACAAGGCAGTAAACACACTAACAGGCAAACAGGAACATAAGTAGTTACTTGGGAGAAAACAAGAGTGCATATATATATTGAGCACTATGAAACATACGGAAGTAAAAGTGTATCAAAATACACATCATTCAGGACAAGAATTGCAGGTGTTCTTAAATAAGCCAAGACAATTTGTCTTGTTAAAACTCTCTAACACAGAGTTTAATATCCTGGTCTCATATGGATACTTGAGAAGGGCGCGGTTGCAAATACAACTGGAAGCGTCAGGGAACTTCAGTCGGATAAGCATGTTTAAGAATATGGAAGAGATAGGAGCTCTTCAGCAATCACCCTGAATTGTTGTACTGGGAAATACATGAGTTAATAGTGCAAGTATACAGATAGCCAGGTTCCCATCCACGAAACTACCAACACCAACTTCATGTGATCCTATGACAGAATTAGTACAGACTAATTACCATAAGCTAACCCATAGAAGTGGGGAGGGGGAACCCTGTCAGAGTCTCACATGGAGTCGGTAGGAACATAAAGATAGAAGGGATTGAGAGAAGGGACATAACCCCAATACAAGGGAACTAAAGAGACCCAATCGAATGCTCGAACAATCTAGAGCCTTCGAGAAGGATAGGTCAGTTCGCCTACAGCTCCGTGGACACAGGTGGAACCCGCTTACCGCGTGCCAGGACCTGTTCCACGAGAAGCTCGAGGAGAGTTACAGCCCGTGTCCGATCGAGACACGTTAGAGGGCAGACGGCGACTGGACATCGAAGAAGCAACAGGGCTTAACTTAAGGGGGACTTGATAGATTGAACCCAAGTGTATTTAGGAGTGTTACTCATAAGATAGATAGATGATAGAGTTTGTTGTAATGATTATGTATGAGTTATTTGTTATGAACTCCTGTGATAATGTTCGCCACGAAGCTGGCTGCGAAAACCATTCTTCGCCAGCTTACTGTAAATAAATTATATCAGATAGTATCAGAACGGAGTTTGTTGCCTGTATGAACCCGAGTTTCATTTCCCTAGGTCTTTAGGACGTTGACAATGATATTGGTGGTGGATATGTGGATGATGATGATGATAGGGCGAGACTGGAGGCAGAAGAGATGAGGCTTCTAAGATGAATATTGTGAATACCTTGGATTGCCAACATAACAATCTACGAATGAAAGCAGAACATAAGGAGCAACAACAAGGAAGACACAGTCTTCATTGTTCTTATAATGAGAAGAGAGCATTGAAGAGTTGAGTTGTGTTGAGCTAAGAACCGACATCACAGCACTCAGTACATCCCATACGTGCTCCGTCCCCTCCTTTAACAGCCAGCGAAGAGTCAAACTACTAATCTTTCCCACCGCTATCTGATTGAACGTTCTCATTGTCTTCCTTCTCAGTTTTGAGATTCTTCCAGAACGTCTGCCGATTCCCCGCAATATCATTCTTTCCACATACGGGTTCTCAATCTGTTCCTCTGCCTTCTCCATCTGGTCCCACAAGCGCACGACCACCTCTCCCTTGTCTATAGACAATCTACCACCAAGAGGTACATTCGCTGCTAGCCTATCACAATGTTCAATTCTCCGCGTTGCCAGGCCCCCCCCCCCCCCAAAAAAAAAAATCCATACATTTCTCCCAATATGTGACCTCTGAAAAGATGATAGCGAGCATTGGAGAACATCGTGACAACTGGAAATATCAGCGGTAGAAAAAATAAAGGCATACAGTGAGAACTCTCACTGGGTGAACTAAGGCGGTGGCATGGAGGAATATTATCTATATAATTTTTCCCACAACACCAAGGACCTAGATCTGTAAAGAGACATGACCGCTACGTCATTTGGCAAGCACGTGATGACAATGATGACCTCTTTGAATTCAAACGTTTGGTTCGAAGATCCGTTTAATCAGAAATGAGCAGCACGCTAAGGTCCCGACGACGCTCGTCAATCAACGCCGAACAAGAACAGAGGCTCGTAAGCCGAAAGATTTACGAATGAAGATATCGCAGCACGTATGGACAAGCCCGGAGCTTCCGCATGACCATTCCAGTCGTCACGATGCTCTCCAATGTCTCTCTTCTCATCAGACGACAAAAGAAAGCTGCTTGTCTCATATTAATTGTCTCATATAATGTTCTTGTTTCATTAGCCTCTTTAAGGCAGTCGTTGTTAGTTACTCCGGCAGATCAAGGAATTTGCAACTTTCGTCTCAGGAACTCTGTTGCAAGTTCTTCCTAATTTTTTCATTTACATTACAAGATTTGTCGAAACATAACTGCTTTACATGTTCGTAATATACTCGACCCCTCCCTTCTGTTTCCGAAACCATACAGTTATTTAGTTGCATATCCTTTACAGGACGTCACATTCAACCCCAACATGTTTTGAATGTTTGTGATTTCTTGGTAAGTTTGCACTCAATCATAAGGGAAGCAAACAACGCTCATAACAGTTACTGTAACCAGCCAAGCATGTCGTGAGAGGCCACTAAACAGGAGTGCCATGAGACTGCCTGACTTATCATGTCTAACAATTTAGCTGCAAAATACATCCAACCGTGAACAAGCCTACACAGAACTCAGGGTGAGGTGGTTGAAGACATATACTAGATTTTTCCTCCCGCATTTCCTTAACAGGACATCGCTGTCAACATCAGCATCTTTCAGCTGATTGTTGATTTCTTGGTAATATTACGCTCAGTAGTTTGCCATTGCCTTCTGAGCGACCGGCTCACATACCCCGTAAGTTACCGACGCGAAGAGAACCGCTACCGATTTTCGCGCAACGTCACCTTACTTACGAGAGTATACGAGATTACGGAGAAAGTCGTGTAACCTCTAGACCAGGGAGTCGGCTATACTAGACTGGGAGCTGAAAATCAGAAGAGAGCGAAGAAGAATATCCTAGTGCCTTCAAAACGGTCACATTTTATTATTTAACATAATTTAGTTTTATATTTTTGATTATGTAATAACTTTCATTATTTGTTGGTTAGCTTGCTTTAAACTTAAGCGCAGTCAATACACGTGCTACTATACGGTGTATTTTTAATGACTGTGGAGTTTTTGAAAATATTGCCGTTCCAAGTTTTGTGTTTACCCTCTGTGGAGTTCGTGCAACATAAAATGCAATACAAAACTTGGAACGGAAATATTTTCAAAAACCACACAGTCATTAAAAATACACCCTGTACTTCTAGCGCACTTCTTCATTGATTTTCGCGTGTGGATTAGCTTTCCCTATTACCAGTGTCCCTCGCCTTCCAGCGAGCCCACTCCGACTTGTGATGTATTTGTAATTTACGGCCGGTCTCCCTGACGTAGGTATTAACGTCTTTCTCCGTAATCCCGTATATTTTCATGAGTAACGCAGCCGCGCGAGAATTGGCAGCGGTTCGCGCCGCGCTAGTAACTTACGGGGGTATGTGAACCTGTCGCTCAGAAAGAAATGGCAAACTACTGACCGTAATCTTGCCTAGTACATCAACAGTAGCTGGAAAATGCTGGTGTTGACTGCAACGTCCTGTAAGGGACATGCAACATAAAAAAAGACAAGGACGAGATGTCAACATATTAGTCCAACTGACCGGTATAAGGGTTGAACCCGCTACCTCGTCATTAGCACATTGGAAGTTTAAGAGCGAGCGCTCTTATCCATTCTGTCTTATTGTCCTCCAAAAAGGTCGGATGTTTTTGTGTTTTTATTTATACCTATGCTTGGTTAACAAACATGTCTGAAACCCACGATACTATTTCAATGGCTGGATGCGAACCATGCCCATATTCCACAGTCGTGGGTTCAGGTAGGTGATAGATCTAGCTATTGAGCACACGAAAAGTTAACACTTACTCAAAATGTGAGAGTTCAAGGATGACTCCCGAAAATGCAGAACCGGAAGCTCGGGAGTCGCCATGTTGAAGAATCCCCGGAAGTAGACGCCTATTGACAAGATGAGAGAACCCACAATGGCCACGTAAACTGGAAGAGGTAGGACATTGATGTAGGAGAGTTCCAGCATAATAGTCTTCAGCCTCAGCGTCGGCGCCTCTGGTGGGTGCTGACTATCGCTTCACTGCCATGGTGTCTTTAGACATTGCTGTAATGAGAAGAAAAAAGACATAATTCAGTCGTTATACTTGATGTCAATGTTCGATAGCTCATTGGGAATGATCTTGGATAGTGTCTTTATATAGTGTCTTTTCATAGTGTTTTTAGATAGTGTCATTATATAGTATCTTTGCATTGTGTCTTTACGTAGTGTTTTTAGATAGTGTCTTTATATAGTGTCTTTACATAGTGTATTTTAGATAATGTCTTTATATAGTGTCTTTACAAAGTGTTTTAGGTAGTGTCTTTATATAGTGTCTTTACATAGTGTTTTTAGATAGTGTCTTTATATAGTGTCTTTACATAGTGTATCTTAGATAGTGTCTTTATATAGTGTCTTTACATAGTGTATTTTAGATAGTGTCTTTATATAGTGTCTTTACAAAGTGTTTTAGAGAGTGTCTTTATATAGTGTCTTTATATAGTGTCTTTACATAGTGTTTTTAGATAGTGTCTTTATATAGTGTCTTTACATAGTGTATTTTAGATAGTGTCTTTATGTAGTGTCTTTACATAGTGTTTTTAGATAGTGTCTTTATATAGTGTCTTTACAAAGTGTATTTTAGATAGTGTCTTTATATAGTGTCTTTACATAGTGTATTTTAGATAGTGTCTTTATATAGTGTCTTTACATAGTGTTTTTAGATAGTGTCTTTATATAGTGTCTTTACATAGTGTATTTTAGATAGTGTCTTTATATAGTGTCTTTATATAGTGTCTTTACATAGTGTATTTTAGATGGTGTCTTATATAGTGTCTTTACAAAGTGTTTTAGAGAGTGTCTTTATATAGTGTCTTTACATAGTGTTTTTAGATTGTGTCTTTATATAGTGTCTTTACATAGTGTTTTAGAGAGTGTCTTTATATAGTGTCTTTACATAGTGTTTTTAGATAGTGTCTTTATATAGAGCCTGCTCTGTAGTGAAGGCGTTACAGACGCTATTCGTAATCCCACAAACCGCGTTTGAAACACAGCTGCGGGTGGTTTGGCAGCTGACTGCCTTGCGTTGTATTTATTTTTACAATGGTATGAGTTCAGAAAGCAATGGCAAACTACTGAAGGTAAACTTGTCAAGAAATCACAAACAGCTTAAAAACTCTGGGAGTTACTGCTACGTCCTGAAAAAGATATGCAACTGAACTTTTTATATAGTATCTTTATATCGTGTCTTTACATAGTGTCTACCTTTAGTATCTTTATATAATGTCTTTATATAGTGTCTTTATATAATGTCTTTATATAGTGTCTTTACATAATGTCTTTATATAGCTATAGATCATATATTTAGTTAGTTAGTTAGTTAGTTAGTTAGTCGCGGTTCCAACTTCAAGGCAACGGGTTGTCCCCATATTGCTCCGTTCCTGTGCCAGTGAATATCACAAAATGCTCCTCACTGTCCCATGTGAACAATGGAATAGACAGGAGTGTCGGCAAGCCAACAGCCCGCACAGGTACACTGTGCATAATTCCGCCGCCAGAATGCCAACACAAAAGTCCTCCACGAAAAATACAGTTCATCGTCGATGAAAACGGCAGTCACCAGAAAGACTTCATTGACCTGGGTTTTATCTCATATGGTTTGGTCTCTTTCTGCAGGGCGACCCACCGAAAGCGCCGCACAAAGCACGAACTCCGTAGCTACAGCGATGACTCCCAGGAGTCTCCTGAAAAATGCACTCGTGAACCGAAAAGGCAAACCAGTCAATCCAGCAACAGCCGCCGTCATCGTTCCGAACATGCAGTTCACGCGAAAAACCGCGGACAGATGTAAAAGTATTCCAAGCGAAATTCACAGCTCACAGTGTCGCGCCACGCACTCACTCAGTAGCAGGGCGACGAAACCATAGCCTCCTTAGTCGCCTCTTACGACGTGCATGGTAGGCAACAGTGTTACTATTCTTTGCTCCCCCATATGGGCCCCGGCAACACACGGGCGTGTGTATCTAGTTATATACTGCTATATTCGGTGGACAGTTAGAGAATTGCTTTGCTGATCATGCGGCTTCTGCATCTAGTCTTGTTCCAGATGTATTGGTGTTACCTTTCCCCTGGAGTAAACTAGGCAGTCCGACAGAGGGATCATGCTGCATATACAACACATGGTCTTCACAATTCAGCCCAGGATTTGTACTATGGAGATGTCCCCGCCATGGATTGTAGGTATTGTGTCTTATTTGAAGCACAATGTAACAAATTATCGTGTGTCAAGACATCAAGGAGCCAGCAGTTATATATTATCATCATCGTATGCCCTGCCAGCTGGCGTAGGCGTTCATGTTTCTCCACAGATCTCGGTCTTTGGTGTTCTGGATCAGTGCTTCCCAAAATGGTGCCGGTCCACGAGCCCTTCTTTGTCAGTCCGCACGAACCACGATTTGATAAGCTTGTAAATAATAAACAAGCCCACCTCTCGCGTTAAATAGTTACTGTTAGCAGCTGATCATTAAATCATTTTTTATTACAACATACTGTAATTAAGTCAGCTTGTTTAAAATCTGATTTGGTATCGTTTTCCAAGATATATTTTACTTTTATTTTATATTGGTGTTCATTACTGTCGGTGTATACAAGTATTTACACATTTACAAGAAGACCTAGATGTAGTTTTGATATTTGAAAATTTTTTGATTTGTAAATCCATACAATAAAATGTTTACTCATGAAAATAGGACCACCATTAAATAAATCACCGTCATCCAATAATATTACGGAGCCAACACCAACAATTACGTTAAATCTTAAATTTATATTAAAATTCATATTGAGGTCATATAAAATTCCAGAGTACAAGGAGAAAACATTTTTTAAACGGTATCGGTCCTTGGGGCAAAAGGAAAAATTTATGTCTGTCCGCGAAAGTGAACAGTTTGGGAAGCACTGTTCTGGATCAACTCTGCTCATGAGATTCACCAACGCCACTGTCTCAGTCCACCCAGCGTAATTTATCCCGGTCTGCGTCTGACTCTTTTTCTCACTGATCATTCAAGTTGTCACGGTGTTCTCCAATGCCTCTTGCAACTAGCTTTTATTTTTCATTAGATAAGACGACGGACTTCAACATGGCAATAAGACAGGAGACATATGCGAATGCGTCAGTTCAACACACGAACGACCAAAACAATTAAGTAATTGAACGTTTTGACCGAATACTTTGTCAGCATACAAACAACGGAAAACGAGCGCACAGCTTACAAAAACAAAACAAAACAAAAAAGCATAAATTTCCTCAGTAAAAAAAAATTAAAATCGGTAAGTCCATGAAGCTTAGCAAAAAAAAAAAAAAAAAACTGGAACAAAGAAACGAAACAATTACGTAAATGAATGTTTTGACAAAATGCTTTGTCAGCGTACAAATAACGGAAAAACGAGAACATAGCTTACAAAGAATAACAAAAACGACAACAACAACAAAAACAACAGAATTATCTGAAATAAAAAAGACTTACTAAAATCTGAGAGCCCATGAAGGTTTACAAAAAAAGGGAACAAAGAAACGAAACGATATTGTTTCAACTCGTAAAAGCATAAATGCATCAATGTAAAGTGGGATTTAATGAGAAGGGACAGGCTTCAAACGAAAAGAATGTTGGACATTAATTCCTGCTGGATGGAGAAAGCGTTATCTGTTATGAGTTAGTTCCCCAAGATTAGACAAACAGTGTGTGGTCACTATATCACAAAGGACAAGGGAAACTTAAACCGCGCTATGAACCATCACAATTATAAACAAGGCTGAACAAGCCGGTTGAACGAGGTGGAAAGTTTTTTTTTTTGTTTTTACAAATCGGATCGGATCGGAATAGTCACCAGAACAAGACATTAGTACTAACTAAGGCAATGACAGAGATGTCCTCTTAATCCAGGTCATTGAAGCTCTTAACGTGGAGAGGTTTGGGAGCCACCTTAGAGATGTCAATGAGATGTTCATGAGATGTCTATGAGATGTTCATGAGATATCCATGAGATGTTCATGAGACGTTAAAGAAATATCCATGAGATGTTCATGAGATGTCCATGAGATATCCAGGAGGTGTTTATGAGATATTCATGAAATGTCTATGAGATGCCCATGAGATATCCATGAGATGTTATTAAGATGTCCATGAGATATCTATGAGAGCTCATGAGATATCTATGAGAGTTCATGAGATGTCCATGAGATGTTCATGGAGATGATCTTATAGTTTCTTGCATGTTTCCCCGATGTAAGCGACACAAACGGCCGGATTCGCATCTAAACGCTTCCTTAATATGAAACATATCAGTCGCAAAGAATACCGACCGGGTTTAACAAGCGGTTAAAACAAGAGGATCGACTTCATTGCACTGGGTCTTATCCCATATGGCGCGGTCTCTTTCAGCCGGGCGGCTTGCCGACAGCGTGGCACAAAGCTCGAACTGCGTAGCTACAGCGACGACCCCCAGAATCTTAAGCACGTGACATCACGGTGCAGACTAACAAGGTGACGTCATAAAGACAGTATAAAGATGGCGAGCCACTTTTGACATACACAAAAGAGGAGCAGCGTTCTGTTATGCGTTTTTTGATCAGTGAAGAGGTGAAACCTATAGAAATTCATCGGCAAATGACGATCCAATAAGGTGACGCACGCCAGTTCGTCCAGAAAGTGTATGAGTGGAGTGGGAAGTTTCAAAACCGTTTGGTCCAATAAAGAGATACAGCCGGTGGCGCATGAGTGGTTACACACGCTACCAAAATATTTTTTTTTCTACAGAAATCCAAGGGCTTGATCGGCGCTGGAGGACTTTCATTAAACGCAGTGGTGACTACATCGAAAAATGATACATTTGCCCTCTCTCTCTCTCTCTCTCTCTCTCTCTCTCTCTCTCTCTCTCTCTCTCTCTCTCTCTCTCTCTCTCTCTCTCTCTCTCTCTCTCTCTCTCTCTCTGTGTGTGTGTGTGTGTGTGTGTGTGTGTGTGTGTGTGTGTGTGTGTGTGTGTGTGTGTGTGTGTGTGTGTGTGTGTGTGTGTGTGTGTGTGTGTGCGCGCGCACACACACACACAAAATAAATAAAAAGAACATTAAATGTTTTCATTTGAAGCCCTCTCGTATAAGCCCATTTCTGATATGGTAAGGCGCTTAATGCGACTAATCATCCCATGGCATTAATCAACTGAAGATTGCAGCCTACATGAAGTGCTGTTGTATGTAGCTGGTTGTAAGATGGTTGGTTTGAATTGCATGTAGCTGGCTGTAAGATGGTTGGTTTGAGTTGTATGTAGCTGGTTCTTAGATGGTTGGTTTGAGATGTTAGCATCCTACCAGCATGTCAGAGGAAGGCTAATTGTTAGCATGTGAGGACGTCTGAATGTTAGCATGTGAGGACGTCTGAATGTTAGCATGTGAGGTAGGCTGAATGTTAGCATGTGAGGGAGGCATTCATGTTTAACAACTGTCCGACAGCAGTCAGCACTATTTTTGGACTGCACATGCGGCCCGAGCAACAATGGGACTTCACAAAGGAAGCCACAGGCAGACTGGCTGGAGCAGTGCAGAGGTTACACAATATTGCCAGTATATGGCACAACACCAAAACATAAATTAAAGTAAACATTTGTCCTGTGGCAACATATGCATGTGAGTCATGCATCATTTCGCAATCATCAATCGCGGTGGGGTGATAAATCGTCTTATTTGAACTACCCGTAACTGCCAAGGGCTTATAAATCACACTAAGGGTAAAATATCAATACCGTAGGTTCCCCTATGCTACTCCCTTTAATTGTATATAACATAACATGTCTGCTACCATATTAACAGCTGTTAGGTCATTATTGTGACACACCTCTGCTCCAATTTTCGACCATATATTTTTGTTTGGTGCAAACGTACATGTTTTTTTTTTTATTTGGGCACTGAATCTGTTAAAGGAAAAATTCGAGTCTTTAAAACATAAATGATGAAAACAAGATGAAGAAAAATACCAACATTCTACAAAGTTAGAACACTAAAGACAGCTGGCCCATACGCAGTGTCAGGTCTCAGAAACTGAAATACTGTGAGCATACTAAACGTCGCAGTGGTTGGTCTTAGTCAGATATGACTGAGCTATCGTATGACTGTAGACGGTACTACCTGCTTTCTGTTAGCGCCGAATGTTGGGCGACGCTTACCAAACCCGACACCCCACATTGTGTCAACGGCTTCGGGTGGAAGAATGCAATTGGGAGCGTACAAGCCTTACCCTAGTACGAAGAAATGCAACCTAAAGACTAAATGTCGTGGCAGGGCAGACCAGACCCTAAGCCTTGGTCGGCAACTGGTCTAGGGTGGAAGCTCCGATAAGCGGACAGTTAGAGCATTGCTTTGCTAATTCGGCAGCTTCTGCAGCTTGTCTTGTTATAGACGTATTGGCGGTACCTGTCCTCTGGAGTAAACTAGACAGGTCGAGAGAGGGATCATGCTGTATTGGCAAGACATGGTCTCTACATTCAGCCCAGGATTTGTGTTATGGAGAGGCATAACTCCATTTTACAAACTATCATCTGTCAAGACGGTCAGGTGCCAGTCAGGTTGAGAAAGAACGGTGATACAATGTGTTTTTCCCGGAAACGTATTTCTGGGGTCTGCCATCACGAAGATGCACTTAAGACATTAAAACATCTTGGGCATGAGTATGTATAAGGCAGGGGAACTGGTGAGTGATCGAGCATCGTTTTTGTTAGATCTGTGTTAAAAACTGCGATCTGCAAATGATCTTCTACTTGACGAGATGTAAACACGATTCTCGTTGCAGACAATGAACTTTTTCATGAACTTTTATTGTTCAAAGTTTGAAAGCACAAATGTACGTTATTTGCACCGGACCCCATACTTAGTCGTTAATCCACCCTTATAGTACTCTAAACAGAGCTGTGTTGTTTTCAAGCACAAAAAACACATGTTATTCGACACATTGCAAATCTACAATCTACAGCGAGAATGTTTAAGCAAGACGTTATGCATTTCTTTCAACGGTGTTCCTATTTGCTCTGAAATTCTGCTTGCTAACTATACAATTCGCATTCATTGTTCTCCGAAGGCAATGTTTTTGTTTTAATTTTCAATTGCCAACTAATTCCAGTTTAATTATACTATTGATCCTTCTAAATCGATCACGTGCATTGTCAGCAAATATAGTAAACAGCTTTGAATGAGAGCAATGGCTTTGTTACATGAAGAAATACATCGTGAATATATTTTCTCGTGACATTAGGCATTGAAAATAACCCGGGACAACCGTTAAACACTCACCGATGTATGTTTTCTTAGCGACTGTGAGTATGCTATGGAAGATCGAGACGGCTTGGACCACGAGGCAATAGCTTGAATCTCTAAGGACTAATATCTCTGAGCGGTCGACTTCAAGACGGCAACAGAGGTGAACGGATGGGAAGAAGCTGGCTTCTCATGGGCGAAGGTGCTAGAATATGTGTCAGGGCACGAAGCACCGGGTGCACGATATTCTCCTCCCCGAGAGAGGGATGGCTTTGGAGCAGACACAACGTGCATATGTGAGTCAAGTGAGAACAACGACTCGAACATCTCGACAGAGTGTTTGAACGCAATGCAGATGTAAGATACCCGGAGACGTAACTAACACCTTACATCGGCATCAGCACACTGGATGGTTAAGAACACGCGTTCTTATCCATTCGGTCATGTTGACCTACAGACGCACGATAATGATTACAGCAACCAACAACACAAGCACAACCAGAGCGCAAGCAGGATCAGAAGACAACGAAAAGGCGGGACCTACTCCGCTACACGACACAACAGGTAAAAGGCTGTAATCACAAAGGGCAGACTCATGAAAGCTTGGTTTACATTCGGCAACTTTTGGCGTGATTGTTCACATGGTCGCGTGATACTGGCGTGGCTAGAATTAGGGGCAGAGATGATTTGTTTGTGTTTATTCAAGATATAAGAAGCCCATGGAAGCATAAAAAGATCGATGTCTGACAAGAAACAACAGCAACAGCAACAGCTACAACTACTACTATAACAACAACAACTACTACTACAAAAACTACAACTACTACTACTTTTTCTACTACTACTACTACTACTACTACTACTACTACTACTACTACTACTACTACTACTACTACTACTACTACTACTACTACTACTACTACTACTACTACTACTACTACTACAACTACTACTACTACTACTACTACTACTGCTGCTGCTGCTGCTGCTACTACTACTACTACTACTACTACTACTACTATTACTACTACTACTACTACTCACAGGCCAAAACAACTGCTATAACTATCACAACATCAACAACAATAAAAATTACTACTACCACTCTTTGGCCAACTTTACTTAATAGTCTCTTACGGCATAGATGACAAGTTACACTGTTACTGTTATCTGTTTCTCTTATAGACTCCAGCAACTGACCGGCAACGTAGAATAATCTGCAGTGATTTATTTCAGCGGATCACTGGTTAAACATGGACAATTATAGAATCTTGAAATAGACGCGGTCTAGTCAATCATAACAATTATAGAATCTTAAAATAGTCGCGGTCTAGCCAATCATAACAATTATAGAATCTTGAAATAGGCGCGGTCTAGTCAATCATAACAATTATAGAATCTTAAAATAGTCGCGGTCTAGTCAATCATAACAATTATAGAATCTTGAAATAGTCGCGGTCTAGTCAATCATAACAATTATAGAATCTTAAAATAGTCGTGGTCTAGTCAATCATAACAATTATAGAATCTTGAAATAGACGCGGTATAGTCAGTCAAAACAATTATAGAATCTTGAAATAGGCGCGGTCTAGTCAGTCAAAACAATTATAGAATCTTGAAATAGACGCGGTATAGTCAATGATACCAATTACAGAATCTTGAAATAGTCGCTGTCTAATCAATCATAACAACGATAGAATCTTGAAATAGTCGCGATCAAGTCAATCACAACAATTACATAATCCCGCAAACCATTTTTGGAAACCTGTTACGTGATTGATAACGACAACGCTTCCCGTGTGTTGTTTAACGTACAAAATGGTCGCATGTTAAAGCTGGTCAAGGAAATTGCCATTCATTTACAAAAGCCAACTTTGTGCAAACTAAAAGACGGGATAGTAATCTGAAAATTAGTAGACAACTCAAATTACTGTGTGAACATGTGTTTTGTATATTTCAGCTTGAAGGATTTATCTTATTGCTGTAGTTTATATTGCATGAATTCTGCAGCATGTGCTTGACTTGGTGTAGTGAAATATGCCTGGCAATAAATCGTGCAGCCTATTGTTTGTGTTTTCATTGTTAAAATTCACTATGAGAAAAATTTATTTCACATCACAATGAATAACTTTGAGAAAACATTGTTTCGAATCACAACAATGACAGAATCACATGAATGACAGAATCACAACAATGACAGAATCACAACAATGACAGAATCACAACAAAGACAACATTTCAACATTGATATAATCATAACAATGACAGAATCACAACAAAGACAGAATCACAATAATGACAGAATCACAACAATGACAGAATCATAACAATGACAGAATCACAACAATGACAGAATCACAACAATGACAAAATCACAACATTGATATAATCAGAACAATGACAGAATCACAACAATGACAGAATCACAACAATGACAAAACCACAACATTGATAGAATCACAAGAATGACTGAATCACATAAAAGACAGAATCACAACAATGACAGAATCACGCAAACAATCGCTGTCTGTTCAGTCGTAACTGATTAATTTACCATGGGATGATTAATCGTCTGAGGCAACTTCCCGTATCTGCCATAGGCCTATATACAGCAGTGTTCCTTATGCAACCCCCTTTAATTTGATATATAATACAACATGTCTGTTACCATATTAACAACATTTAAGTCATAACTGTGACACACCTCTACTTCCCATTTTCCGCCATGAATTTCTGTTTAGTCAGAACCTTCTCTCTGTTTGGCACTCAATCAGATAACAAACGTTATATAAGCAATGACGAATGTTCCAATTTGCGGTAAAATGCATTGATATATGCATCTGTGTTAGGAACAATTCTCTGCTGCGATGACTTTTTCCCCAGAACTTACTATCGCAAAAAAGTCGACTGCATTCCAGACTGACCCATGAAAATCTGGAAAAGCAGTTGCCAATAGCAACATCAATAACACCAACTAACATTGCATGCCTCACTAAAGAGAAGCAGTTCCAGCAATCGCATATCAGGGTGATTTAATTAAATGTTTGAACAATTACAGCAGACCAGTTATTAAGCTTTTTAATTTTGTATGGCCAGCGAGTGATGTTCCAAATGTCCAATTGGCGCCTTTGCCCGCCCCTGGTTTAGAGCGCTTTGACCAATAATATAACAGAATTGATTTATTTGGTTGTTTCGGGATTTGAGGTGTAAATATTGAGCACAACCCACTACTGGCAATGCTGATCGTATTCCGGTACGAACCTGAAGCTTTTTCCACGTCCAATATAATGACCAACATAACAGAAGTCGAAGAAAGGAAAAAAAAACAAAGCCGCGTGACTTGGCGTGATTAGGTATTCACTGGATTATTTTGTGACCTAGCTGCTGTTGCTCATGTTGGAAATCAGGATTAAACTCTTGCTTCGCGATCCAAAGGGCTTGGGTTCGTTTCCCGAAGTTAACATTCGGCTCACAAGTATAGTTTTCTCGAGGAACCCTGGGGGTTGTCACTAGAGATTCGGGGTTCGTGCTCTGCGTGAATTTCGGCGGGCCGTTCTGCGGAAAGAGACAGCAATGTGGGATAACATCCGATGAAATGAGGTCGATCCCTTGCTGTTGTACTGTTTTATTCAAGGACTGACTTAACTGGTCCAATATACAGGCTGATAGGGTGGCAGGGAATGCACCTCTCGGTGGTAGATTATCTATGGACAATGGAGAGATGGTCGAGTGCCTGTGGGACCGGTGGAGAAAGAGGATAAACAAACTGAAAACCGTATGTGGATAAAATGATATGCCGGGGGATCGGCAGGGGCTCTGGACGAATCTCAAAACTGAGAGGGGAGACCATGAGAACTTTCAATCATATGACAGCTTGAACCATTAGCATTTTGAGTCTTCGCTGGCTATGGAAAGAGGGGGACGGAGCACGCATGGGAATGTCTCGAGTGCAGTAATAACGTTTTTGAGCTGAACTCAACTCAACTTTATATAGCTTCTTGGGAACTTTCACGTCTGACCCTCACGTGATACCAGCAAGCTTTTACATGCTTTGCCGTGCCCGTGATCGATTTGTCTTAACGTGTGTTTACCCATGTCAGGTAGTGATCAAGGGTGACGACAAGGCATGTGGCATCTTCTTCCTGATGCTGTGTTTTACAATTCAACACAGCTTTCAACCTGTCTCCAAGTAGTTTCCTGCTACAGGCCTTTGATGTGATATATGCCATTACAGTTTGTTGGCCTGGATGTGACGAGGAATATGTTGCCCTGGATGTAACGAGGAATAAGTTGGCCTGGATGTAACGAGGAATAAGTTGGCCTGGATGTAACGAGGAATAAGTTGGCCTGGATGTACGGAGGAATAAGTTGGCCTGGATGTACGGAGGAATAAGTTGGCCTGGATGTAACGAGGAATAAGTTGGCCTGGATGTAACGAGGAATAAGTTGGCCTGGATGTAACGAGGAATAAGTTGGCCTGGATGTATGGAGGAATAAGTTGACCTGGATGCATGGAGGAATAAGTTGGCCTGGATGTATGGAGGAATAAGTTGGCCTGGATGTATGGAGGAATAAGTTGGCCTGGATGTAACGAGGAATAAGTTGGCCTGGATGTAACGAGGAATAAGTTAGCCTGGATGTAACGAGGAATAAATTGGCCTGGATGTACGGAGGAATAAGTTAGCCTGGATGTAACGAGGAATAAGTTAGCCTGGATGTACGATGGAATAAGTTGGCCTGGATGTAACGAGGAATAAGTTGGCCTGGATGTACGGTGGAATAAGTTGGCCTGGATGTAACGAGGAATAAGTTGGCCTGGATGTAACGAGGAATAAGGTGGCCGGATGTAACGAGGAATAAGTTAGCCTGGATGTACGGAGGAATAAGTTGGCCTGGATGTATGGAGGAATAAGTTGGCCTGGATGTAACCAGGAATAAGTTGGCCTGGATGTAACGAGGAATAAGTTGGCCTGGATGTAACGAGGAATAAGTTGGCCTGGATGTAACGAGGAATAAGGTGGCCGGATGTAACGAGGAATAAGTTAGCCTGGATGTACGGAGGAATAAGTTGGCCTGGATGTAACGAGGAATAAGTTGGCCTGGATGTAACGAGGAATAAGTTGGCCTGGATGTAACGAGGAATAAGTTGGCCTGGATGTAACGAGGAATAAGGTGGCCGGATGTAACGAGGAATAAGTTGGCCTGGATGTAACGAGGAATAAGGTGGCCGGATGTAACGAGGAATAAGTTAGCCTGGATGTACGGAGGAATAAGTTGGCCTGGATGTAACGAGGAATAAGTTGGCCTGGATGTAACGAGGAATAAGTTGGCCTGGATGTAACGAGGAATAAGTTGGCCTGGATGTAACGAGGAATAAGTTGGCCTGGATGTAACGAGGAATAAGGTGGCCGGATGTAACGAGGAATAAGTTAGCCTGGATGTACGGAGGAATAAGTTGGCCTGGATGTAACGAGGAATAAGTTGGCCTGGATGTAACGAGGAATAAGTTGGCCTGGATGTAACGAGGAATAAGTTAGCCTGGATGTACGGAGGAATAAGTTGGCCTGGATGTAACGAGGAATAAGTTGGCCTGGATGTATGGAGGAATAAGTTGGCCTGGATGTAACGAGGAATAAGTTGGCCTGGATGTATGGAGGAATAAGTTGGCCTGGATGTATGGAGGAATAAGTTGGCCTGGATGTATGGAGGAATAAGTTGGCCTGGATGTAACGAGGAATAAGTTGGCCTGGATGTAACGAGGAATAAGTTGGCCTGGATGTAACGAGGAATAAGTTGGCCTGGATGTATGGAGGAATAAGTTGGCCTGGATGTAACGAGGAATAAGTTGGCCTAGATGTATGGAGGAATAAGTTGGCCTGGATGTATGGAGGAATAAGTTGGCCTGGATGTATGGAGGAATAAGTTGGCCTGGATGTAACGAGGAATACGTTGGCCTGGATGTAACGAGGAATAAGGTGGCCGGATGTAACGAGGAATAAGTTAGCCTGGATGTAACGATGAATAAGTTGGCCTGGATGTAACGAGGAATAAGTTGGCCTGGATGTAACGAGGAATAAATTGGCCTGGATGTACGGAGGAATAAGTTAGCCTGGATGTAACGAGGAATAAGTTGGCCTGGATGTACGGTGGAATAAGTTGGCCTGGATGTAACGAGGAATAAGTTGGCCTGGATGTAACGAGGAATAAGTTGGCCTGGATGTAACGAGGAATAAGTTGGCCTGGATGTAACGAGGAATAAGTTGGCCTGGATGTAACGAGGAATAAGTTGGCCTGGATGTAACGAGGAATAAGTTGGCCTGGATGTAACGAGGAATAAGTTGGCCTGGATGTAACGAGGAATAAATTGGTCTGGATGTAACGAGGAATAAGTTGGCCTGGATGTATGGAGGAATAAGTTGGCCTGGATGTAACGAGGAATAAGTTGGCCTGTATGTATGGAGGAATAAGTTGGCCTGGATGTATGGAGGAATAAGTTGGCCTGGATGTATGGAGGAATAAGTTGGCCTGGATGTAACGAGGAATAAGTTGGCATGGATGTAACGAGGAATAAGTTGGCCTGGATGTATGGAGGAATAAGTTGGCCTGGATGTAACGAGGAATAAGTTGGCCTGGATGTATGGAGGAATAAGTTGGCCTGGATGTATGGAGGAATAAGTTGGCCTGGATGTATGGAGGAATAAGTTGGCCTGGATGTAACGAGGAATAAGTTGGCCTGGATGTAACGAGGAATAAGGTGGCCGGATGTAACGAGGAATAAGTTAGCCTGGATGTAACGAGGAATAAATTGGCCTGGATGTAACGATGAATAAGTTGGCCTGGATGTAACGAGGAATAAGTTGGCCTGGATGTAACGAGGAATAAATTGGCCTGTATGTACGGAGGAATAAGTTAGCCTGGATGTAACGAGGAATAAGTTGGCCTGGATGTATGGAGGAATAAGTTGGCCTGGATGTATGGAGGAATAAGTTGGCCTGGATGTAACGAGGAATAAGTTGGCCTGGATGTAACGAGGAATAAGGTGGCCGGATGTAACGAGGAATAAGTTAGCCTGGATGTAACGAGGAATAAATTGGCCTGGATGTAACGATGAATAAGTTGGCCTGGATGTAACGAGGAATAAGTTGGCCTGGATGTAACGAGGAATAAATTGGCCTGGATGTACGGAGGAATAGGTTAGCCTGGATGTAACGAGGAATAAGTTGGCCTGGATGTACGGTGGAATAAGTTGGCCTGGATGTAACGAGGAATAAGTTGGCCTGGATGTAACGAGGAATAAGTTGGCCTGGATGTAACGAGGAATAAATTGGCCTGGATGTACGGAGGAATAAGTTAGCCTGGATGTAACGAGGAATAAGTTGGCCTGGATGTACGGTGGAATAAGTTGGCCTGGATGTAACGAGGAATAAGTTGGCCTGGATGTAACGAGGAATAAGTTGGCCTGGATGTAACGAGGAATAAGTTGGCCTGGATGTAACGAGGAATAAGTTGGCCTGGATGTAACGAGGAATAAGTTGGCCTGGATGTAACGAGGAATAAGTTGGCCTGGATGTAACGAGGAATAAGTTAGCCTGGATGTAACGAGGAATAAGTTGGTCTGGATGTAACGAGGAATAAGTTGGCCTGGATGTATGGAGGAATAAGTTGGCCTGGATGTAACGAGGAATAAGTTGGCCTGGATGTATGGAGGAATAAGTTGGCCTGGATGTATGGAGGAATAAGTTGGCCTGGATGTATGGAGGAATAAGTTGGCCTGGATGTAACGAGGAATACGTTGGCCTGGATGTAACGAGGAATAAGTTGGCCTGGATGTAACGAGGAATAAGTTGGCCTGGATGTAACGAGGAATAAGTTGGCCTGGATGTATGGAGGAATAAGTTGGCCTGGATGTATGGAGGAATATGTTGGCCTGGATGTATGGAGGAATAAGTGGGCCTGGATGTAACGAGGAATAAGTTGGCCTGGATGTAACGAGGAATAAGGTGGCCGGATGTAACGAGGAATAAGTTAGCCTGGATGTAACGAGGAATAAATTGGCCTGGATGTAACGATGAATAAGTTGGCCTGGATGTAACGAGGAATAAGTTGGCCTGGATGTAACGAGGAATAAATTGGCCTGGATGTACGGAGGAATAAGTTAGCCTGGATGTAACGAGGAATAAGTTGGCCTGGATGTATGGAGGAATAAGTTGGCCTGGATGTATGGAGGAATAAGTTGGCCTGGATGTAACGAGGAATAAGTTGGCCTGGATGTAACGAGGAATAAGGTGGCCGGATGTAACGAGGAATAAGTTAGCCTGGATGTAACGAGGAATAAATTGGCCTGGATGTAACGATGAATAAGTTGGCCTGGATGTAACGAGGAATAAGTTGGCCTGGATGTAACGAGGAATAAATTGGCCTGGATGTACGGAGGAATAGGTTAGCCTGGATGTAACGAGGAATAAGTTGGCCTGGATGTACGGTGGAATAAGTTGGCCTGGATGTAACGAGGAATAAGTTGGCCTGGATGTAACGAGGAATAAGTTGGCCTGGATGTAACGAGGAATAAGTTGGCCTGGATGTAACGAGGAATATGTTGGCCTGGATGTAACGAGGAATAAGTTGGCCTGGATGTAACGAGGAATAAGTTGGCCTGGATGTAACGAGGAATAAGTTGGCATGGATGTAACGAGGAATAAGTTGGTCTGGATGTAACGAGGAATAAGTTGGCCTTGATGTATGGAGGAATAAGTTGGCCTGGATGTAACGAGGAATAAGTTGGCCTGGATGTATGGAGGAATAAGTTGGCCTGGATGTATGGAGGAATAAATTGGCCTGGATGTATGGAGGAATAAGTTGGCCTGGATGTAACGAGGAATAAGTTGGCCTGGATGTAACGAGGAATAAGTTGGCCTGGATGTAACGAGGAATAAGTTGGCCTGGATGTACGGTGGAATAAGTTGGCCTGGATGTAACGAGGAATAAATTGGCCTGGATGTACGGAGGATAAGTTGGCCTGGATGTAACGAAGAATAAGTTGGCCTGGATGTAACGAGGAATAAGTTGGCCTGGATGTAACGAGGAATAAGTTGGCCTGGATGTAACGAGGAATAAGTTGGCCTGGATGTAACGAGGAATAAGTTGGCCTGGATGTACGGAGGAATAAGTTGGCCTGGATGTAACGAGGAATAAGGTGGCCTGGATGTAACGAGGAATAAGGTGGCCTGGATGTAACGAAGAATAAGTTGGCCTGGATGTAACGAGGAATAAGTTGGCCTGGATATACGGAGGAATAAGTTGGCCTGGATGCACATCGGCCGCTCTGTTTCTTAAACGGATTCAGAGCCAAATAAACTGTAGGTGTGAACCAAACATGGTAGTACATAACCAAGTGAACAAATATTATAATGTAAATTTCCGTTCACTGTACATTGAAATTGCCGAAGATACCACGAAACAAAACAGATAACACGATAAAACTATTATCCTGATATATCGTCCTTCTTTGGATTTTTGGGTCAACTCGACCGTTGATATTCCTCCATGCAACCGTCGCAATCCATCCAGCATCATTTCTCTTGGTCTGCCTCTGCCTCTCTTTCCTTCGATCTTTCCCAGTTGTCACGATGTTCACCATGAACGCCTACGCCAGTCGACATGGCACTTGGTGATGATGATCGTCCTTCTGTTCAAATGGAGGGGGGGGGGGCATGTGGCAATATAATATCCTTCGGCTCTAGATCAGTTAATTCAATTTTAAACCACTCTCGTGAAAATAAAAAGCGGAAGATAAAATAAAAAGGTAGAAACAATATTCAGACATAGACAGGATAAACAAATCGGAATCAGACATGTGGGGGCATATTAAAGTGCCGTAGGGCGTGATGACCTAACAACGTAATAGAAGAAGAGGAGACAAGCAGAAATCAATGAAATCACTGTATTCATTGACAGCTTTAGAGCCAATCACTGCTTCTCTTTCATTCATTGATAACTTTTCCGGCGAATCAGTGTACTCATTTTAATGATTGATCGGATTGTGTGTGTGTGTGGCAAATGTGCCGTGAAGCCGAGTGAATCTAGCGTGAGCAAGTCTAACATTGCTTTGTTTGTATAGAGAATGACAACTTCACGGGGCTGCTGTTGCTAGATAGGTCAACAAAACATTGGGGTAATGAACATTTAGAAACTAGGAGTGCGATACAGATTAAAATAATTCACTTCTATCTTTATGCAATGTTTATGCTTCTTTTCCTCTTTCTCCTTCTTCTCCTCTTTTTCCCCATTCCCTGCCGTCTACTACTTCTGCTTTTCTTGTGTCTGCTGCTCCTGGCGTTGCTGCTGCTGCTATGCTTCTTCTTCCTTCTTCCTCCCCCCTCCTCCTCTACCTTCTTCTTCTTCTTCTTCTTCTTCTTCTTCTTCTTCTTCTTCTTCTTCTTCTTCTTCTTCTTCTTCTTCTTCTTCTTCTTCTTCTTCTTCCTCCTCCTCCTCCTCCTACTCTTCCTCCTCCACCTCCTCTTCTTCCGCTTCTTCACCCTCTTCTTATTCGTACACCTCTAGCAGTCCTTCCTTCCTTCCTTCCTTCCTTCCTTCCTTCCTTCCTTCCTGCCTGCCTGCCTGCCTGCCTGCCTGCCTGACTTCCTACCTTCCTTCCTTCCTTCCTTCCTTCCTACCTTCCTTCCTTCCGCTCGCCCGCCCGCCAGCACTGAGTGGAGTCTACAAATAGTGGTTATTTATACTCTAGCAAGGGATAGACTGGGGGAACTGAGTGGAGTCTACAAATAGTGGTTATTTATACTCTAGCAAGGGATAGACTGGGGGAACTGAATGGAGTCCACAAATAGTGGTTATTTGTGCTCTAGCAAGGGATAGACTGGGGGAACTGAATGGAGTCCACAAATAGTGGTTATTTGTGCTCTAGCAAGGGATAGACTGGGGGAACTGAATGGAGTCCACAAATAGTGGTTATTTGTGCTCTAGCAAGGGATAGACTGGGGGAACTGAATGGAGTCCACAAATAGTGGTTATTTGTACTCTAGCAAGGGATAGACTGGGGGAACTGAATGGAGTCCACAAATAGTGGTTATTTGTACTCTAGCAAGGGATAGACTGGGGGAACTGAATGGAGTCCACAAATAGTGGTTATTTGTACTCTAGCAAGGGATAGACTGGGGGAACTGAATGGAGTCCACAAATAGTGGTTATTTGTGCTCTAGCAAGGGATAGACTGGGGGAACTGAATGGAGTCTACAAATAGTGGTTATTTGTGCTCTAGCAAGGGATAGACTGGGGGAACTGAATGGAGTCCACAAATAGTGGTTATTTGTGCTCTAGCAAGGGATAGACTGGGGGAACTGAGTAGAGTCCACAAATAGTGGTTATTTGTGCTCTAGCAAGGGATAGACTGGGGGAACTGAATGGAGTCCACAAATAGTGGTTATTTGTGCTCTAGCAAGTGGTACACTGGGAGCACTGAGTGGAGTCCACAAATAGTGGTTATTTGTGCTCTAGCAAGGGATAGACTGGGGGAACTGAATGGAGTCCACAAATAGTGGTTATTTGTGCTCTAGCAAGGGATAGACTGGGAACACAGTGTTTTGTCAACAAATATTAGTTATGCCCTGTCAACTGCTAGAATTGGGTCTTGTGCGTTATTGTTGCCTGCTGTCCCTCTCAATGTTTTTGTACCTTCTCTTGACAAGTGTCTGTCTTCATTTCCTCCCAGTCAGACCTAGAATCATAATTGTCGCTTCTGTGTGCCTGCTTTTGCCAGTCTGTCCGCTTTCTCATTTCCCTTGGCCCGACTGAGTGCTGGACGTCACTGCGTTGTCACTGTGTCGTGGGCAGACAATTGTTCTATTGTTGCTCTTTAGTACCATTTGTGTTATAAGTCACGTAGCGAAAACAGTATTAAGATATTGCCATGGAAACAGTATTAAGATATTGCCATGGAAACAGTATTAAGATATTGCCATGAAAACAGTATTAAGATATTGCCATGAAAACAGTATTACGATATTGCCATGAAAACAGTATTAAGATATTGCCATGAAAACAGTATTACGATATATCCATGGAAACAGTATTAAGATATTGCCATGAAAACAGTATTAAGATATTGCCATGGAAACAGTATTAAGACATTGCCATGGAAACAGGATTAAGATATTGCCATGGAAACAGTATTAAGATATTGCCATGAAAACAGTATTAAAATATTGCCATGAAAACAGTATTAAAATATTGCCATGAAAACAGTATTAAGATATTGCCGTGAAAACAGTATTAAGATATTGCCATGAAAACAGTATTAAGATATTGCCATGGAAACAGTATTAAGATATTGCCATGGAAACAGTATTAAGATATTGCCATGAAAACAGTATTAAGATATTGCCATGGAAACAGTATTAAGATATTGTCATGAAAAGAATGCATACCTTGTGAATGGGTTACGAAGGCAATTCGTAATCCTGCATACCACGTTCGAAACACAGATTTGGCAGCAGATTGGATTTCATACAATGGTATGAATGTCTCTCGTTCAGAAATCAATGGAAAACTACTGAACATAAACTTGCCAAGAAATCACAAACAGCTAAAATATGCTGGGGTTGACTGCGACGTCCTGTAAAGGATATGCAACTAACTTTTTTTGAATTATAAGAATACCTAGCAAACGAACACCTGAAATAGGAAAACAACAATGTGGATTCAATATAGGAAAAGACACAAACAATGCTATATAGGGTCTAGGAATATTAATTTACAGGGCCTCTGAAATGCAGATAGATGTGTGTATGTGCTTCATAGATTACACCAAAGCATCGCAAACAGAACACCATACACATGTAGTAACAATACCGGAAGCCATCCAACTATTTATCTCTGTTTTCATATCGCTCTTCTCCCATTATGCTTGCCAAATGTCACTAAGTTTTCAAATGTTTTTCTTATTCTAACGTGGCCAAACAATGCTGACTGTCTACGTCAATTCAGAAATGCGTTAATAAATGTTAAGACAATCTCTGGCGCTGACTTTACTAATTAAAATGTACTACTATGTGGAAAAAATAAAAGTATGAGCGAAGAAAGGAAAGAAAGTGGTTAAGAATATGAGACTTAATAAAGATGTTCTGAAAGGGGATCAAGAAATTCAAGAATAATACAGAGTAATTGTGCAAAATAGGTACAATGCAATAGCTAAACTAAGAGTAGGCCTATAAATGAACAATAGGAAATGTTAAGGGACTCCATTCACACAACAAGCAACTAAATATTACAGGAGAGCTACCAAAAAGCTAAGAAAACATGGATGACTAAGGAAATATTAAAGTTGATGGAGAAAAGAAATCAAAGTAAAAATGATAAACAAGAGTATGATAAGATAAATAAAGAAATAAGAGATACACGTTTAAAGGCAAGACAACTGACTAAAATGAGCAGTGCCAGAACATTGAGTTAAATTCAATTAGAGACTCACAAAATATGCACACACAAATCAGTGACCTCTTGGGAAGAAAAAAAAAAGTTAGTTGCATATCCTTTAAAGGACATCGCAGTCAACACTAGCGTTTTTTTCTGTTGTGATCTCTTGGTAAGTTTACGTTCAGTAGTTTGCCATTGCTTTCTGAACGACCGGCCTCCACACCATTCCATAACACCCGTAACCTCTTCGTCACGGAGCCGGCCATAGGAAGAAAAATATGAGTAAATGCGAGGTGTTTGAAATCAAGAACAGGAAAGATATTATTGGAGGAAAGTGCTATAATGAAGAACGAACGAACGAACGAACGAACAAACTTTATTTTCAAAGGGTTAAGAATTGGGCACTCAGGCCCGTCTAACATTCTGCCCTTCTATCACTCTCTTTCATACATTATTTCATTCACACATCATTCAAGGCTAACAGAGACCAACAACAATATAAAGGATATGCATTATAAAGGCATGGGCAAAATGCGAACATCAAAACTACACGACACAGTAATATTAGATAATGGTCTGACACTTGTTGTTAGCCATGTGGAATATACTGGCCTACCAAAAGGGGACTGGCTGTTATACTAGGGTTTTGTTATTATTATTATTATCTCTATTATTAAGGGGGAAGGTAATCCATATTGAGATAGTGTTCGAATAATTTGCGATTATATGAAAAGGGATTGGTGATGTCTTTGATTTCTTGTGGAAGATTGTTCCACAGCTGAGCTGCAGAGTACGTTAAGCTTGTTTTGTATAAGTCAATCCTAGGCTTCGGAATGTGTAATATATTTAAACGTTTACTGTGTCTAGCATTATATTTAAACAATGGCCAAAGGTAATTAATTTGGGGCATTCCGATGCAGGATTTTGTGAATTAGTTTAGCTTTATTGAAAAGCAGGCGTTTACGGAGTGGTAGTAACTGAAGGCGTTTATACAGGCTAGGATTGTCAGTTAAATGTTTGCTATAAATTAGACTCATGGCCCGTTTCTGGAGTGAGTAAAGTCGCTTGGTGTTTGAATTAGAACAACCGTCCCAGATCGTAGAGCAGTAGTCAAAGTGTGTCTGTATATGAGAAGTATAGAATAGTTTCCTTGTGTCCTCATCAAGGAAGTTTTTAATTTTGGCGAGTTGGTAGACTTTTTTCGCTGTTTGTTTAATGAGCACTTGAACGTGGGAATTAAAGGTTAGGTTTCTATCAATGATTAGGCCTAATGTTTTGTGCTCAATTACACTTTCTACTGGCATGTTATCGATGTGAAGTTGAAGTGTTGTGTGTGAGCTTAGAGTCTGAAGTCTTTGTCTGGTTGTTAATAACATTGATTTTGTTTTAGTGATGTTAATTTGCATACGGTTTGAATAGCTCCACCTAACTACATTATTTAATTCTTGTTGTAAAGACGACTCAAGTAAAATACAGTTTTCAGCGTTTGTGTACACTGTACAGTCGTCTGCAAATAGATCGCAGGACGACGAAAGATGCAAAGGTAGATCGTTAATATATATGGCAAATAGTAGAGGGCCAAGAATAGAGCCTTGCGGTACTCCAATATTGAAGGTAGTGGTTTGAGACAGAGATTTATTATGTGATACTACTTGCTTTCTGTTTGATAGAAAAGATGATATTAAAGTGACTACATTAGGGCCAATTTTCATTGTCTCAAGTTTTTTAATTAAAATAAGATGATCTATCATATCAAATGCTTTCTTTAAATCAATAAACACAGTTCCACATAGACTGTTGTTGTTTATATTCTGGTGCCAATTTTCTATCATGTTTGTTAGGGCCGTATGGCAAGAATATTTTGGTCGAAATCCTGATTGGCTGTCCACAATAAGCTTGTTGCGAACTAAATACTGTAATGTTACTTTATGGATGTGTTTTTCTAGTGGCTTAGATAGTGATGATAGTAAAGAAATGGGTCTGTAATTGTTCGGGAGACCATTGTCTAATGAACCAGATTTAAGAAGAGGGTACACTTTGGCGATTTTGAGAGCTGATGGAAAGTGGCCTTTGGTGAGACACTGATTATATACATAGGTTAGTGATATACAGATCACTGGCGCAGCACAACGGAGAATCCGGTTGCTGATTCCATCTAACCCAGATGAGGTTGTGTTTTTTAGGTTACTGAGATAAGTGAATACTTCAGTGATTGTCATTAGCGGTATGTCGGAAAGAATATCGCGGTAGCATGTATTCTCGCAAAACGATGACAATAAAGATAAGTTGCAAGGAGAATTAGGCATTGAAGCCTTCATCTGGTCTATGTCAGTTTGAAAAAAAAATCACTGAATTGGTCGCATGTAATATGATTTGATGGTAAAGAATTGCGGAAGTTATACTTGTTTGTCAAGGTGTTAATTGCCTTCCATATATCCTTAGTATTTGTTTTATCCATTACTAAGTTCTTAAAGTAATTTTTCTTTTCCCGTCGTATGGTATATTGAACTTTGTTTCTAAGAGTACGGTATGCACTGAGATCCCGCTTTTTATGTGCTTTATCTCTGTCTCTCATAATTTCAAGTGAAGAGGTGGTATGAGCACATAAGACAGTTATGTAAGCACATATGAGCATTATGCCAATGCAGGCAGAGAATAATTAACACAAGAAGGTAACTTAGAAGAGCCACCTATTCTAAAAGAAGAATTCGCTGACGCTATAATATATATGAGGAAAAATAAAACAGTCGGGCCAGATAGAATCACAATAGAAGATATAGAACTACTCTGGGAATTTGGAGTAGAAATATTCACCAAAATGTTGAATAATATTTACAGCATTGGATATTTACCGAGTGATGTGCTGAAAAGAAGGAAAAGGGAACATGGAGGATGTAGTGGGGGAATTATGTTTTAGGTACAAGAAATGAAAGAGGAGAAAACCTAATATAATGGGCACATATCAATGATATGATGATCATTGAGAACACATGGTTTAAACACCATAAAAGACGACTATACACACGGAAAAGCCCTGATAAGAAAATACGCAAACAAATTGACTACATACATATTAATAAGAGATTTAGAAATTATTTAATTAATCTAAAGACAATGCTTGGTACTGACTGTAATAGTTATCATGTACCACTATGCGGACAAATAACAGTAAGATTAAAGAGAGGTAAACAATGGTTAGGAGCATGAGACTTAATAAAGAGGTTCTGAAAGTAGATAAAGAAATTCAAGAACAATACAGAGTGACTGTGAAAAATAGGTACAATGCAAAAGCTAAAATACAGAGTATAAATGAAGAATGGGAAATGTTAAGTGACTCCATTCATCAAACTAGCAAAGAAATATTACCGGAGAGAAGCCAAATAGCTAAGAAAAAAAAATGGATGAATAAAGAAATCTTAATGTTGATGGACAAATGAAAACAGAGTAAAATTGACAAACAAGAATACGCTAAAATAAATAAAGAAATAAAAGATAAATGTGTGAAGGCAAAAGAAAGTTGGTTAAACGAGCAGTGCAAAAACATTAAAATAAATTCCATTAAAGATACAAAATATATACACAGACAAATCAGTGCGCTCACGGGCAGAAAAATACGAATAAATACAGGGTGTTTGAAATAACAAAACAGGAACGATATTATTGGAGGAAGGTGCTATAATGAAGAGGTGGAATGAGTATATAAGAGACTTATATGATGGAGAAAGGGAAGAATTAACAGAAAAAAGTAACTTAGAAGGCCCACCTATTCTAAAAGAAAAAGTCGCTGACGCTATAAAACATATGAAGAAAGGAAAATCAGCTGGGCGAGATGAAATCACAACAGAAGAATTAGACATATTGGGAGAATTTGGAGTAGATATACTAACCAAAATGTTGAGTGATATTTACAGCAGTGGATATTTACCGAGCGATATGCTGAAATCTGTATTTATAGCTATACCAAAAAGACCAGGAGCAGTTGAATGTGAAGATTTTCGCACAATTAATCTCATAAACCATATCACTAAGCTTCTACTCAGAATCATAATGAGGAGAACCAGAAAGAAAATAAAAATGAAAATTAGTGAAGAACAGTATGGATTTGTGGAAGGAAAGGGCACAAACAATGCAATATATACATTACGGACACTAATAGAAAGGTCAATAGACAAACAGAAAGACATATATTTGTGCTTCATAGATTATACTAAGGGATTTGTAAAACATGATGAACTGATTAAAATGTTAGAAGATATGAACATTGATCGGAACGATTTAAGAATAATAAAGAATATTTACTGGAACTAAGTGGCAGCAATTAAAATGGGAAATAAAGAGGGTAGTTACGAACAGATAAAGCTAGGAGTTCGACAGGGGTGTGTCTTGTCACCCGATCTCTTCTCCCTATATAGCGAAGTAATAATGAGAGAGATCAAAGAGAAGCCAGGAATACTAATCGGAGGATATAATATAAACAATATACGCTATGCAGATGACACAGTATTGGTGGCGGATAATGCAACAGACCTACAACAATTGATGGACATTGTAGTAACAGAGAGTGCACAGAAAGGACTCTCCTTGAATATCAAGAAAACAGTAACAATGGTGATATCAAAGAAAATGGTGACACCAAAATGTGACATAGAAATAGACGGCGAAATTCTTAACCAAGTAGATAATTTTAAGTACCTAGGGGCATTTATAACATCAGATGGAAGATGTACCACAGAGATTAAGAGCAGAATAGGGCAAGCAAAAGCTACATTTCAGAAAAATGAAAAGTATCTTATGCAGCAAGTCACTATCATTGAAAGTAATAAGGAGAGTGCCGGAATGCTATATAGAGACTGTTTTGCTGTATTGCAGTGAATCTTGGAATGTAAATTAACACACTAGACAGACCTTGGAAGCAACGTACATATGGTTCCTGAGACGAATGTTAAGAATTCCCTGGACTGCCAGAATAACTAACAACTATTGTCGAAAGAGGCCAATAAAATTAGACCATTACGAATATATACAACAATAAGAAAGAGACAAATGCTTTCTTTGGTCACATGATAAGAAGAGAAGCATAGGAGAATATTGTGACGACTGGAAACATGAAGAGGAAAAGAGGCAGAGGCAGACCAAGAAAAATTATGCTGGATGGACTGAAACGGTGGCATGGAGGAATGTCATCAGCAGAGTTGATCCAGAACTCTCATGACCCAGATCTGTGGAGAGTCATGAACGCCCACACCAGCTGACAGGGCACATGATGACGATGATAATGATGACGTCAAACTCATCTAATCAATTTACAATTTTCCTTTGCTTCTTGTAGGACAATCTCATTCGAATTCATGTCCATCCATGGTATTCTTTTCATTTTTCTCAGCAACCAGATTTCCACGGCATTATATATTTCTCAACAACAGAGTTGCTCAATACATACCTCAATGGATTGACAAGATACTACACACAGGCGATGGGAACCTAGGGAGGCCGACACATCGGAAGCTTCCGGCTTCATCAATTGCTAGGCATTTGTTGGAAAGCGGCCATGTGATTGATAGAGACAATGCTTTTCGCGTCTTGTTGAACACACAAAATAGTCGCTTGTTAAAGTTTTCAGAAGCCATAATGATTAATCTATATAGGCGAGTTTTGTGCAAACAGAAAGACATGTTAGTCAGTTTAAAATTACCGTGGTAGACAATTGACAGTACTGTGCGAACTTGTGTATATTTCAGCTTGAAGGATTTATTTAGTTATTTTACTTTATATTGTGTGAATTCTGCAGTATGTACCTGACGAGATGCAGCGAAATATGCCAGGCAATAAATTGTGCAATCTATTGTTTGTGTCTTCGTTATTCAAATTATCCACTTATTGCCCATGTCTCGCATGCATACAGCAATACAGGTTCTATATAGTACCTTAACACACTCTTGCTTCAGAATAGGTGAACAAGAACCGGCTTCTAAAACACTGCACGTCCTTTTACAAGGCGCTGCAATCAACCTCAGCCTGTATTGGTTGTCGTGATCTACGAAGCAATTTTAAGTTTCATTAGTTCGCCACTGTTTTTTTTTTAACGAGAAATCAACATTCAAGTCCAACTGGCTGATTTGTGAAATTAATCCACAACTCCACCGCCAGCAGAGACAGTTTAAGCTCGAGGAAGTTAAAAATCTCAGCCACGCCGACGTCTTACTGGTTTTTATGAGTACCAAAATAAGATATTAATGTAATACTCAATAGGAAAACACGAATTAACGAATACCACCGCAAATGTTTGTTTGCCACACCGAATATTACCGCAAATATTGCAACGACATCCCAGTATCCCCTGGGGTTGGAATAAACATAAAGAACAAAGTTTCTCGTCTGCGACCTCCTACGGCAAATCGTTTCAAATCAATTTACCGCTTGTCCCGTGTCTGTGTTGATTTTCTCCCAGCTCTTAGGGGATTTCTCGGTCATGTTTTTCACCGTTTTATTTATGCATTCTAGAATTTGTTGGTTTGATCAGTTACTGAAGTGGTATGTTCTACAACTTCATATATTATTATCTCCTCTCTGATATGTCTGCACTTTTAAGAGGCTGAGAGGTTTGCTTGGTTCAAAGACTCCAAATGGTGTGCCGACGGCAGCGCAGCTAGGTTCTCCCATGTCGGACAGGTCAAGGAATAAGAAACAGGCGATCAGGAATATTTGTAGTCGTTCGGTTACAACTTCAAAGCAACTGCTACACCCCACAATTGCTTCGTTCCTGTGCCAGCGAAAACACACGCAATGCTTATCAATTGTTCTATGTGAACTCGTGAAACAGTATCAAATTGCCGGAGCACCGACCATAGGCCATCCTTCAGGTGAATATGCAGTTCAGTCTGAAAGAGACGGTCGTTCAAACAAACCACAGAAACTCTTATTGGGAAAGACTTCGGGTTGGGGGTGTGGGCCGAATGAACACAAACTTTTCCTAGGGACACTGAATGAACACAAATTATATCTAAGGACACCGAAAGAACACACACTATATCTAAGGACAACGAATGAACACAAACTATACCTAGGGACACCGAATGAACACAAACTATACCTAAGGATGCACACTGTCACATGCGTAAGGGCACATCCGAGACACATGGTTAAGAGGGATACAGCAGAAAAAAAACACGGTGTTCTGTTGGCGATCGAACCAAGGGACCTAACTCGTGATGACCACCATGTACTGGAGTGATTCTTCCCCCGCGTCAACAGGGCGTCGGAAGTTTAAAAAGGTCCCCCTTCTCTAGCGTTTCTGTGTTCAAGGCGTCCTAGGGTCACCAAGTAACAGCAAAGAACACGAAACTACTACTACCGAGGCTTCTATACACCACAAGGCAGTTTCGAATATGGTATACACAACTATAATCAAGTTATCACAGTGTTCGACTAACACTTTCTCATCGACATAGAGGAGAGATGTGAGCACCGAGGCCAGTTGGGGCAGGTGTACCTTTTACTTAACAGCTATCGGGTCATAGCCGACGAGTGTTTAGCTATTTTTATCACCTGTATAATATTACCCGTGAACACAACAAGCTTCCCCGGATCAATCTTAGGCGTCTCATATAACATGACATATCACGTACCCGCTGTCCTGACCAGCAAAGTTATTGCGTCTCAGAGCAGACAATTACACTTTCATTAACTCTTCTGCCTGGCCAAAGGTGTCTTTGCATCTTTCCCCAGAAACCCAGTTCCAATGCCAATATATATTTTTCAATGTATCGGCTCATTGCCACATTTCACATGCAGACAAAAGTACAGGTTCTATGTCCACTCCAACAGTCAAATAAGAAAACATGTTAACCAAATTATTAAAAATATTGGCCAAATATAGAAATATATCGACCAGACTTATAAAATATAGTAAAATTTGTTAGCCAAATTTATAAAAACTCGTGGTCAAAATAAGAAATATCTCAACCAAGCGTATAAAAGGTAGGAAAAAGGCTAGTCAAACTAATGAAAATGTTGGCCAAATACAGAAATATCTCGACCAACTTATAAAATGTAGAAAAAATTGTTAGCCAAACTGACAAAACTGTTGGCCAAAATAAGAAACGGATCGACCAACTTATAAAATGTAGGAAAATTGTTAGCCAAACTAATTACAAATGGTGACCAGAATAGGAAATATCTCGTCCAAACTTATGAAAAGTAGGCAAATTGTTCGTCAAACGTGAAATATATTGGGCAAGTAGGAAATCATGTTAGCCAAATAGGGAAAATATTGATCAAACTTATAGATGTCTCGTCCAAACTTATAAAATGTATGAAAATTTGTTAGCCAAAGGTGAAAAATATTGGCCAAGTAAAGAAATATTTCATCCGAATTTATAACAAGTAAGAAAACATGCTAGTAAAATCAAGAAACATGTCGACAGAAGTAATACAATAGGAAAAACGATGGACAAATTTATAAAGATGTCGACCGTTATAAGAAAATGTGTTACCCAAATTAGGAAAAATTTGACCAAGTTTTGAAACATCTCGACCAAACTTACAAAACGTAGGAAAACATGTCGACTAAAGTAGAAACATTTGTTAGCCAAAGATGAAAAATAGTGGCCAAGTAAAGAAATAGCGCATCCAAACTTTTAAAATGTATGAATATTTATTAGCCAAAGGTGAAAACTGTTGACCAAGTAAAGAAACTTCTCGTCCAAACACATATAAAGTAGGAATCTTTGTTAACTAAATGTGAAAAATATTGTCCAAGTAAAGACATGTTTCAACTAATCTTATAAATATGTCGTCCAAACTTATAAACATTAGGAAAATGTGTTAACCAAATGGGAAAAATATTGGCCAAGTGGAGAAATATCTCAACCATACTTATGAAAAGGAGGAAAATGTGTTAACCTAATGGGGAAAATATTGGCCAAGTGAAGAAATGTCTCATCCATTCTTATAAACAAATTAGGAAAATGTGTTAACCTAATGAGAAAAATATGGCCCCAAGTGAAGAAAAATTTACACAAAACTTATAAAACTTAGGAAAATGTGTTAACCTAATGAGAAAAATATTGACCATGTAAAGAAAAATGTACACAAAACTTATGAAAAGTAGAAAAATTTGTTAACCACAAGGGACAAATATATGGGCTAAACTATGAAATATGTTGACCGAAGTAAGAAAATGTGTTAGCCAAATGGGGAAAAAATGTTGGCCAAAACATGAAACATCTCGACCAAACTTATAAATATCTCGTGTAAACTTATAAAAAATTAGGAAAAATATTGCTTCTGTAGTTATGTCAAACGGGTCTTGAACTTTTATCTGAACAGACATTTCACAAGACATAATCATCAACGTCAACACTTTCCCTCTTTTACATTACCGAAATCTTCAACTTACCATTCCAGCGTATCTGCTAAAGAAGCACTTATACAGACTAATCACTCATCTCTCCCCACTCTTGGTTTGTTTCTTTCTCACACAAAGTGTCTCTGTCTTTCATAGATAGCTTCACAACTTTTCCATGTCGCACCACTAAGAACTCCAAACCTTCGTTGTACATGAGCTCTAATGAAACAGTCATAACAACATTTATGGCAATGCAATCTGTGGCTCCACCTGGGATAGTTTCGATATCATCTGAGATTCGTCAGCAAAGATCCACTTCCCATGGCTGACATCTTCAACTTTCTATACCACAATGTCTGCTACACTAACTGTCGTGGAATACTGAGAGTTAATGATTCCCAGATAGACGACTTTATACACCGACTAACCAGGTAGGAGAAGGGTTAACAAACAGAACAGTAAGGATAACCAACAACGGTGTGACCGGAGTCAATGACCCCTAATGTTAACGGGTTGAAGTGTTAACGTAGAAATAACAGCGGCTCAGGTCAACGAGAGTGTAGGATGACGAGGTTAATTCACTGGTCAAAAACATCCCGAAATGTCGGGTGGAGTCACCAGGCGCATGTGTTTATAGGTCAAGGTAACCTGGCGCGTGGACAAATAGATTTGCGACAAAGGCAGACAGCACTATTGGACAGGATCGCGGTCAGGTGATAAAGACAGGATTGAAAAACCCAGATAGTATCAGGTGTGTGTGGAGAGATAGTTGGGGCTGAGAAGGAGGGGGAGAGATGGGTTACTGAGGAAAATTTCCACAGCATATTGACTCAGAGGGAAGGAACAAAACAATGAGGGTTTTATAAAATAACGGAAAAGTTTCAGATCAGTAATTTTCCACTAACGGTGATAATGAAGTATTGACTGGAGGTGTCAAGCAAGGTCAAGGACTATGCGGCAAAAATGACATATAAAGAGTGGCCACTTCTTTGTGGAAGTGAGTGTGATTCTTTATTTCCATGAGACAAGGGAGTATGAAAAGGGTGGTGCGGCGTTCGGAAGAACGTTTGTGTATCTATTGTGCATTAGTACTCCCAATTCAGACAAGGATAATTATAAGGTTCCAATCTCCTAGTGAAATCAGAGAAGAGATGAAGAGTACTACACTGGAGTAAATAAAGTACTTAGAACCAAAAAGAACATAGACATGTTTTAAGATGAAGACGTGATAAAGTAAATTCAAATACAGAACACTGTATGCTCAAACGAATATACCACTAAAACACTTAAAAGGAAAAGATGTTAACCTGTGGCAAGCAGGGATACTTACAACTACATACGTCTTGTATGCATAGGGAAGAAAGAATAGACAAGTAAAAACATTGCTAGTAATAAAAGACAATAGGAAGAACTGTGACGTTGTGGTGTTTTTCGATGTTGGATACTTACCGTCATGAAACAGACTCGGGCGCAGTCATAAACTTACGGGACTTTTATTACGGTACAGTGAATCAGTGGTGAACAGTTTTGTTTAATTCAATAACGGATTTATCATCAGACTCAAGCATACGGATCATCCAGGGTGAGCTCTGTCCTGTTTGATGTGCTGTCCTGTGATCTTGAAGAATGAATGGGCGAGAAGCAACACCGCTGATAGACATTCAGAGTTCATTCTGGCATCAACAATAGAATACACTACCAACTACGCTTACAAAGTCCATACATACACCAGACATAGTTTTTTTTATTAATAAATCTTTTGTTTATCGTTGAAAGGAACTGTTGTCGGAGTATGTGTTGAGGGAATAACAGAGAGAGTGAAAGAAATAGATATATGGAAGGGAAGACAGAAGGGAGGAGTGTAGACCAAAGTCAGTCAATAATCCCAACAGATAATAAGTTTGAAGATGTGCTTGTTGATTCCAACTTCCTCTCGGGAAAACAAGTGACACTAACCTTCCATTGGTCCATCTTTCAACAATACAAAGAGTGTTCTCGAAGTCTCGCTAACATAACATTGCTTACTTTGTCCACCTCTATCACACTTTGTCATTTCACAATTGCAATAGCGGCAAGTCCGCAACCAACCAACAGTGTCTGTTATGAAGTCGACCTTTATTAAAGCCACGCCTGCCTTATTGAGCCATTGAATACACTCTACCACATCTTCTAACCGACTTTCAACGTTTCATATCAAATAACATTTACATTCTCTTGCAATACAGAACAGCCGATTTTCTGCTGACTAGGCAGATTTTTCAACCTAATAGAGATAAATCATCTGTCCGCCTAACCTACTAGGCGTTATTCTAGACAACGAAGATGGTCATCGACCATCACCCCTAGGCAGAACTTGAAAAAACAACAGAGATTGGGTTCCTGAGACGAATGAGTTGCATTCCTTGTACTACCAGAGTAACTAACGATGATCGCCTAACAGAGCCTAAGGAAAATAATCCCACGGCACTTAATAAGGTAAGGATGCTTGAGCTTTGATTAAATCTGATTCCAACCGGGAGAGACGCACGAGGAAACATTTCCGACGTGTATTACTCCAGTGTGTTACCGGGAATTTCAGCACATACAGGATCAGCACATACAGGATCAGCACCTACAGGATCAGCAAGAACAAGATCAGCACCTACAGGATCAGCAAGAACATGATCAGCACCTACAGGATCAGCAAGAACACGATCAGCACCTACAGGATCAGCAAGAACACGATCAGCAAGAACACGATCAGCAAGAACACGATCAGCACCTACAGGATCAGCAAGAACACGATCAGCAAGAACACGATCAGCAAGAACACGATCAGCACCTACAGGATCAGCAAGAACACGATCAGCAAGAACACGATCAGCAAGAACACGATCAGCACCTACAGGATCAGCAAGAACACGATCAGCACCTACAGGATCAGCACCTACAGGATCAGCAAGAACACGATCAGCAAGAACACGATCAGCAAGAACACGATCAGCACCTACAGGATCAGCACCTACAGGATCAGCAAGAACACGATCAGCAAGAACACGATCAGCAAGAACACGATCAGCAAGAACACGATCAGCAAGAACACGATCAGCACCTACAGGATCAGCAAGAACACGATCAGCAAGAACACGATCAGCACCTACAGGATCAGCACCTACAGGATCAGCACCTACAGGATCAGCACCTACAGGATCAGCAAGAACACGATCAGCAAGAACACGATCAGCAAGAACACGATCAGCACCTACAGGATCAGCAAGAACACGATCAGCAAGAACACGATCAGCAAGAACACGATCAGCACCTACAGGATCAGCAAGAACACGATCAGCAAGAACACGATCAGCACCTACAGGATCAGCAAGAACACGATCAGCAAGAACACGATCAGCACCTACAGGATCAGCAAGAACACGATCAGCAAGAACACGATCAGCAAGAACACGATCAGCACCTACAGGATCAGCACCTACAGGATCAGCAAGAACACGATCAGCAAGAACACGATCAGCAAGAACACGATCAGCACCTACAGGATCAGCAAGAACACGATCAGCAAGAACACGATCAGCACCTACAGGATCAGCAAGAACACGATCAGCAAGAACACGATCAGCACCTACAGGATCAGCACCTACAGGATCAGCACCTACAGGATCAGCAACAACAGGATCAGCAACACAGGACAGAACACAGGTATAGCATGAACACAGGACAGAACACAGGTATAGCATGGGCACAGGACAGAACACAGGTATAGCATGGGCACAGGACAGAACACAGGTATAGCATGGGCACAGGACAGAACACAGGTATAGCATGGGCACAGTACAACATACATGTATAGCATGAACACGTTACAGGACAGGTATATAGCAGGGTGCTGTAATATTCAACAATGCGCTTCCTGTATAATGGGGTTCAGACAAGCAGACATAATGACAGACAGACATGGAGGCAGATAAACAGACAGACACAAGTCTGACATGCGAAGTCTGATAAACAACCAAATAAATACATAAAAAGACAATTAGATAGACATATATACATTCAGACAGAAAGACAGACAAATATAAGCAGACTGATACACAGACAGACAGACAGACACACAGACACACAGACACACAGACAGACAGGCAGATAAACGGACGGACGGACGGACGGACGGACGGACGGACGGACGGACGGACGGACGGACGGACGGACGGACGGACGGACGGACGGACGGACGGACGGACGGACGGACGGACGGACGGACGGACGGACGGACGGACGGACGGACGGACGGACGGACGGACGGACGGACGGACGGACGGACGGACGGACGGACGGACGGACAGACAGACAGACAGACAGACAGATAGATAGATAGATAGATAGATAGATAGATAGATAGATAGATAGATAGATAGATAGATAGATAGATCAAACATCATAAATAAAATAATACAAAATAATGTTTCCTCTTACAAAATAACTCACCAGAATTCCAGAAGCAATACAACTCGATCGTTCCTCCGAGTATCCAAACAATAATTATATCTTTGAACTTGATAACTTCCCGCCACAAGTACTATTTGATACGAATGTTTAGTGAAGCAGAATGTTTAGGCAATGGAACATACAGATACGCCACAAACACATCAATGAAACGTCTGGGCCCCGTAGTTAACTTCATTCATGTTAAAAATGGCAAATATAATTCAATGAACATTTTGGATACCATTACTGAGACCGATGTTTATCACCGGAAATCTATTGATAAATTTTAGTGCGATGGAAGCTACAGTTGAAAATATCTGTAGTCAAGAACACAAAAACAACTGCACACAAAGACAAGAAATCCATTGAGGTCGTGACATGCGCAGTGACCATGAAAACATTAACAACTTTCAAAACAATGATTTGCCGTAGTCAATTTGAATAACAAGGACACAACCAATACATTGCACGATTTATTGCCTGGCATATTTCGCTGCATCTCGTCAGGTACATACATCATACAAGTCTTATCCTAGTTCGAGGAAATGCAACCTAAAGAATAAAATGTCATGGCAGGGCAAATCAGGCCCCAAGCCTTGTTCGGCAAACGGTCTAGGATCGAAGCTCCAACAGGCGGACTGTTAGAGCATTGATTTGCTGATCAGTCAGCTTCTACAGCTACTCTGGTTCCAGATACATTGGTATTACTTTTCCTCTGGAGTAAAGTAAGCAGGCCGAGAGGGGGATCATGCTTCATGGGCAACACATGGTCCCCAAATTCAGGCCAGGCTTTGTACTATGGCGAGGTAGCCACTTTTTTTTTTTTTAAAGCACAACGTAACAAACTGCCCGCTGTGAAGACTGCAAGGTGTCAGCACATTACTTAAAACAAACATGTCTACAAGTATATTTATCAAGGTAAAGAAATTACACAGAATGAACGGATTGGAATATCTAGGTTCACTGTCGAATCTAGCCAATTTATTTTATTTATGCAGGCCAGTATAGAATGCCAGTATGCGTTAATCATGATAATTGGAAACACGCGTGAGCAGTGAATAAATTAACAAACAAATATTGGATATGTTTGATTGTGAGCAATGTTGACAGTCAAACACAGGGATTATCATGTCGCCATTGCATACGCACCAATATATCGGAACATACGACATGATTGCCAACTGTCGCCATTCATATATCGTAGGCAATGAATGAATCTACAAAACGCGAAAAGTAGATTGTGAGCTTTACTAGAACACGACTGCAAGAAACAAAATGGACGTTGTGGCTAAAGCCGTCGCCAGCACAGAACAAACAAACACAAACAGACACGACTACATGAAAAACACTACACGAAAATATTAAGGCTGCTTATCTGTATCCTTGTTTGGCTGAATACGTTTTAAGCGACCAAGGCGTTTGATGACTATCAGTGGATGAAATGTACCGGATGTGCGATTCAGGTGGTAGGTAAACTAAAGGTCAATACAGTCAGAAGCTCAGGGATTTGCTTAGCTACCCGGTATGAGAACACGTGTGAGCGAATGGTAAAATATGGATTAGTAGTGGACTATAACCGGCTCTGTGGTGAAGGTATCACGGACGCAGTTCGCAATACCGCATCCCGCGCTCGAAACACAGCTGCGGGCGATTTGGATGCAGACTGCCTTGCGTTAGTTTTCATAAAATGGTATGAATGCCGGTCGCTCAAAGACAGACAGACAGACAGACAGACAGACAGAGGAACAGACACACAGACAGACAGACAGACAGAGGAACAGACACACAGACAGACAGGCAGGCGGGCGGGCGGGCGGACGTGACGTGACGTGACGTGACGTGACGTGGCGTGGCGTGGCGTGGCGTGGCGGGGCGGGCGGGCGGGCGGGCGGGCGGGCGGGCGGGCGGGCGGGCGGACGGACGGACGGACGGACGGACGGACGGACGGACGGACGGACGGACGGACGGACGGACGGACGGACGGACGGACGGACGGACGGACGGACGGACGGACGGACGGACAGACAGACAGACAGACAGACAGACAGACAGACAGACAGACAGACAGACAGACAGATAGACAGATAGATAGATAGATAGATAGATAGATAGATAGATAGATAGATAGATAGATAGATAGATAGATAGATAGATCGATAGATCAAACATCATAAATAAAATAATACAAAATAATGTTTCCTCTTACAAAATAACTCACCAGATTTCCAGAAGTAATAGAACTCAATTGTTCCTCCCAGTATCCAAACAATAATTATATCTTTGAACTTGATAACTTCCCGCCAAAAGTACTATTTGATACGAATGTTTAGTGAAGCAGAATGTTTAGGCAATGGAACATACAGATACGCCACAAACACATCAATGAAACGTCTGGGCCCCGTAGTTAACTTCATTCATGTTAAAAATGGCAAATATAATTCAATGAACATTTCGGATACCATTACTGAGGCCGATGTTTATCACCGGAAATCTATTTATAAATTTTAGTGTGATGAAAGCTGCAGTTGAAAATATCTGTAGTCAAAAACACTAAAACACCTGCACACAAAGACAGGAAATCCATTGAGGTCGTGACATGCGCCGTGACTATGAAAATATTAACGACTTTCAAAACAATGTTTTCCCGTAGTCAATTTGAATAACAAGGACACAATCAACACATTGCACGATTTACTGCCTGGCATATTTCGCTGCATCTCGTCAGGTACATACATCATACAAGTCTTATCCTAGTTCGAGGAATTGCAACCTAAAGAATAAAATGTCATGGCAGGGCAAATCAGGCCCCAAGCCTTGTTCGGCAACTAGTCTAGGATCGAAGCTCCAACAGGCGGACAGTTAGAGCATTGATTTGCTGATCAGTCAGCTTCTACAGCTACTCTGGTTCCAGATACATTGGTATTACTTTTCCTCTGGAGTAAAGTAAGCAGGCCGAGAGGGGGATCATGCTTCATGGGCAACACATGGTCCCCAAATTCAGGCCAGGCTTTGTACTATGGCGAGGTAGCCACTGTTTTTTTTTTTAAAGCACAACGTAACAAACTGCCCGCTGTGAAGACTGCAAGGTGTCAGCACATTACTTAAAACAAACATGTCTACAAGTATATTTATCAAGGTAAAGAAATTACACAGAATGAACGGATTGGAATATCTAGGTTCACTGTCGAATCTAGCCAATTTATTTTATTTATGCAGGCCAGTATAGAATGCCAGTATGCGTTAATCATGATAATTGGAAACACGCGTGAGCAGTGAATAAATTAACAAACAAATATTGGATATGTTTGATTGTGAGCAATGTTGACAGTCAAACACAGGGATTATCATGTCGCCATTGCATACGCACCAATATATCGGAACATACGACATGATTGCCAACTGTCGCCATTCATATATCGTAGGCAATGAATGAATCTACAAAACGCGAAAAGTAGATTGTGAGCTTTACTAGAACACGACTGCAAGAAACAAAATGGACGTTGTGGCTAAAGCCGTCGCCAGCACAGAACAAACAAACACAAACAGACACGACTACATGAAAAACACTACACGAAAATATTAAGGCTGCTTATCTGTATCCTTGTTTGGCTGAATACGTTTTAAGCGACCAAGGCGTTTGATGACTATCAGTGGATGAAATGTACCGGATGTGCGATTCAGGTGGTAGGTAAACTAAAGGTCAATACAGTCAGAAGCTCAGGGATTGGCTTAGCTACCTGGTATGAGAACACGTGTGAGCGAATGGTAAAATATGGATTAGTAGTGGACTATAACCGGCTCTGTGCTGAAGGTATCACGGACGCAGTTCGCAATACCGCATCCCGCGCTCGAAACACAGCTGCGGGCGATTTGGATGCAGACTGCCTTGCGTTAGTTTTCATAAAATGGTATGAATGCCGGTCGCTCAGAAAGCAATGACAAATTACTGAGCTCAAACTAGCCAAGAAATCACAAACAGCAAAAATAATGATGGGGTTGACTGCAGCGTCATGTAAAGGATATACAACTACTTTTTTTAGTGGGCTATACAACTGTGGGGATGAAAGGGTGCGTGTGGGGTTTGGAAGTTAAATAAAACTGTTGGACATTGAGGCCGTGAGGGGAGAGTGGACCCCAACTGGAAGATGAGACGGCTTTCCAATGTCTAACGATTCCGTTCGTGAGATGCGCACGGTGTGATCGCCATGCCCTGTATGTCGGCCACGTCACAGTGGTCAGAACTGTTGAAGTGTATGGAGACTGGTTTCTGGGCACCGGTGTTGATATCAGAGAGGTTGTTCATATATAGGTTCACAAGAGTTAATTACCAACTGTCACTATTTCTCACGAAGTTTATACTTCACCTCGACACCGCAAGGTACAAGAGGAACATGATGAGATGAGATGATGATGATGAGATGACTATTTGTGATTCAAGTGATTAAGTGATTAAGTGATTAAGACTAAGTGATTCAATGAGCATGATTCAGAAGGTCGAAGATGGATCTGTACGTAGACAGTGGACTGAATCGCTGCGGAAGTCTGTTGTCCGTAAAGTCACCTTCATCTTCGTCCCGGGACATGCGGGAGTCGAGGGAAATGAACGAGCTGACAAACTGGCTGGCTCTGCACCCCCTGTAGATGGCCAGCCCATGGATCGTGCCGATGTTATTAACGTCCTTAAAGATATGGCGAGAACAGAGGACTTTGACGTCAGTGATTCCACATCGCTGTCCAGGATGAAAGACCTGGGAGTAAGAATCGGCACAGCCAGACGCGAGAGGTACATCGGGAAAACAAAGCGCCTCGTCAACCAACACAGAACTGGCACTATTAGCCACCGGACGCTGATGCATATGCTGGGGGGAGGATCTGAGCACCTATGGACATGTCCGGAGTGCAGCGAAGATACCCCAACTGATAACTGATAACTGAACTGTCACTATTTACGTATCGGTACCAGCCATCCATCATGTGCCATGCCGATAAGCGTGGGCGGTCATGTTTTGCCATCTCACTCGATCACCAGTGTCGTGGATCAGCTCCGTGTTCCTGTCTCGACCATACCACGTGGCCAAGCCATCCAGGTATTTAATTCTAGGTCTTCCCTATGGTCTTCTCCCTTCGATCTTGCCAGTTGTTACCAAGTTCTTGGTATCGGCACAGAAGAGTTAGTTAGCAACTGTCACCATCCACATATGATACGGAAGAGTTTATTACCATCTGTTTCATTATTCACACTTCCACACAAATGTACATAACGAGTTAATTACCAACATATGGTACAAAAGAATTAATTACCAACTGCCACCATCCACATATAGTACGGAAGAGTTAATTACCAACCACTACATTACCCACGCATCCACACAATTATACATAACAAGTTAATTACCAATTACCGACATTGACATATCAGTACATAAGAGTTAATTACCAACTGTCACCATCCACATATAGTACGGAAGAGTTAATTACCAACTATCGACATTCACATAACGGTACAGAAGAGTTAATTACCAACTATCGACATTCACATAACGGTACAGAAGAGTTAATTACCAACAGTTGCCATTTACATGTCAGTAGAGTAGAGTTAATTACAAGCTGTTGCCATCCATATATAGGTACACAAGAATTCATTACCAACTGTCGCCACCATCATATTGGTAAACAGATTTAACGACCAACTATCTTCATTACTCACACGTCTAAAATATTAGTACACAAACGTGCATAACCAACTGTCGGCATTCCAAACGCATAAATACACCAGAATATACAAGTGATGTATCTACTGTTGCTATTACCCAAGCATCGTACAGAATTGTGATTTGTCAACTTTATCCATTGCCATAGATCCACACACCAGCATAGAAAAGTGACTTACCAACAGCCGAAATTACCCAAGCATCGTACAGAAGGGTGAATTGCCAACGTTTGTCACTTCCCACACATTCACACAACAGTACGGAAGAGTGACATATCAACTTTCGTCATTTCCCACACAATCACACAATATTAAGGAAGGGTGACTTATCAACTGTCGTCATTTTCCACACATTCACACAATAGTACGCAAGAGTCACTTATCAACTGTCGTTATTTCCTAGACATTCACACAACATAACGAAAGAATGACTTATCAACTGTCGTCATTGCCCACTCACCCACATATCAGCACAGCATAGTGAGTTAACATCATCATCATCTTCCACTTTTGCCGTCAAGCTTTGTGGGGAGGAATAATTTGCGCTCCAGCGCCCGGTGGGCGGCAAGCACTTGATAGTGTCATTCCGTGTGATTGTACAATGTCTTTGATGTCGTCAATCCATTTTCTTCTTGGATGTCCTCTTGGTCTCGTCGCAGATGATCTTTGATGTAAGGCCAGTGATGGTAATTGTTGGTGTTGCATTCTAATGACATGGCCAAACCACTTGATCTTCTGTCTTTCAATAAATGTGCCACAAGGTGTTGATCCCACAGTCTGTCTGATAACAACATTTCTTACTCGGTCTCGGATTGTTAAGTTGGGAGCTCTCTTCAGGCATCTCATCTCGCAGGTGTTGATTTTGCGAAAGTATGATTTGGATAAAGTCTAAGTTTGAGAGTGGCAGCATAGGGTAGGTGTGAATATGCTGTTTATTATCTGTCGTTTTGTGGACACAGGTATACATGGATGTTTCAGTAAGGGTGATTGCCATGAACCTGGTTCAGGTCATGGGTTATTGAGTACAGGTAACTTAGAGTCTTGCACAGTTCAGTGACAGAGACATTAAAATCGAGAGGATATTAGTTCACACTTTGCACGGAAATAGCGAGGTGTATCGCTGGGCAGGGGACAGCTCTCCGCCAAGCGAAGAGTTGAGCGAGAGCTAGTGTCGAGTCGGACCTAGTTCTGAGTTAACAGAGCATGGCTAACATTATGCCGCTCTTTTATATGTATATCTGTGCCGTCTCCCTGGCCTAGAGGTTAGCGGCTTTCTCCGTAATCTCGTATTCTCTCGTGAGTAACGTGACGACGGCGAGAATCGATAGCGGTTCTAGCCAAGTCGGTAACTTATGGGGTATGTGAGCCGGTCGCTCAGAAAGCAAGGGCAAACTACTGAGATTAATCTTGCCAAGAAATCAACAATCAGCTGAAAGATGCTGATGTTGACAGCGATGTTCTGTAAAGGATATGCAAACATTTTTAAATGTATATCTGTGACTTTTCTGTGGAGCAACTGATTGTGTTATCGATATGTCAAGTGTAGAGTCTTAGTAAAATAGAGTGTTTAAAAACACCATGCCAAGGTCATGTTATGCAAGTTATGTTTCAGTAGTTAACACTTATAGACTGTACAAGATGGAAAGACTCAACGGCCATCAGAAGTTGAGGGAGAGATGTCCACAAGATCAAGAGTAAGCATCTCTAGAGATATCAACGAAGCGCCACTGAAACGGTTCAGTGGTGGCGCGTCAAGATGAGATTGTCGTCCCGGGCGTGTGTAGTTATTTTAGCGCACATGGCCCATGAAAGCTATGGGTTGCTCAAGCAGGCCGTGTGTAACCAGCAGGTGTTTCCTGACATATCAATCGAAGTAAAGAATGCCACGGGCGCTGTGGAAAGAAACGATCATCAATTTACTCCTGTCAGTGATAGTTGATATGTAAGTGCAGTAGCTTTTTGACATCTGATTTCGATTTCTCTGTCAAATCTGCCATCTTCTGTGATCATACTTCCAAGGTATTTGAATTCTTTAACTTGTTTCAGAGGTGTGTTATTTATCTGTATACTTAGTGGGCCTGGCGATCTGCTAACTTGCATTACTTCGGTTTTGGCTGTGTTTATACTCATATTGTATCTGCTGCAGGTTGAACTCAGATTAGTAATATGATTTTGTAGTCTGCCCTCATCGCTGTAAAACAGGCACTTATCGTCTGCAAATAGAAGTTCATTTATTTCCTGTGGATCAGTTGTATCATCTGGAGTAAAGAGTTCTAAATTTTCTGAATATGTTCTGCCAAGACTTGATTCTTTGGATATTCTGTCCATGTAGACATTAAATAGCAAATGAGAGAGCACACATTCCTGTCTCACTGCTGTATTGACTGTGAACATATCTGATATAATAACTTCTTGTGTTCTTACTGCATTTTAACTGCCTCAATTACCTACATATTCACACAGCAATTTATAAGAGTGACTTGCAAGAACTGCCATTACCCGCACAGCTAAACAACAGAACATAGTAATGACCTAACAACTGTCTCTATTACTCACACATCCACACAATAGTACATCAAACTGACTTAACTGTTTCCATTACGCACACATCCACACAAGAGTACATAATACTAACTTAACAACTGTCTCCATTACCCACACATCAACACAACAGAACTTAAGAGTGACTTACCAACCGTAGACATTTTCCACACATCAGTGAATGAGTACATTCTGTACCTTACCTAGTGTCTCCTTTGCCCACACATCCACACAACAGACCATCAGAGTCGTGTACAACTGTCGTCATTACAAATACACCCACACGTCAGCACAGAATGATGCTTGACTCACTGACTCTATTACCCACACCTCCACACACCACAGTACAACGAGGTTTGTCGATTCAGTATCCTTTAAATGTCACACTTACTTGCTGTGTACTTTTTGGAGTGATCTCCTCATTGATGGAATGATGCCATGAGCCAGATACTGGTTACTGCTGTCATTGGAGGCATTGAATGTCAAGGTCTGAGCGCGAACGAGGGAAATAGAAGACGCGAAGGAGGCTGAAGAATGGATAAGATTGCTCGCTCTTACACTTCCGGTGTGCTAATGCCGAGTTAGCAGGTTCAACCCTAACACCGGTCAGTTAGGCTAAAATATTGACTTCTCGTCCTTGACTCGGGGACTTCAATTACAAACATCTCAGAAGTCGGTCGTGGGTTGCGTGTTGGCGAGGGACACTGGTAAGAGAAAGCTAATCCACAGGCAAAAAAAAAAAAAATCAAAAAAAATCGAGCGCACTAGAAATAGGGGCGCATGTATGGACAACGCAAGCGTTATTCAAAGCGAAGTAAAAAAAAAAAAAAAAACAATTAGAGATGAGAGGTTACGAAAAGACTCAAAAAAACAGGACGAGAGCTTCTACTTGTTCACTATTCTTTTATCGACCACTAGAGAAAACACTTTAAAGGCACTCTGAAGATCTCACTAAAAGCTTTTGGAATTCATCATGACACTTGGGAGACTGCTGCCAAAGACCGAAATTCGTGGCGTACATCATTACACAAGGGTGCAGTCACTTGTGAAGCAAACAGGACTGCAAGAGTTGTGAAGACAAGGCTGGACAGAAAAACCGCTGCAGGAGATCCTCCTCCTGGAACGTCAAGCATTCTTTTCCCACATTATCAGAGAACATTTCGAGCCAAAATAGGCCTTATCAGCCATCATAGAACTCACGGCTCCATACTTTCAACCCCACTGGATGAAATGATTGGTCATCATCATTTTTGTTGGACAAACTATATATATATATATATATATATATATATATATATATATATATATATATATATATATATATATATATATATATATATATATATATATATATATATATATATTTGTATGTAAAGGGGGGGGGGGGAGGGAGAGAATGGCATTTTGGAAAGGGGGGGGGGGGGTGAAATGTCATTCTGAACATATTGTGAAAGGGTGCATGAGCCAACAAAGGTTGACAACCACTGTTCTAGTGTAATTATCTTCAGGTGTTCTCAAAACAACCGGCTCTGTGGAGAAGGTGTTTCGGATGAAATTCGTGATCCTGCATACTGCGTTCGAAACATAGCTGAAAGCGATTTGGCAACAGGCCGTATTGCGTTAGTTTTTATAAAATGGAATGAGTACCGGTCGTTCAGAAAGCAAAGGCAAACTACTGAACGTAAACTTGCCAAGAAATTAAAAAAAAACAACCAACAAATGCTGGGGTTGACTGCGACGTCTTCTATTGGATATGCAACTAACTTTAACTTTCTTGATGTGTCTGCAATCCAACGAAACAATCATTTCCTCATCACTTGATTGAATGGAATTTGTTTAGTTCTCTCCTTCAGATCTACATTTGTGATTCGCTCATACTCCCTATTATCTGCTCACAAACCAGATATAAGTTTTCTAGTTTTCTTTTTTCTTTGAGCTTTTATCTCAAGCGTTGTCTATAACGTGCCACTACTTCTAGTCCACTACACTGATTTTTACGTGTGGATTAGCTTTCCCTATTACCGGTGTCTCTTGCCATCAGGTAAACCCACTCCGACTTCAGAGGTACTTGCAATTCACATCCCCAACTCAAGCACGAGAAGTCAACATTGTTGTCCGACTGACTGTTGTAGGGGTTGAACCCGTTACAACTGCATCAGCACACCGGATGTTTATGAGCGAGTTTTCTTATCCATTCAGCCATGCCGACCTTCAGTTTGGTAGTTTATTAGTAATTATTTTAGCCACCCTTTCTTAGTTTATTAGTAATTATTTTAGCCACCCTTTCGTAGTTTATAAGAAATTATTTTAGCCACTCTTTCGTGGTTTATTAGTACTTATTTTAGCCACTCTTTCGTAGTTTATTAGTAATTATTTTAGCCACCTTTTCGTAGTTTATTAGTAATTATTTTAGCCACTCTTTCGTAGTTTATTAGTAATTATTTTAGCCACCTTTTCGTAGTTTATTAGTAATTATTTTAGCCACTCTGTATGATGCTGCACGATCCATACAGTATTACCAATGGAACTTATTATTTGAATATTCTAGGTTTGATGCTGACTTTAACTTCCTTTGACGTTCACAAATTGTTTACTGCTATGAAAGCTCGCCATTTACGTTGTATTCTTGTTTCAATATTCATATCTGTCCCCCCATCTGGGACACTGGCTGCATGTGAAAAACTGTGGCGGCAGATGTTTGGTAAATATTGAAAACACACAAACAATATTCCAGTCCGAAGCATAATATATACACATCCTAAATACACTCTGGGAATGGAGCAGTGGCAAAGTGTGAAGTAAAATAATAACATAATAAAACAAATATATGGCTAAAACGTCAGCTGGTATAAAATGTCCTTGTGATGGTAATTGATCTTGTCTCGCGACAGTTCGTCAGCATATGATGTATGGCATTTTTAAAAACATTTGTTGCTGAACCTTCTGTGTGGGCGTGTGTCCATGCTCGTGGAGAACGGCTTCATTAGGTCATATTTCACGTGATGGTTAGATTTTCCACTTCCTTATTATCATCATCATCAAGTGCTCTGCCAACTGTTGCAGGCTTTCGCGTCTCTCCACAGTTCTCGGCCCGTGGTTTTCTGACTGCGGTGCTGATGATATTCCCCCATGCCACCGCCTCTGTCCACCCAGCATTATTTCTCTCTGACTCCTTATTCCTAATTTTCTCTTTCATCTTTCTAGTTATCACGATATTTTCATTGATTTTCTTTTCATGACACGTCCAAAGAGTGATGTTTATCTCCTTCTTATAGTTGTGTTTTTGATTGATTGATTGATTGATTGATTTAGGAACCGACATCACAGCATTCGGGACATTCCCATAAGCGCTCCGTCCCCATCCTCAGCAGCCAGCGAAGAGTTCTTATAGTTGTGTATAATATTCTATATGCCTCTTCCAGGCAGTCATTGTTAGTTGCTCTAACTGCAATCCAAGGTATTCTATTATAGACTTTATACATGGAGGTCTGAGTGCAAACCATTAAAACAGAAGGCAGAAGATCCGGAATAACCACAGAACAGGATAATATTGGTTGTAGTTTTAATGACTGTGCAGTGTTTGAAAATAATGCCGGTCTGAGTTTTGTATTCACCCTCTGTAAAGATCATGCAACAAGATAAGTGAATACAAAACTTAGACCGGCAATATTTTCAAACACTGCACAGTCATTAAAAATACATCCTGTAATTTCTTCTTATTCTCCCCTCTCTCTCTCTCTCTCTCTCTCTCTCTCTCTCTCTCTCTCTCTCTCTCACTCTCTCTCTCACTCTCTCACTCTCTCTCTCTCTCTCTCACTCTCTCACTCTCTCACTCTCTCTCTCTCTCTCTCTCTCTCTCTCTCTCTCTCTCTCTCTCTATGTTCACCCCACAAAATTAATCCCTGCTTTTATATTGTCCATGTATTTAGTCATACTTTAGGTTTCTCGTTCGCCCTTGTGTGTTGCAGACAGGGAAGTGACAAGTTATGGTATCTATCCTCAGGTCTACCCAGTGTGCGTCCTAACCAGCACCAGCGCATTTCCCTCACCTCTGCATGCAGTGAGATTGGTTTAGTTCTCATTATGACCCACTGTTCTGCGCAGACACCGATGAATTAGTCTGTGTAGTTGACTAGTGCCGGTCTCTCTGGCCGAGGGGTTACAACACTTTCTCCGTAATCCCGTTTATCACGCAGAGTCTCGTAGCGGTAGAGAACTGGGAGCGGTTCGACCCCTGCTTGTGACTTGCGGGATAACTGAGCCGGCCGCTCAGAAAGCAATGGCAAACTACTGAGCGTAATCTTGCCAAGAAATCAACAGACAGCTGAAAGATGTCCTGTAAAGGATATGCAAAAAAAAAAAAAAGTTGACTAGTAATTCTTGTAGTCGTTATCCGTGTTCCTGGTCTATACAGTGGCACCGGTTTAACAATGTTGTCTGATGCTAAGATTAACTTCCTTCGACGTCCACACATTTCCTAGTGCTACGGAATATCATCATGCTATTTTCTTATTTCAATATCCCTATCTGTTCCCCCATCTAGTACAATAGCTGCATGTTAAAACCTGTAGAGGCAAATCTTTTGTGAATATTGAAAACACAAACAATTGGCCGGCCCACAGAATAATGTCTACATGTCCTACATGCATTCTACACTTGCCGATGTGCTAGTTGGTTCGGGGCATGTTCCTGATACAAAATATATTTAGTCTTTCAAAGGGAGATGGAGTACGTTTTGATGTTTCGTTTAGTGTTTCACAGCGGGAGTCTACTTGATATGTATCGTTGTTTCATGTAGTGGTTTTGATTCTTTTGTTCTATGATCATATGCCCTTTGTGATATGTGCCCAACACACATCTGATCTACGAATATACTTAACCAGGTCTGGGAATGGAGAAGTGGCAAAGTGTTAAGTAACATAATAACATAACACAACAAATAGATAGCTGGAACGTCAGCTGGGATACAATTTCCCTGTGATGGTAATTTATCTTGTCTCCCGGGAATTTGTCAGCATATGATGTATAGTTGCCTGAGGCACCATACTTAACAACATTTGTTGCTGAACCATCTGTGTAGGCGTGTGTCCTTGACCGTGGAGCACAGCTTTCGTGGGCAACGTAGCGGTTATCATTTGCACTTTAATATACATATCAGAGGGAGGGAGTGACTCCGTGGCGCGGTGATCAAGCCGTCTGCCAGACGCTACGAAGGTCGCTGTTTTATTTGCCGATTCCGTCATGTAGTTCTTGTGTGCAGTGGTTTTCAGAGCACCCTTTAGGTCGTCGCTGGAGTTGCGGAGTTCGTGGATAGTATGGCGCTTTCAAGAAGAGCAAACCATATGGGATAAAACATGATGCAATGAAGTCGTTCATCCTGCCATTAACCGCCATATGCAATTGAAAGAAATGTGGGTTCAAAATGTCCCAGTAGCTGCGAAATGGGCAATTGTTTGGCTAGCAACTTCATATGCATGCTGACATTATCAAAGTCCAAAATGCGAACTGCAAACATGTGGTCTCCAAAGTTGTAGCCTTTGGTGCACGAGAAACTCAATATACGGAAGTGAGGTTAAGCAGCAATGTACAGGACGAGACGATTCCTTGGTTGAGCCCAGTATGAGAGCATCATGTGTCGGCTATGCATTTATTGATGTTTCCTTGGATGGCGGGGAATGCTCATGGCCTACCTCTGCCTTCTCTTGACATGGCTGCCTCCAACGGGCCAGTGGTTTGTCAACAGTAGATACAGGGACACAGGTGACATTAACACATATTGACCAAGCAAAAAGCCCTGCGTAAAACCGGGAAGGTTAACCCGATCAACAATCGGCCGCAGAAGTCGGATGTGTGGGTCGAAAGGTGTAAATATCGCAGCTCTGCTGTAAACTGACAAAACGCAATTGTGTCCACACACACACACGCGCACGCACGCACGCACGCACACACACACACTTTACTTATTTTCAAAAGGTCACAATTTGGGAGCCCAGGCCCGTCTTACATTCGGCCCTTCCAACCATTCATTTTTCGTACATCAATTATCTATTGTGCATGATACATTCACATAGAAAAACAAACATTATCAAACGAATGCTGTGAACACAAACAATGTATATTACCGTGTTATTGGCTGACTGTGAACAAAGAATGACCAAGCCTCATCATGTTAAAAAAGGCCAGCGATCCAGACTATCTGAAAGATGCCATACAATCAACAAAAAAACCCACTACGACAATCTATTGTCAGCGTAAAACCATAACCTTTACACAACCTCACCCAGTACAAAACTTGTTCTGATTAATTTATTTGTTAATACTTACTGCTTTTCATCTCATATTTTCCTTTATTACCTTAATATCATTGTAGATTAGACAGGTCATTTATTACTTTTATTATTACTTCCCTTTATTATTACTTTCAATATCTTTCATACACAGAAACAGCAATCGATTGGGAAGACCTTGAGCCAATGAAATAACATAAGCGTAATTACACATTTTCAGAGGTAACCTTTTACAAGATATAAGGCATACTCACAAATAAGAAGCTGTTAATTACAAGGAGGACAAGAGTGGGGAAATGTTATATAGAAAATCTGCTATTATATGAATCTGAAACATGAGCAATATGAAGAAAAGCTGAGAAACATCTAATGGCAATGGAAATGTGGTTTCTGGGGAAAATGCTAAGAATACCATGGAAGGACAGACAAGCTAACGAGCAAGTCCTACAAGAAGCAAATGAAAACAATACATTGATTGGAGAAATTAGACGTAGGCAATCAAGATATTTTGGCACGTTATATCGAGAAATGAACTTAATAAAATACTGATAACTCACAACCTTCATCGGGAAATAGCAAGGGATTTGTTCATTCATATACCCCTCCATGTTTGTTCTCTCCAAACGATTATGAAGTTTCAAATAACCAAAATAGGATTATGAAACTGCGTTTCATAATATACCGATATACAAAGTTGAGGCCTCGAAATCACCCGCATGTGATTTGCAAGTAGATTGCTCTACGTTGTTTTTCTCCACGTTATGAGGCGCCGGCTGTTCAGAAAGCAAGGGCAAACTACTCAACGTAATATTGCCCATTAAATCACAAACAGCCAATAAATGACGGGGTTGATTGTGACGTCCTGTAAAGGTTATGTGACTAAACATGTCATATCGATGTTAAATTCCTTGAGCATAACATCTTCATCATTACTAACACCACCACCACCACCACCACCACCACCACCACCACCACCACCACCACCACCACCACCACCACCACCACCACCACCACCACCACCACCACCACCACCACCACCACCACCACCACCACCACCACCACCACCACCACCACCACCACCACTATCATCATAATCCAGCTGGCTTACCTGTTCCCTCATAACAATCATACGCAATTTCTCCATATAATAAGCCGAATTATCTCTATACTAAGCCAGGTTCTTCCGATAATAAGCCACATTCTCCCTATAATAAACCAGATTTTCCCTATAATATTATAATTAGCCAATTTTCCCCCCTTTAATTAGCCAAATTCTCTCTATAATAAGCCAGTTTCTCCCTATACTAAGCCAGATTCTCCCTATAATAAACCATTTTCTCCATATAATAGTCAGATTCTCCCAATAATAAACCAGTGTCTTCCTATAATAACCAGACTATCCCTATAATAAGCCAGATTTTCCCTATAATTAGCCAGATTCTCACTATAATTAGCCAATTCTCCCTATAATAAACCATTTTTTTACCATATAATAAGCCAGTTTCTCCCTAAAATAAGCCAGATATTCTACCCAATTTCAATTCCAATTCCAATTTCCAAAACAAAAATTCCAAATTCGGCCTCGTTCAACCTGCCTCTTCAGCTGTGGTTATTGTTTACCTCCGTGGTTTTTGTGGGTTCATTCTCCCTAATTCTTGTCTTGTGAGTCCTATCTCGGACTGGTTATGTAGCGTTTGGGTTTGTGACGTCAGCAGGGGGATCGAATATTCTACCCCGTTGCTGTTATTTATAAATTATCTAAACTAACGTGTCCTGAAGCAGGGATCCACTATGGGTCTATCACGTGATAAGCCATATGTCATGTGATAAAACCATCTGTCATGTGATAAGATCATATGTCATGTGACAAGACCCTCATATTTTGTAGTAAGCCCGAAAGCACGGGGAATACCTGGCCAGTCCTTCCCTTCCTTAGCGAGACGACGAGTCCCAGCATCGAACCTCCGTCCCTTCGTCCGGCTCACGCTCATGACATGACCAGCGAAGTTCCATATCAATCATTAAATCTCTTCTTCTAAACAATCTTTAAACCTCTTCTTCAGACGCTCATGTGTTGTCTACTGTGCAAAGGTTAGTTTCATACGCTTTACAAGACGTTGCAGTCAACCCTATCATTATTTGGCAGTTTGCAATTTATTGACAAGTTTACGTTCAGTATTTTGCCATTGATTTCCAAACGACCGACGCATAAAAACAGCACAAAGCGGGCTGCTTCGAAATCTCCCGCAGCTGTGCTTCGAACGCGGTATGCGGGATTGTGAAATGCGTCTGTTTCATCTTCATCACAGCGCCGACTAAAAAAATAACTATTTGTTTCCGCAGGGGCTTGAACCATGGACCTTCGGCGTGTCAGGTGAATGTGATATCCACTACACTACGGAACCTTCATTGTGCAAAATATGTTCATGTTCCTAATTTCTGGTGGTACTTATACGCAACCTTCTTCAATATTGATTTCCACTCTGTCGTGTCTTCACCTGACAGCGGTTGAGGAGTTTGCGTGTTTCAATGACCCCAAGAGTGGTCTTGAGGTATGGTGTTCGCCTCGAGTGCTGGAGGTCCCGGGTTCAAGCTCCGGTGAGAGCCGGGATGTTTTCACGTGGACTTCTAGTAACAGAATTTCCCTTGATCTCTGGGTAGTGAGATCGTACGCCCGTGTGTTTAGTTTAGTTTAGTTTAGTCGACGGATCAACATCACGGCACACGGGTGTAACCCATAAGTGCTCCGTTCTACTCTTAACTCAAGCCTGAGTCCAGAGAAACTCAGCTCAGTGCACGAACTCCGTAGCACCGGCGAGGATCCTGAAATACTTTGGATAGATTTTTAACTCGAAATTGTGCCCTGGCAGCGCCGTTACCATACACCATACCTCGAGACCACTCAGACTCTCAGATGTCAAAGTGTAGAAACAGAACATGTGAAAGAGATTAAACATTTTTTGCTTAAGGACAGAGCAGAGACATTTTTATTTTAAGAAGAATGAAAACAGCAGATAGGAACAATATATTTTTTATTAAAAAAACCCACTAAAGTGCTTAACAACTGCATTATATGGTGCTAGAAGCAAACAGTGAAGAACTACTGTACTGGAACCTACTTTCTCTCGGTGGTTTCTGCGGAGGAGATACAGCTGATGGGGGATGTTGAAGCCCGTTAGGGGACTCCCCATCCAGATGAGAATGAGAGCGCAGATGGGCTGTGTCATCTCCGCCTGCCCCACTTTCCTGATGCTGCAAATATTCCTGCTGAGCCCGACGCTCTTGTTCGGCTTCTGCTCGCTCCTCTGCGCCAGCAGCCTGCCCGGCTGCGTCATCTGTGTAGTCTACAGCAGCATGAGCCACTGGAACAGCCTGAGCTGGCTGTTCTGGTTCTATTACTGGTTCTGGCGGTGGTGGAGGTGGCAAGAATTCTTCAATGTACTGGTGTCTCCTCTCCTCCTTCTGTCTTGCTATCTCATCCGGAAGACTTCGCCCATATTCTTGTGCTTCCCTTTTCTGTCTGTCTTTAATTTCAAATGTGGTTGGTTTTTCTAATGCAGCAAATCGCTCCTCTTGTGTTGCTGCTGATTTTTCAAATGCTTCATGTTTCTTCAGTAAGTTTTCTACAGCGTCTAATGTGTCACCCAGATCCTGGTTGGACAAGTATGGCTCTTGAGCAATCAGCCAGGCCTCGGCAACAGCAGCATCTCTGGCAAACTGGTACACCTCGAGAATGAGCTGTAAATGTTCCCATCTCTCCTTCCACAAGTCTGTCATATCCAGTCTCTGTAATGTCAGCTGTATCAACTTCTCCCGCACCTGTTCTTGCTTGTAATGCTGCCGGTTCAGCAGATCTCGTCCCAGGTTGGTGCATATAGCAAAGTTCTCCTCCCTGGCATCGATTTCAGCCTTCAGACTCTGGTGGTTGTTCATCAACAGCTCAACACCATTGTTGCGTACGTGAAAAATCCCCTGGCAGTTGGAGATCGAAAAAGAGTAAAAAGGGCAAAATTTCGAGTTAAACATTTACCCAAAGTATTTCAGGATCCTCGTCGGTGATACGGATTTCGTGCGCTGAGCTGATATTCTCATGACTCAGGCTTGAGTTAGGAGTAGAACGGATCACTTATGGGTTACACCCGTGTGACGTGATGTTGATCCGTCGACTAAACTAAACTAAACTAAACTAAACTAAACTAATGACCCCAAGAACTATGCCGACAGTAGTGCAGCTATTGGTAGTGTCTCCCTTGTCGGACAGGTCATGGGATAGGAAATAGATCAAAAGCGACACAAACCTGCTGTCTTGTTGGTAGACTGGAGACAGTCAAAGGCTAGGGAAAGCAAACCCAAAATATTGTTTGTCGAGGTCGGATGGATGTGCTGAGCCATAGCCTTGGCGAAACATTGTAACGTAATTCATCTGTTGATCTCATCTCATCTCATCTCATCTTGTTCCTCTTGTACCTTGCGGTATCGGGGTGAAGTATAAACAGCAGGAGAGTTCCCGCTTATGCGATTAATGTTTTGAGATTCCCATGGACTCTGCTATACAATCTGCCCATCGTTTACGTGGTCGGCCTCTTCTTCTGCTACCATTTGGTGTGTACATCATTGCTTGTTGTGGTATACTGTTAGTTGATAGCCTAGTAACATGACCAAACCATTTGACTTGCTGCCTTCTAATAAAATCTAGCGCTGCTATAACCCCAACTTTAGCCCTGATTTCTTCATATCTGATTTCTTCTTGATACAATGAGTATTCTTCTCAGGAATCCCATTTCTGTTTTGATTTTTCTTTTCTCTTTTTTTTTGTTTATCTGTTGATATCAGTATTGATTTCCTGTAGGACAGATTTATTTCATCTCTTTCATGTCCAATGAATTTTTAATACTCTAGTGAAACACTTATATTCTAAGGCGCATTGTGTTTTCTAGTTGATTTCTGAAATATCACAGTTTCACACCCGGATCTTGCCACGGAAAGGTGCGCATGCGCTCAATACAATGACTTTTGTTGTTCTGTCGAGTTATAGTGCCGTGTCTATTATTAATTGATATAATGGGTTTTGTATTCGTTTGATCGTGTCATGCCAGCAATAGTGATTTTCATTCAAGGCTTTCCCATCTTGGTCACAGCTACCTGCTGTGTTGCACTGTTTAACTGCATACTGTGTATGTTACCGGCGTCTGTGACTTTGGGGATAGTGAGAGGTAAGTTACATAATTCCCACACATACAGAGTCGATGGCTGGAATACGGCCGCAGGTGTTTTGGAAGCAGCTCGCTTTTGCGTTGATTTACATGATATGCGACGTCGGCCGTTCAGAATACAAAGACAAACATTTTCTTCTTTCAACCTTTATCACCCACTGGGGCATAAGGGCTCAACCAACTCACCCCAAAACCTCTTATCCTTAGATCTTCCACGCAGCTCCGTGAGCGTCGATTGGTCTACACATATGTGTCAAATGACATATGCTCATGTGTCCTTACGAAGTGTAAAAGGGGATGCTGGCTTGGATTGACAAGATTGTACTTTAATTTATATACTTAAGTTACTTTACTTTACTTAAGTTACTTTACAGTACTGTACATAATTACATTTACTTTACTTTACATGGTTAAGTTACTTTAAGTTACATGCTTACGTTACTTTACTTTACTTAAGTTACTTAACTGTACTGTGCCGGCTCCGTGGCCGAGGTGTTAGCAGCTTTCTCCGCTAACCCCGAATACTCTCGTCACGTGACGCGACGAGAATTAGCAGTGGTTCGAATCGCAAAAGTGACTTATGAGAGTATGGAGACGGTCGCTCAGAAAGTCGTGGCGTGCTGATGAGCGTAATCTAGCCTAGGAATCAACATACAGCTGAAAGATGCTGGTGTTGACCGCAATATCCTGAAACAGGATGGAAACGCGGAAAAAAAAAAAAAAACTGTACTGTACATAATTATATTTGTTTACTTTACATGCTTAAGTTACTTTATGTTACATACTTAAATTACTGTACTTTAAATGCTTAAGTTACTTTGTGATACTTATTTTACTTTACTTTACTTTACTTTACTTTACTTTACTTTACTTTACTATAACACGAACCGCACTGGCACAGGGGCTAGCATGCTTACCTGCCGGCCCAGGTGTCACGGATTCGAATTCACATCGAGGTGAATTTTCAAGTGAACCTGATCACCCAGGTCGACATTGCTCACAGTGGGAACCAGGATTGTCTTGGAAAGTAAAGGAGGTTCGCTTGATATTGAACACATTACCCAGCGAGTGTCGGTTGGTCTATAAACGTATGAGGCTGGCACCATTTAACGAAAAAAGAAAAAGGGGAGCTCAGTAGTCTCGAGGTATGGTTTCCACCTCGAGTGCTGGAGGTCCCGTCCCTGGTTCAACCCCCGGTGAGGGCCGAGATATTTTCACGCGGACTTCTAGTAACAAACACTTCTCCTGGTCTCTGGGTAGTGAGATCGGACGCCCGTGTGTATTTTTGAGCACGTAAAAAATCCCTTGACAGTTGGAAATCGAAAAAGAGTAGCCTAACAGCACTGCCCGGGCAAAATTTCTAGTTAAAAATCTACCCAAAGTATTTCAGGATCCTCGCCGGTGCTACGGAGTTCGTGCACTGAGCTGAGTTTCTCCGGACTCAGGCTTGAGTTAGGAGAAGAACGGAACACTTATGGGTTACACCCGTGTGTCGTTATGTTGATCTGTCGACTAAACTAAACTAAACTAAACTAAGCTTTCTTTAATTCTACCATACCTGTTAATGTTTCTTTCATGCTTTTGTAATAAACCATTGGAACGGGTTTCAAATGAACGTCCCTAATACAATGCGCTATTTCTTTCTTCCTAGTGACGTCCATGAATTCCCACATTCCTATCAACAGTCTACTATAATGGATGTCTTGCTAGAAAAGCGAACAAATTCTTTAACACAACATTATACAGGTTGTATGTTTAATTACTGTGCAGTGTTTGAAAATATTGCTGGTCCAAGTTTTGTATTTACCTGTTATGTTGCATGAACTTTACAGAGGGTGAATACAAAACTTGGACCGGCAATATTTTCAAACACTGCACAGTCATTAAAAAAATACACCCTATATCTGGAGATCAGCATTGTCGAATGTATAAGAATGTTCGCTCTTAAACAACTGGTGTGTAAATGCCGAGGTAGCGGGTTCAACCCCCTACTCCGGCCAGTTGGACTAAAATGTTGACTTCTTGCCCTTGACTTGGGGATGTAAATTACCAGTACCTCTGAAATCGGAATGGGTTCCCCTGATGGCGAGGGACACCGGTAATAGGGAAAGCTAATCCACACGCAAAAATATGCCCAGTACACTGGAAATAGTGGTACGTGAATGGATTACGCTTAAGTTCAAGAGAGCGAACTCAAAAAACACCTATAACCAATATTTAATATATTCTATCTAATCTACATCATGACATCTACTCAATAAATCTTGTTTTCTAAGAGCTGTTTACTGTAAATCGGTTCAGTCAGCTTGTGTGTGTGTGCGTGCGTGTGTGCGTGCGTGCGTGCGTGCGTGCGTGCGTGCGTGCGTGTGTGTGTGTGTGTGTGTGTGTGTGGAGAGAGAGAACTGTTATTACTCTTTCCAGTAACTTTACTATCATCGTCATCTTGTGCCATGAAATCAGATCCAATGCACTCAATTGTAGTAGGTGGACGAGTGTGGACTGATGATATTCCACTGATATTCCACTGATGATATTCCACTAATGATATTCCACTGATATTCCACTGATGATATTCCACTGATATTCCACTGATGATATTCCACTGATATTCCACTGATGATATTCCACTGATATTCCACTGATGATATTCCACTGATATTCCACTGATGATTTTCCACCGATGATAGTTCACTGATGATACTCAACTGATGATATTCCACTGATATTCCACTGATATTCCACTGATTATTATCCACTGATGATTTTCCACCGATGATAGTTCACTAATGATACTCAACTGATGATATTTCACTGATGATATTCCACTGATGATACTTCACTGATGATATTCTACTGATAATATTTCACGGGTGATATTCCTCCACATCACCGTCAAAGATACATCAAGCATAATTTCTCTCACTCTCTCACTCTCACTCTCTCACGCTCTCACTCTAACTCTCTCGCGCTCTCACTCTCTCATGGGTGGGTGGGGGTGTGGTTGGGTGTGGGTATGCGGGTGGGTGTTGATGTGTGTGAGGGTGGGGGATGTGTGTTTGGAGGGGTGGTTGGGGTGTGTGAGTGTGGGTGGGTAGATGGGAGATGTATGTGATGATGAGTGAGTGAGGGATGTGTGGGTGTTAGTGGTTGGAGGATAAGTACGTGTGTGGAGGGGTGAGTGAAGGGAATGAGTGTATGGGTGGGGGATGTGTGTGTGTGGGTTGCGTCTGCGTGGATGGAAGGTGTGTGTTTGTGAATGGGGATGTATTGGTGGGTGGGGATATGTGTGTGAGGGATGTGTGTATGGGTGGGAAGATGTGTGCAGGGGTGGGGATGTGTGTGTATATGGGTAGGGGTATGTGGTTAAAGGATGGGTGGGTGGGTAGAGGATGTGTGGGTGGGTGATTGTATATGGGTAAGGTTGTGTGGTTAAGGGATGTGTGGTTAAGGGATGTTTAGTTGCGGGATGTGTTGGTGGAGGATATGTGGATGGGTAGAGGATATGTGGGTGGGTGAGTGTGTGTAGGTTAGGAGATGGTGGGGGATGTTTGAATGGGTGGGCTCGGGATCTGTGAGAGAGCTGGGGGAGATGGGAGATTATGTGGGTGGGTGCGGAATTTGTGTGTGGTTAGGTGCGGGATATGTGAGATGGCGGGGAGATGTGTGTGTGTGTGTGGGGGATGTGTGGTTGAGGGATGTGTTTGGCTGGGTGGTTGGATGTATGTGGGTGAAGAAGGATATGTGGCTGGGGGATTGTTGGTGGGTAATGGGACGGGTGGAGGATTTGTGAGGTTGAGGATATGTGTGTTGGTGAGGGATGTGTGGAGTGGGAAATGTATGTATGCTTGGGGTGTGGGTGGATGGGATGTGTGGTTGGTAGGAGTGTGTGTGCGTGGGGAGATGTGTAGGTGTGGGGATGTAGTGGATGGGTGGGGGAATGTATGTGTGCCTGGGGTATGTGTGTGTGTGGTTGGGTGGGGGATATGTGGGTGAATGGGGGATGTGTGGGCGGGTGGTTGATGTGTCTTATAACATGGTAATATGCATTGTTTATGTATACAAAATTCATTTGTCAATGTTTTTCCTATGCACTATTGATGAACGAACGATGAGTGATTGGAAGGGCCGAACGTAAGACGGGCCTGCGTGCCCAATTTGTTACCCTGTGAAAATAAAGTATGTTCGTTCGTTCTTTCGTACACTCCCACACTCTCACTCTCTCACGCTCTCACTCTTCTCGATCATAGTTGGGGCGTGTGTAGGGGAGTGGCGGATGTGTGTATTCGTAGGAGATGTATGTGGGTTGGGGATGTGTGTGTGGGTGGGGATGTGTGTGTGGTTGGTGGGGTGTGTGGATGGATGTGAAATGTGTGGGTGGGTGGGAAAATGTGTTTGTGGAGATGTGTGTGTGGATGGGAAGATGTGTGGGTATGGGTGGGTGATGTGTGAGTGGATGAGAGATGTGTGTGTGTGGATTGGTGCGGGATGTGTGTGTGTGAGAGGGGTATGTGTGTGGTTGGGAGTGTGTGAGTAGGTGGGTGGAGCATGTGTGTGTGGGCGAGTTTGTGTGGGTTGGGGTATGTGTGAGTGGGGAGTTGTGTGTGGGTGGAGATTGTGTGAGGGATGTCTGGGTTGGTGAGTGGATGTGTGAGTGGGTGGAAGGATGTGTTGTGGGTGGGTTATGTGTGAGTTGGTGAGGGACGTATGTGTGGATTGGTGCGGGATGTCTTGTGTTGGAGTTGGGATGTGCCACATAACATGATAAAATGCATTTTTTATGCTTAAAACATTCATTTGACAATGTTTTTTTTCCTATGTATCATGTACTGTTGATGAACGAAAGATGAGTGATGGAAGGGCCGAATGTAAGACGAGCCTGCGTTCACAATTCGTAACCCTTTTAAAATAAAGTTCAATTCAATTCAATTAAATTCTGTCTCTTCTACGGTTGATCTGTCTATATATAGTTTACTTAATTTGGTAAGCAGATCTCCTGGCCCACTAAATATACTGATAAAAAGCACACCTCTGAAACAAGTTTAAGAATATAAATATCTAGGAAGTATGATCATAGAGGATGGCAGAATAGACAGAGAAATCGAAATCAGATGTCAAAATGCAAGTGCGATTAAATATCAACTATTGCCCATACTGAAACATCCAAATATACCAAAGTCGGCAAAACGACAGATAATAAATACTAAATTCACACCAATGTCAAACTTGGACATTATCCAAATCACACTTACGCAAAATCAACACCTGTGAGATGAGTTACTTGAGGAGAGCTGCTTTCTTAACTATCCGCGACCGAATAAGAAATGATGTTAGACAGACAGTGGGATCAACACCTTGCGCCACATATATTGAAAGACAGAAGATCAAATGTTCAGCCATCTGGTTAGAATGCAACACGATCAACTACAACACTGGGGCAGCATCAAGGAAGATATGATAAGAGAGCACGAGGTCGCCCGAGAAGAAAATGATGAATTGGCGACATCAAAGACAATCGCCCGGAATGACACTATCCAGTGTCGCCCATCGGGCGTCGGAACGTCAGCTATACCTCCCCACGACGATTGACGACACAAGTGGAAGATGATGATGATAACTTAATCTGGACTTGTTAGTTAGTTACATATCCATTTACAGAACATTGCAATTAACCCCAGCCTTTATCGACTATTTGTAGATGGGTAGACTAGGCAATTTTGTGTTGAGTAGTTTGCCAGTGTTTTCTGAATTGGCGAGGCCTCAAACTACCGAATTCAGCGCAAAGAGATGTACTTCCACACCGCCCTCAGCTGATGTAAATCCCTCGACTGGGAATTATGAAACTGCACTTTACTAACACCTAAGTCACCGCCTTGACAATCTCGACCCGTCAATTCTTAACTACTAGGGGAACTTTGAGTGAAGTTCGGTACATTTGGAGTCATTTGTAGCTACTTTCAGTGAAGCAGGATATACTGGGAGCTCAGACACTTCATATTTACTTCAATAGCAATCGTGTCTAGCCTCTCTAGCATTGTAACAATTACTTGTTTACTTTAGTAACACATCACGTCTAGTGTCTAAAACATTGTAATAGTTACTTGCTTATCACGTCTGGTGTCTAAAACATTGTAACAGTTACTTGCTTACTTTAGTAACACATCACGTCTGGTGTCTAAAACATTGTAACAGTTACTTGCTTACTTTAGTAACACATCACGTCTAGTGTCTAAAACATTGTAACAGTTACTTGCTTACTTTAGTAACACATCACGTCCAGTGTCTAAAACATTGTAACAGTTACCTGCTTACTTTAGTAACACATCACGTTTAACGTCTAAAACATAGTAACCTTTCATCCATTGTAACAGCAACTTATTTGCGTCAATAACACATCGCGCCTGGCCTCTCACGCATTGTAACAGCAACGTATTTACTCCTATAACACATCATGTAAACTTATTTACTTCAATAAACTTCAGCCGTAGAAAAGGTAGAGGCAAATTGAGACAGATGATTCTAGATGCTCTTAGACGATAGAATGGAGAAATATCATCAGTAGCATTGATTCAAAGCAATAGGAACCGAGATCTGAGAGGATACATGGGCGCCTATGGAACTCTGTTGGGCACATGATGATGATGATGATGATGATGATGATGATGATGAGTGCACATCTAACTTCCACTTCCCCCTGACAGTCATCATCATCATCGTGATGTGCCCTGCCAACTGGCGTAAGCTTTCATGTCTACCCACAGATCTCGGTCCACGGTGCTCTCGATCAATTCTGCTGATCCCCCCCCCCCCCCCCCCATGTTCGCTCGTTTTGAACTCAAGCGTAGTCCATACATGTGCTACTAATTCTAGTGCACTGGACTAATTTTTTGCGTGTGGGTTAGCTTCCCCTATTACCAGTGTCCCTCGCTATCAGGCGAACCCACTCCGACTTCAGAAATACCTATAATTTACGACAGTGAGGGCCCTACGGGCCCAAAAACTTAAAAAACATCCATCGATCGGTCTAGCAGTCCACCGAACACTAAACCGGAAAATGATTGCCGGACCGATGCAAATGAGGCTCGAAGGGATTCTTCTTTGTTTGCGGTTGTTTGCGGTGAATTAAAATTGAAGTACCATACTTTCTGTCTCTTTCTTATCATCGTCATCCATTGCCTTGCCGGCTGGAATGGGCGATCATGCCTCAAAACAAATTGCGATCTACGATGGCATGGATCATTTCGTGTGTTGACTCCCTTCCGTGCCATGACACAAGACTGTAAAGAATTATCTCATGCTGTCTTCCTCTGCCTCTCTTTCCACAAATCTTTCCGGTTGTCACATGTTCCAGTTTTTGCCTTCTTGTAATGTGGCCAAAATTGACGGCTACTTCTTTCTTATAGTTGTAGGAAATGTTCTACTTTCTTTAGCGTATTTATAGTTGTATGAAATGTTCTACTTTCTTTAGTGTACTTATAGTTGTAGGAAATGTTCTACTTTCTTTAGCACACTTATAGTTGTATGAAATGTTCTACTTTCTTTAGCGCACTTATAGTTGTAGGAAATGTTCTACTTTCTTTAGCGTATTTATAGTTGTATGAAATGTTCTACTTTCTTTAGCACACTTATAGTTGTATGAAATGTTCTACTTTCTTTAGCGTATTTATAGTTGTATGAAATGTTCTACTTTCTGTAGCGTACTTATAGTTGTAGGAAATGTTCTACTTTCTTTAGTGTACTTATAGTTGTATGAAATGTTCTACTTTCTTTAGTGTACTTATAGTTGTATGAAATGTTCTACTTTCTTTAGCGTATTTATAGTTGTATGAAATGTTCTACTTTCTTTAGCGTACTTATAGTTGTAGGAAATATTCTACTTTCTTTAGTGTACTTATAGTTGTATGAAATGTTCTACTTTCTTTAGTGTACTTATAGTTGTATGAAATGTTCTACTTTCTTTAGCACACTTATAGTTGTATGAAATGTTCTACTTTCTTTAGCGCACTTATAGTTGTAGGAAATGTTCTACTTTCTTTAGCGTATTTATAGTTGTATGAAATGTTCTACTTTCTTTAGCACACTTATAGTTGTATGAAATGTTCTACTTTCTTTAGCACACTTATAGTTGTATGAAATGTTCTACTTTCTTTAGCACACTTATAGTTGTATGAAATGTTCTACTTTCTTTAGCGTATTTATAGTTGTATGAAATGTTCTACTTTCTTTAGCACACTTATAGTTGTATGAAATGTTCTACTTTCTTTAGCACACTTATAGTTGTATGAAATGTTCTACTTTCTTTAGCACACTTATAGTTGTATGAAATTTTCTACTTTCTTTAGCACACTTATAGTTGTATGAAATGTTCTACTTTCTTTAGCACACTTATAGCTAAAAAAAAAAGAGTTGCGATAAACACAAAGCTTATTATCAAGGCAAATGTACTTTCAGTAGTTTGCCATTGCTTTCTGAAGGGGAAGTCAACATTTACATCTAACTTAATGTTGGTCTAGGAAAAGAACCGCCCACTTCGCCATCAGCGCAACGGAAGTTTAAGAGCGAACGCTCTTATTCTTTCGACCACGTCGACAAAGTTCTTGTAGTAGAATTCACGACTTCGCTCATCACGAAAAATCCACACGAATTTGAGAAAAACAGTTAAAAGTCAGGAAGAGAAAAAAATCGTTTTTAAAATACTCACCGAAATCCCTGTAGCTGAGTTATCCTCAAAAACAAAACTAATTTTTGTCACTGACGTTGGAGAGTGTAAGTAACAATAACCCTATCAGAGACACACGGCGCTGCAGATAACAGCAAACAGGTTCCAACACAGACGGGACTTAACGCACAGCCCGTGGCTAACAAAACCAACAGTGTTATTTACGTGAGACCTACATCCGTAGAGTTGGTGACGAGTTACGTCCACGGCAACTGCCGTTAGTTAATGGCGAACAATTTTCTGTAAGGTCGGAGGCGTAGGTGTGCGAGTTTATTTGACAAACGATGTTGGTTTGTCTCCAAGATTGTGGCATTTGTTTGAGGGCGTGTTTCTTCTTCTCCGTGGTGAAATGGTCAAGTCATTTGCATGGCGCTATGAAGGTTTTAGTTTCGTTTACGGGATGCGTTGTTTAGACTACAAGACCCCGTGTCATCGTTAGAGCTACAGATTTCGTGCCTTGTGCAATGCTATCGCATGATTCTAGACTATGATAATTTATCTGTTCCTTTACATCATGCACATTATCTTAAAGAGCACGGGACCACATCTGCCTTATCATGCACCAATACACCACCTAGGGGTCGAGACCTAGCCAATCTGTCCGCCTGATCGTTTCCTATCACACCAGCAGGTCCTGGGGTGGGAGAAGGGAGATTCCACCAGTGGCGTGCAGAGAGGGGTGCGGGGGTGCGACGGCCCCGGGCATCCAGCCGGGAGGGGGGCATCCAATTAGGGAGAGGGGGCAACACAGTGCAATGGGAGGGAAGGAGGAATGAATTAGGGAAAGAACAATTTAGGGGCATCCAATCAAGGGGTTGGCCCCGGGCATCAAAAAACCTCTGCACGCCACTGGATTCCACAGATGCTGCATATCGTTGTTCTTTTAATTTAAGCATGCCACTCAAATTAGGTAGAACTTTCAAGAAACACAGATGTGGTTCCTGAGACAAATGTGAATTCTTTGGACTGCCAGAGTAACTAACTACAAGTGCCCGAAAGAGGCTAATGAAACTATGACATTATTTGCAACAATGAGAAAGAGACAAACAGCTTTCTATGGTGATGGCATGAGAAGAGAAGCATTGTAGAACATCGTGAAAACCGAAAAGATCGAGGGGAAGAAAGACATACCAAGAGCATGTGTGCTGGATGGACCAAGACGATGACATTGAGGAATGTCATTGTTATATATTATATTTTCACAAACATAACATCACGTTAAATATTTCCAGGACTACAAAATCGGCGTTCACCGCAACCGAACTGTTTGTTCCACAATTGTACGATCCAAGATTTAATATACCCGTTGGCAATGAAAAACGTTAACCGGAAAAGGACCGTATAAATAGCAGCACGCAGAGCGACATGGCCTGTTTGTTCATCAGTCAGCATGAGACATAAGAACTGAAGCAGCGGAAGGGGTGAGAGAGTTTCAAAATTCACGAGAAAAGAAAATCCCCAGCCTACGAAATCGCTGTGAGAAATTGCATCTCATTCAGATCATGAAACGTGTCGACATGTTGAGGTCATTCTGATAAATAAGGTTAACACCATATTTAATTCATTTAAATCTTAGATAAGTTGTGAGTCCTTGTTCCCAGAAGTAGAGTTGGTAAGTCGACTTGTTGAACGCGTGGTAAATTCTTAAGAAGTTAATTATAATATATTTAATTTTTACAGTTTATAGATAAATTATTCATTAAGAATAACCATAGTGAATTTTATTTTCTCACAAAGTAAACAACTGATTTAATGTATAAGCATTAATCAAAGTTGTACATTTATTTCTTAAGCAACTCAATCTACAATGATTGGAATGGTGAGTTCTTAAGAATGTAATCTAGTAGCAACTAAATAATATTATACTCAGTTATCACAGTCATAAGATAAACTGTACATTAGGAGAAAACTACAGTGATTTATTTTCTCCCAGCTAAACAACTTAGTTAATGTATAAATGTTAGACACATGTTGTAAATTTTATTTCTTAAGCATGAAACTCAATCTACAATGAATTAGAGTAACTTAAGATTTAAGGAAACTATTGTAAATGTATAAACACTGGTAAGTCAAACTAGTGTAATGTGTGTTAGTCAGTAGATTTAATTTTGACATGAGCACATGGGCAAACAAATAGTTTTCTGGTAGTTCATGAACACATGAGAACCAAAAAGAGTTCTATAGGTATCATAATTTGTGTGATGGTACAGCACACATGGGGTAAGGCAAATATATAGACATGGCTGTCAACCATGGGGAATAATAATATTTGTGCCACATAATAGTGCGTAACCAACCGCCATGCAAGAAGTATTTTAATTCATAATGCCTGAATGTGAATTGGATATATCACCTAAATTGTATGTATTTTATGAGAGCATGTGATAACTCATGGATTTCCTGTTGCTAAATCCTGGGTGAATTGCCTAAGTGTGTCTAATGATCACATAAATTTATGTCATGTGGGATTCATTATTGTAAACAGATGTGAATGTATCATTTGTAAACCACCTCAGTATGAATGATTAATTGTCAATCAGGAAATATTATAATTTCTGATGAGGGAGGAGATTTAATTGTAGTATCATTGTTATTGGACCTGTGAATTTATCAGGGATAAAGCACCTACATATGCATGATTGTCATCCATACATATATGATTGTGTCTGATGAATGGGTGAGATCTCATCGTGATGTCAATGGTGTTAACATTTAAGGTTATCATTGGGAAATCACATAAGTACCCACCTTACACGCCCGTATGAAGGATGTGTGATGAATGATTCCTATATGTTCACCATACAGATGAATGTCTGAGATGTGTTAATTGACCCCACATGCAAAGATGGATATGTTGACTGATGCATGAGGAGATTGAGTGAGTGAGTGAAGTTACAGGCTGAGAGAGAGGGAGTATAAGCCAACAGTCAATCTCAAGATAGCCAGCAACTTGACGTGAAATGCCATGACTATCACCAGAGAACTGCTTCGGCGTAACCCATAAACTAAATAATAATGTAGTACACTGCGGCGCATAACGACACTATGTATAATATATCATTCATGTTACTATCATCTAGTTTGTGCGTTAAGCACGACACAACCAATATCATACATTACGCATATTACAGCATCTATGTGTGTAATTTAAGCAAAATCCCCCTTTGTATTTCATGACACTACTGTTAACACATATGGTCTAGTGTAATGATAATAATATACTACAAAGATGATGATGATGACTGTAATGTAATGAAAAAGCATGATAATAAGGTAATCATGATGATGATGAGAATGATTATAAGAATGATTATAAGAAGCATGATGAGTGCGGATAGCTGAAGTACAATCTTAGTATAGAGACGGTGAAGAGGGGGGAATATACTCTCCATAAAACTTTGGACTAAAAAGAGAAGTCACTTGAATACTATACAAGAATGGATACCATAATGTACTTATATTGCTTATAAACAAACACTCATTACAATGAAGACTTATTTTTAAAAGCCCTTAATGTATGAGACCCTTTTTCTTGAATAGAAAAAAGATGAAGAAGAGAATGGTCAACATAATTGTCAAATTCCAAATCACTCAAGGTATTACTTAAACTATAGACCCTAGGACAGGCATAAGTGAAGATGAAACTGCACATCTGCTAGTCAAACCATGAACACCTGATAGTGGAAGATTGGAGTGAAAGCAAACAACTATGTTGGTGATAATTAATTAAGAACACCAAGACTATCTTTCTTCTATGTTTATTTTCTCTAAGAACAAGATTCCTTTTATTGTTTTCACTTGTTATGTTCTTAGGCTTTTACATTTCATTTCTAATGTCATATTTATGATATCATTAGAATTATGTGATTGATGGAATTTCAGGTAGTGGTCTTATTCGTGTAAATCTAGACCTGACTTGGTTAAGATTGAATGCAGCACCTGTTGAGTGAGCACATTGTTGAGTGATGCCCTTGATAGAGTAGAGCAGAAACTTATCTATCTGCAACCATTCTATTTGTCTCATAGGAGAGGTAATCTTTATTTAAACATTTACCTGCCAAAACAATGGAAAAGAAAACCAAGAGCAAACTTATGTTCTACTAAGACCTGGAACACTAATACAGAAAATACAGCAATTAATTGATAGCCAGAGGGATTCCCAAAGCTGGAAGTGGAGAATTCTGAGTGTAGACAGTTCTTTTTTTTTTCATATCATCCAGGCCAGTAAAAGATTAGCAGTACATGCCACTGAAAAAAGAATATCTCTGTTAATATACACATTATAATTGGCACATCAATTTTGTATATTTACTGTATATGTATATGTCCTTATTGACAGGAAATTGTAATTTTGAAGGCAATTTACAAAATCCATGTTTGTGTTTATTAAATCATAAAAAAATGAGGTCATGTCATGTATTGATTGTATTTTACTTGTCATAGTCAAATTGTTTTAAACTACCCTAGATAGAATTAATTAGTTGGTAGAGGAGAGGCAAGGAACCACTTAAAGTATAGTTTGGGTATAAAAGGGAATACAACTTTTTCAGTTATTTCCTGAAGGTATTCCTATGGTTCTCTAAAAGTCTATTTCTGATCTCAACCAATTGAGTCAGTACAGCTAAATTAATTAAACGGGCAGGATCACATTGGGAAAAAGGAATTTGCATCCTTTATCTCTTTGGGGTTGAGCCATCAATCTCGACGTATCCGACAGTCATCAGCAGAGTTGACCCAGAACACCAAAGACCGATATCTGTGGAGAGACATGAACGCCTACGCCAGCTGGCAGAGCACTTGATGATGATAATGATGATGATGATGATGATGATGACATTGATGATGATGATGATGATGATTATAATGATGATGATGATGATGATATTGATGATGATGCCACTCTACACGAAGCATGCCTCTCTTTACCCATTTCAGCATGCTCTATGAGGTCGTTACAATCAGGCCATGTTTCTGCTACATCTCCTCCGGCCAGTAGACCAGCCTTAACCTCTACTCTCCCAAAGTTCTCAAGCATGGACACTCCTCTGATTTTATCCTCTGCCTGAGCCATCCATAATTTTCTTCTCATCAGCCTCTGGCCCTTTGCAGTGTCCAGAGCTTCATGCACATATTAAATAATTCCCACATGACACGTTAATACGCTTCAAAATGACACGTTTAATACGCCCGATATAACATGCTTAATACGCCTAAAAATGACACATTTAATAACGTATGATACGTTTAATAGCCTCAAAATGACACATTTAATACGCCCGATATGAAACGCCTAATATGCCTCAAAATGATACGTTTAATATGCATAATATGACATTTTTAATACCATCATGTCACTCGCTTAATGCGTATCAAATGAGACGCGTTTAACGCGCCTATTTTTACATGATTACAATCCAATTTAACTGTATAGTACTGTACTCTTCCTTTCTTTGACTACAGTTCAAATGTGTTTACTCCAATCACTACATGCTACACATCTCATAGCCATTATCATTATTATCATCTTCATAATCATCACTATAATAATTATGCTGAATTAATTAAATAATAGCAATGCCTGATATATTTTTTTTTTGCATATCCTATTTACAGAACATCGCTGTTAACACCAGAACTGCTGTTGTTGATGTCTTGGCAAGTTTACGTTCAGTAGTTTGCCATTGCTTTCTGAACTACCGGCTCCCATACCAACACGTTATAACACAACCCGACACGATCTGCTCCCAAAATCGGTCACAGCTGCGTTTCGAACGCCTGTTAAGCAGCTCACGAACCGCATTCAGTTATCAGTTATCAGTTATCGATTGGGGTATCTTCATTGCACTCCGGACAGGTCCATAGATGCTCAGGTCCTGCCCCCCCCCTTTGCATATGCATCAGCGTCCTGTGGCTAATAGTGCCAGTTCTGTGTTGATTGACGAGACACCTCGTTTTCCCGATGTACCTCTCGCGTCTGGCCGTGCCGATTCTTACTCCCAAGTCTTTCATCCTGGGTAGTGATGTGGATTCACTGACGTCAAAGTCCTCTGTTCTCGACGTATCTTTAAGGAACCGCCTTCGCAAGCCCTTGGCCACGGAGACCAATACCTGATATAATAACACCTAAAACCCTAATTATAGTATGGCACCTTTAAAAAGCCTTACGTGGGGCGATTAATACGCCTCAAATGACACGTTTAATATGCCGCAAATGACACGTTTAATAGGCCACAAATGACACGCTTAATATGCCTCAAATGACACGTTTAATATGCCTCAAATGACACGTTTAATATGCCTCAAATGACACGTTTAATATGCCTCAAATGACACATTTAATATGCTTCTTGTGACACTATACTAGGCATCATATAGCACGTGTAACAGCCTAATATGACATCTTTAATACGCCCCGTGTGACACTTTTAATACGCTTCAATTGACACTTTTAATACGCTTCAATTGACACTTTTAATAAGCCACTTCAGACGTATAAAACACCGTATATGACACGTTTGATACACATACGAGGGTAAGTTAATAAGTAAGTCACAAATGGTTGTAGAAAAATAACTAAATAACAACATTGACCCACTAATCCCATAGTTTTATCAGTTCTCCCAAACCGACTGCATAGATCTGCGTGCCTTGTTCTCTTTTACCTGCCATCCCACAGAACTGTGTGACTTACTTATTGACTCGCCGTCGTAATATTGTCTACCCAACTATGCACCGCTTTACTGGAAATTGCTAGGGGCTAAGTCCACTGAAAATCCACCTTGGCGGGAGACATCATCGCGAATGACACCGAAGTTGAATGTGAAGTGAAAACGTGGTTTAGAAAAAAGAGCACGCAGTTCGATGCAGCCGGTTTGGGAGAACTGATAAAACTATGGAATAAGTTCATCAATGTTGGTGGAAATTATGTTGAGAAATAAAGGGACAATGTACGTATACAAATAAACTGGTTTCAAGTTGTTATCATATTTAGTTATTTTTCTACAGCCATTTGTGACTTACTTATTAACTTACCCTCGTGTTAAGACACTTTTAAGGCGCTTGGTTTGACACGTTTAATATGCCTATTATAATACGTTTAATATTCTCTTATGCCACATTTATTAGCATCTTTTGCCACTTTTAATAAGCCTCATAAGATAAGTTAAATATGCTTCAAATGACACGGTAAATATGTCTCAAAGGGCACGTTGTATATATTCAAATTATACATTTAATAATCCTGAATTATACATTTAATAATCTTGAAATGACATTTATGATCTGTTTAAGTCCCCGCTAATCACTGGTATCATGAAGGCTAATAGACTACAATGGCTGGGGCATATAGAAATAATGGAAGATAATAGGGAAACAAAACTCGCTTACACTCAGGAAATAAATGACCGTAGACCCCGAGGTAGACCAAGAAGGCGGTGGAGAGATAATACATATACAGACCTACAAGAACTTGGAATCAACGACTGGCAAGAGAAGGTCCACCAGAGAGACGAATGGAGACGGATTGTATCTGCAGCAAAGAACCTCAATGGCTCGGAACGCTGAAGAAGAAGAAGAAGAAGAAGAAGAAGAAGAAGAAGAAGAAGAAGAAGAAGAAGAAGAAGAAGAAGAAGAAGAAATGACATGTTTAATATGCCTTATTTGAGAGGTTCAAAATGTCTCAAACGTCACTGTTAAAAAGTCTCTTATAACACGCTTAATTCGCATCAAATGGCATGCTTAAAACACTTTAAATGACACTTCTAATACGCCTCACATGACACTTTTAATACGCCCCAATACGCCTCAAATAGTCACGGCAAATAAACCTCAAATGACACGTTCAGTTCACCTCATATAACACGTGCACTACGCATCTTATGTCACGCTTAATTACCTACGCTTTTAATATTGTTTGTTTCCTTTATGAGCTCCTGCAAAACATGGTTGTTATTTTTAATTTACTATTCAGTTTACATTCTTAACACTTTCGTTGACTTTCTTCAGTCCTTGAAGTAGGCAAATATCATAAAAGATATCAATAAACTGAAAGATATAGTAAACAGCTGCGATGTAGTCATAAACAACTGACACACAAACAAACAAACAAACAAACAAACAAATACAAAAGTTAGTTGCATATCCTTTACAGGACGTAGCAGTCAATCCCGGCATTTTTTGGCTGTTCGTGATACCTGGGCAAGTTTACGTTCAGCAATTTGCCATTGCTTTCTGAACAACCGGTACCTATACCATTTTATATATAAAACAAATCGCAATGCGGTCTGTTGCCAAATCACCCGCAACTGTGTTTCGAACGCGGGTATGCGGGATTACAAACTGCCTCCGTAACCACTTCGCCATGGAGCGAGTAACAAAGAATACTGTAGTAATATTGCAGAGATGAAACAGCCACAGGTGACAAGATCAATACAACACCATCATTTCAAGGTTTTATCTCCCTGAAAGTCTTTGTTAAGTGACGCGTGTATGATGTATCAAAGTGTATTTGATGTGTCTTGGTTTTATTGTAATCTCCTCGCCTGTTTTATGTCTTCTTCTGTGTATGTTTATCACTTGTGCATCTGTGGAAATGAAGTAATGTACTTTGTGATGTTCTGGCGATGTGGAGAAGGTTGTTTTTTTTTCGTGTGTTCTTTAGCAAACATTGCATTTCGTGTGTTTGTGTAACGCACAAAGCATTTCATGTGTTGTATACCACACAATGCATTTCGTGTATTGTTTAACGCACAATGTATTTCGTGTGTTGTTTACCACACAATGAATTTCATGTATTGTTTAACGCACAATGTATTTCGTGTGTTGTTTACCACACAATGAACTTTATATATTGTTTAACGTACAATTCATTTCACGTGTTGTTTCCGACACAATGCATTTCGCGTGTTGATTAGCACACAATGCGTTTCGTGTATTGCACCACGTTAAAACTGGCAGAGGCAATTGCCATTCATTTACAAAAACCAACTTTGTGCAAACAAAAAACATTATAGTCGGTTTGAAATTGTTGTTGTAGACAATTCGAATTACTGTGTGATTATGTGTTTTGTATATTTCAGTGTGAAGGATTTATCTTGTTGCTTCAGTTTATGCTGCATGATTTCTGTAGCATGTGCCTGACGAGATGCAACGAAGTATGACAGGCCTAAATCGTGCAATCTTTTGTTGGTGTCTTCTTATTCAAATATGACCATATAGACCTTTAACTGATTAAGTGCCATAGGATGATTAATCGGCTTAAGTGATTTCCCGTATTTGCCATGCCATGGGTTTACATACAGTAATTTTCCCTAAGCAACCCCTTTTAATTTCATCTATATATATAAAAGACAATGTATGTAGGGATGTATTTGATGCGTTCGATAACGTTCCATCCGATTGAAATGAAATTTTCTACATGTTTTCTTTTCATTCCCGTGCAGCAAACTGTCATAGTTTGTTAGTGTACAATCAGCTATTTACTTACTAAAACTTAATATTTTAATTTACATTATCATTTATATATAGCGAGGGGATTTAACTTAAGAAAAGTTATTTCAAGGGGCATAACTTTTAATAGCATTGCTATATATTTTATATATAGATTGTTGCATTGATTTCAAAGATTTATAAACTCTTTGTCTACAGTTATTTACAGGCATATGCGTTATAATAAATAATGAAATAATCTTTAAGGCATTTTCAAAGTTTTCATAAAAATAATGCATTTATTTAAATAGTGAAAATATTCTAACTCATCTTTTTATGTTTAAAGAAGTTATCTACAGTCATGTAGGTGATTAAAACAGTTTTCATTAAAAATAATGGATGGTGTGTGGAAGGAAATTCTTAAGTTAATTTTTTTTTGTTATATGAATTTAATGAGACTCTCCTCGCCAGGAGCTGGGAGGAGCCGCGCCGGGTCAGATAGATAGACAGACAGACAGACAGATAGTCGGGAACGGGAGCTTATATGACTACTTATATGAATTAAATGAAATGCTCCCCACCAGAGGCTGGGCGAAGCCGAGCCGGGTCAGACAGACAGACAGACAGACAGACAGACAGACAGACAGACAGACAGACAGACAGACAGACAGACAGACAGACAGACAGACAGACAGACAGACAGACAGACAGACAGATAGACAGACAGACAGATAGTCGGGAACGGGAGCTTATATGACTACTTATATGAATTAAATGAGATGCTCCCCACCAGGGAATGGGTGAAGCCGCGCCGGGTCAGACAGACAGACAGACAGACAGACAGACAGACAGACAGACAGACAGACAGACAGATCCCCGCCAGGAGGTGGGCGAAGCCGGGCCGGGTCAGCTAGTATATAATACAACACATGCTAGAATATTAACAACTCTTTAGTCATAACTGTGACACAGCCCAACTTCTCATGTTTTCCGCCATCCATTTTTATTTGGTCCAAACGTACTTTTTGTTTGTCACAGAATCTGTGAAACTATAAAAATCAAGGAACCCACCCCCCCCCCCCCCAAAAAAAAAAAATAAATAAATAAATAAAAACAAACAAACAAACAAACAAACAAACAAACAAACAAACAGAACAAAAAACAAACAAACAAAAAAGAAACAAACAAAAACAAACAACAAACAACAAATAGAATCCTGCAGGACAATAGAAAAACTCCACATAGTTTATCAACGTTTGTGACTAAGTGGTAATGAACGCGGTTTCACAATCACGCATAACGGGTTCGAAATTAGTCGTCGGCAATTTGGAAGAAGACCGCCTTTGCGTTGATTTTCACAACAGCATGAACGTTCATCGTTTAGAAGTCAATAGCAAACAAAATCAATATTGCATGTTCTTGGCAGGGCGTGTGATCAAACTTATGTTGATTTTCTGGGCACTTGTCCGTTCAGCCGGTCTCTCTGGCCGAGGGGTTACAACACTTTCTCCGTAATCCCGTTTATCACGCACAGTCTCGTAGCGGGCGAGAGCTGGAGGCGGTTCGACCCCCGCTGGTGACTTGCGGGATAACTGAGCGGCCGCTCAGAAAGCAATGGCAAACTACTGAGCGTAATCTTGCCAATAAATCAACAGACAGCTGAAAGATGCTGCTGTTGACAGCGATGTCCTGTAAAAGGATATGCGAATTAGAAAAAAATTGTCCGTTCAGCAGTTTGCCATTGCTTTCTGAGGGAGAAGTCAATGTTTAGGTCAAATGTAATGCCGGTTTGGGGGTTGAACCGCCTACATCGCTATCAGCGCCCCGGAAGTTTAAGAGCGAGAGGTCTTATCTTGTCGACGACGGAAACTTACTGAATGGAAAATTGCCTTGAAAATCACAAACAGCCAACAATGCTGGGGTTGATTGCGATGTCCTATAAATGTCATGCAACTGGCTTTAACCTCCGCCCCTTAAGAGTTAACAATGTGACCTCAAAAATAACGTACTTCACCCTGAGAATAACGTACTTGACCCCAACTGCCACAGATGGCAGTATTGTATGATTTGGCCTGAAGGGTGTAATATAAACTGGCTGTTGATCAAACGATATAGGGGCAACAAGCTCGGCGCTGGTTGTGGAGAGGGGAAGTCGCTGACAGTAAACGTCGGTATAACGAAATTGTATATAGTATATACACATCCGTTTGACATTAAGTTCTCTTGAACGAGGAGATTGGAGTACCATAGAGGTATAAAGTTCGTCTGTAACGTAAGAATTCATTCATTCATTCAGTAGCATGTCCTTTGCAGACCCTCGCTCCCATAACAACATTCCAGAAAACTTCTCTGTCATAAGCAAGATGTTATTCGTCCGATACATCCATCTAGAGATCATCCGCCACATCCTGCACCCATCTTCTCTTTGGCCTGCCCCTTCCTGTCTTCTCGGGCATATACCCCTCCATTACCGTTCTCTCCAAACTTTTGTGACGTTTAAAGTGACCAAACTATTTCAAATTTCTTTGTTTTATCGTCTTTTGTCGCCAACCTTCTTCAATGTTTAGCTCTTGTCGTATGAACACGCCTACCATTTATATTCAAACGCATATTTGCGCATTTTGGCTTTTATGCGCAGTTCAGCTTGTTTAATAAGTGTCCAGGTCTCACAGGCGTATGTTGCAATGGGAAAGATGCATGCTCTTAAAAATCTAATTTTTGTAGGTCTTTCTGTCCCACGCCACAATTTATTCAGCTGTTTTAGTTTTTGAAGAGCAATAAATATTCGTCTATTAATTTCTTTCATTGTGTCACATTGTTGGTAATTAATGACCCAAGATATACCAACGTAAGAATACTGGAGAGGAATCAAGATTTGGATTGTTAATTTATCGGAGAAGAAATTATCCGTGCATCATGTATCACGTTCTTTGCAGAAGAACGCTCTTGTCACGCCCCGCCTGGAGATCAGCATAGCTGAATGGATAAGACCTTTGCTCTTAAACTTCCGGTGTGTTGATGCCGAGGTTCAACCCCTACACAGATTAGATGACAATATTTTCTTCTTCGTTGTAAATGATATTCTAAGAATTAAAACAATTACATGTAAGTTGAAAAGTCCAAATTTTCTTCGTTAGTGATTGCGAAGTGATCCATAGGTCACATCGGTGGGTTGCCACAGGAAAGATGCGTGTTTAGATACAGAAACCATAAACAATATATTGCATGATTTATTGCCTGGCATATTTCGCTGCATCTCGTCAGGTGCAAACTACGAAGTTTTATATCACACCAAATAAATAAACGAATAATCCATCCATCATGTGCCATGCCGGAAAGCGTGAGCGGTCATGACTAGCCATTTCACTCGATCACCAGAGTCGTGGATCAGCTCAGTATTCTTGTCTCGACCATGCTATGTGGCCAAGCCATCCAGGTATTAACTTCTCGGTCTTCCCCTTGGTCTGTTTCTTTCGATCTTGCCAGTTGTCACCAAGTTCTCCAGTTCATTTCTTCTCATAAGATGTCCATAAAATGTTGACTGTCTACGTCTAATTCCTCTATTCAGTTTACGATTATCATTTGTTTCCTGTAGTAATTGATCATTTTTATTTCTGTCTGTCCATGGAATTCTTTGCATTCTTCTCAGAAACCACATTTCTACAGCCATCAGATGTTTTTCAGCTTGACTGCCCATTGTCCAAGTTTCACATCCATACAAAAGTACAGGCTCTATGTATCACCTCAACACTCTTTTTCTCGTTTCAATTGACATCATTTTATTGGTCAGTATGTTTTTCATCTTGCTAAAGGCTACTTTCGCCATGGCTATTCTTGTTCTAATCTCTTCAAGGCATCTCCCATCAGATGTTATGACTGCTCCGAGATAATTGTATCGATTCACTTGTTTAAAATGAATAATACTTTTCTGAAAAAACTAAACACATCATCATCATCAAGTGCCAGGCGTAGTGGCGTAGGCGTTCATGACTTTCCACAGATCTCGGTCTTTGGTTTTCTGTATCAACTCTGCTGATGATATTCCTCCATGTCACCGTCCCAAATCCATCCAACATCATTTCTCTTGGCCTGCCTCTTCCTGTCTTCCCTCGATCTTTCCAGTCGTCAAGATGTTCTCCAATGCCTCTCTTCTCAACACATGACCAAAGAAAGGTGTTTGCATCTTTCTTATTGTTGTATATAATGTTATAGTTTCATTAGCCTCTTTCAGGCAGTCGTTGTTAGTTACTTTGGCAGTCCAAGGAATTCGCAACATTCGTCTCAGGAACCACAACTCTGTTGCTTCCAAGCCCTTCCTAAACACATAGCCGCTGATATTATTAGAATGTAGAGTATGTTATACACACGGAAGACTAAGATATACAGGGTGTTTGTAAAGTCTCGCTACACTTTGTATGGAGAACAATTTTTGTTTTTAAAAACGAGTATATGACGTCATCAAAAAATGTGCTTTAAAAATTCATTAAATTAGTTATAATAGTCACTGCTATGGTCTAACGCTGTTTTGGGGAGGCTGGAAAGTACCAATGAAGTATTCATTATAACAGGTGTTGGAAATGTCTACCAATGGCTTAAAGATATGACTGGTACACGTCTCTTCATATTGCCAAATACCTTGTGCAACGTGTCTGTTGTTATTTCCGTGTGGTTCGATCGCCATTTCGAAACATTTGTTCAACCAAACAATGTCTTTCTTCCGTTGATAAAACCATTATGTTTGGAGTGCAAAGGATTACTCCGGCAGACGACAGCCATTCGCAGCATGTTGCTTTGCTTCGCGATAGGGTATGGAGCACATGTTTTTATGACGTCATGTATTTAATTTTTTAAATCGTTCTACATACAAAGTGTAGTGAGACTTTACACACACAAAGTATAACTCTACAGTATGCACCTGACGAGATGCAGCGAAATATGGCAGACATATGCCGGAGATGGACACAGGACATTGTAGTCACCGTGACCGCGAGAATGAACTAGGTAGGAACACTGACAAGTGATGAAGGATGTGTCTAGCGGGCCGTGATGAGAACGATCTTCTGCAAAGGATCTTCTACGTGGTGGATGGATGGTTCCCGCAGGCGATTTGCGGGCAGGCTGCTTTGCGTTGATTTTCACAATGGGATGAGCTTTAAGATAGCAACTGCAAACGACTAAAGGTAATATTTCATAGAAAATCACAAACAGCCAAAAATCGCAGTGGTTAATAGCGGCATATTTTAAAAGACACGCAACAAACTTTTTTTTAATTTTTTAAATATGACGTAAAGAAGACGGTGGAGAGATAATACATGTACAGACCTACAAACACTTGGAATCAACGACTGGCAAGAGAAGGTCCACCAGAGAGATGAATGGAGACGGATTGTATTTGCAGCAAAGAACCTCAATGGCTCGGAAAGCTGAAGAAGAAGAAGAAATATGAGGTAGCTAGAAATACGACTTGCAGACAACGGGTCCTAATTCTAAAAAGTGTCAGAACCGCGGATTTACAATTATTTGATATTAAAGATAATATACATGATGTAATACAAGCCAAGGCCATGTGCTGTATGTAAACCGTTAGTTCTGCAGGCAGCCGCAGGAAATTAACTGTTTACTTGTTGTCTTTCCGTGGGACGCGAGTTTCTGGGTCAAGGGACACCATCGGTTGGCAACTCACCAGGGGAGATAATTAAGTGAAATATATCCACAGCCTCTGTTCTGGAGACCAGGGATCGTGGCAATTTTCCAGGGTATCCCTTCCCTTTATTTTATGAGCGCATAAATGAGCAGTTAACATTTTTTGGACTAGCAATAGAAACTAATAACTGAAATATTGTGTATCAGCTTGTTCAATTACTGGGGGGAAAAACAGAGCAATAGAAATGGGCTTAGCTAGTCATGTGTGTTCTATGCAATTGTTATTTATCTTCTTATTCTGTTATTCATTGTCCCTCACTGGGGGAATAGATCCTCTTCGAGTTTTGGCTAAGATCAAAGTGTATAACTCTCTATACTTGACCTGGTCATGGCCACCAGCAAAGGCGGTCATCCGAATGACACATAGGGGCGTGGCACCTCATGGGGCGGCTCTGGCCCCAGGAGAACCGCGAGCCCTTATAAACTAAATAAGTCCTCTAGCTGGCTCAACCCCTACATATATCAGTTGGACGTAAATGTTCACTTCTCGTCCTTGACTTGGGAACGTTAATTACCACCACCTCAGAAGTCGGAGTGTGTACGTCTGATGGCGAGGGATACTGGTAATAAACTAGTCCACGGGCAAAATTCAGTCCAGCATGAACTATGCTTGAGTTCAAAGCGAGAGGGGGGGGGGGGATAAGGCTCTTTACCAACTGACGTCAAGCCGTAATATTCTTTGCTATTTCCTGCAGCTCCATGCAAGCCCTCCCCTTAATGTCCTCCCCTCATTTCCTTCCTTTATGTCCCCACTCAATGTCCTCCCTCCATGTACTCCCTCCATGTACTCCCTTCATGTCCTCCATCCATGTCCTCCATCCATGTCCTCCATCCATGTCCTCCCTCCATGTCCTCCCTTCATGTCCTCCATCCATGTCCTACATCCATGTCCTCCCTCCATGTCCTCCCTTCACATCCTCTTTCAATGTCCTTCCTCAGTGTCCCCCTTCATGCCCTCCTTTAATGTCCTCCCCTCATTTCTTTCATGTCCCCACTCAATATCCTCCCTTCATGTCCTCCATCCATGTCCTACATCCATGTCCTGCCTCCGAAATAAAACATCTGAAGGCTGCAATATCAGATGTGCCTCATGACATATCTTTATTATCAACATTCTGTGAGACATTCCCACAAACATACGCTAATGACGACCACTGAAGTATTTACTAATCTCAGTAACCTAAAAAAACAATACCTCATCAGGACTAGATGGAATCAGTAATCGGATCCTTCGCTATGCTGCACCTACGATCTGCGAGTCACTAACTTTTATATACAATAAATGTCTCACCAAAGGTCACTTCCCATCAGCCTTTAAATTCGCTAAGCATATCCTCATTTAAAAGCTTGTTCATTAGACGATTGTATCATGAGTAATTATAGGCCAATTTCCATATTATCCTCATTTTCCAAACCGCTAGAAAAGCACATCCACAAAACAACACTAGAGCACTTAGTTCGCCACAAACTAATAGACGACAGTCAGTCAGGATTTCGGCCAAAATATTCCTGTCATACGGCCCTAACAAACATGATAGAAAACTGGCATCAAAATATTAACAACAATACTCTATGTGGAACGATGTTTATAGACTTTAGAAAAGCATTCGATATGATAGATCATACTATCCTAATTAAAAAACTAGAAACAATGAAAGCAAGCTTTAATATGGTTACATTAATAAACTCATTTTTATTAGACAGAAAACAAGTAGTATCACACAATAAATCTTTATCCCAAGCCATTACCATTAATACTGGAGTACCTCAGGGGTCTATACTTGGCCCTCTGTTATTTGCTGTTGATATAAATGATCTTCCCTTATATCTGTCATCGTCCTGCGATATATTTGCAGACGACTGCACAGTATATACAAACGCTATTGATCTTAATGTTTTAGAATTATCCTTGCAACAGGAAATAAATAGTGTAATTAACTGGAGTCATGCAAACCGAATGCAAATTAACATTTCTAAAACAAAATCTATGTTAATAGGAACCAGGCAAAGACTTCACACTGTAACCTTGCAGAGAATTCTTCAGCTGCACATTGGTAGTACGTCTATAGAAAGTGTAAACGAGCACACGGCACTGGGTCTTATCATAGATCAAAATCTATCCTTTAATTCCCATGTTCATGCTCTAGTTAAACAAATAGCCAAAAAAGTATACCAACTTGCCAAAATTAAAAATTTCCTCGACGAAAACACAAGAAAGATATTCTATACTTCCCATATACAAACACATATTGATTATTGCTCCACAATCTGGGATGGATGTTCCAAATCAATAACAAAACGCCTTTATTCACTCCAGAAAAGTGCATTGCGTCTAATCAATGGTGATACGCTTACAGACAATTCTAACCTACATGAACGTCTTCAGTTACTGCCACTCCACAAACGCCTACTTTTTAATAAGGCTAATCTAATTCACAAAATCCTATTTCAAAATGCCCCAAGCTACCTTTGGCCATTGTTTAAATACAACGCAAGACATAGCGAACGACTAAATATACTCCATGTCCCTAAACCTAGGATAGAGTTAAATAAATCAAGCTTAGCATACTCTGCCACTCAGTTGTGGAACAATGTTCCACAAGATATCAAAGACACCACCAATCATTATACATACAGTCGCAACCTGTTTGAACACTACCTCAGGACAGACTACATGCCCCCTTAAAAATAAAAACAGCAACAAAGGCAATCCTAATGGTAAATTATCTCGAACGACAACTAGCAAAAAAAAAAAAAAACATTCCCATATGTATGGCACGTTACACCCACCTTGGGTATTTATGATGCCCATATTAAACATTGCCTCAACGAGTCATGTAAAATTGATTATTTTTCATGCGTTTTAATGCTTATTGTTCTTTTGTTGTCAAAGAATTGCTTCATAAAAGATGTTGAATGAAAGAATGTATGAGAGGAAATAGAGAAGAAGGGCAGAATGTCAGACGGGCCTGCGTGCCCAATTCTTAACCCTTTGAAAATAAAGATTTTCGTTCGTTCGTTCGTTCGTTCGTTCCATGTCCTCCTGTCACGTCCTCCTTCAATGTCCTTCCTCAGTGTCTCCACTTCATGCCCTCCTTTAATGTCCTCCCCTCACTTCCTTCCTTCATGTCCCCACTCAATGTCCTCCCTCCATGTACTCCCTTCATGTCCTCCATCCATGTCCTCCCTCCAAGTCCACCCTTCATAGTTAGTTAGTTAGTTAGTCGCGGTTCCAACTTCACAGCACCGGGTCGTCCCCATTATGCTCCGTTCCTGTGCCAGTGAATATCACACAAAATGCTCCTCACTGCCCAATGTGAAAAGTGGAAAAGACAGGAGTCTCGACAAACAACAGCCCGCACAGATACACTGTGCATAATGCCGCCGCCAGAATGTCAACACAATAGTCCCCCACGAAACATCCAGTTTATCTCTGATGGAATCGGCAGTCATTTTCCCATCTGGATGTTTCCTAGATGTTCACCCACACAGTCCACGAAAATACAGTTCATCGTCGATGGCAGTGGCAGTCAACCAGAAGCCCAGCAGCCACGCATTTCTGCATAAGGCAAAAACCGGTCAACTCTGGGACATAGCCAGCTGCCATCGCTTCGAACATGCAGTCACGTCCCAAAAAACCTCCGGCAGATTCAAAAGATTTCACACGAAACTCACAGCTCACAGTGTCGCGCCACGCACTCACTCAGTAGCAGGGCGACGGAACCATAGCCTCCTTAGTCGCCTCTTACGACATGCGTGGTAGGCTACAGTGTTGCTATTCTTTGCTTCCCTTATGGGCCCCGGCAACACACGGGAGGTCCACCCTTCATGTCCCCCTTCAATGTCCTTCGTCAGTGTCCTCCCTTCATGCCCCCCCCCCATGATCATGCCCCTCCATGTAGAGTTCATTTCTATCTGTAATTCTCTTCTCCGTGCCTTTTAGGTCTCCCACTATTTGGTCCGCATGGTGGGTTCCAGACAAGGGAGTATCTAGTTATACTATCCTCGGGTTGTGTCAATATGTGGCCCATCCAGTACAGGCGTCCTTTCTTGTTCCTACCTTTTAGTTCACTGGTCTGTCTGTATTTTGTTCTCTCCGTGAGCTCCACATTGGTTATTATATCATACTAGTTTACTCCCACTATTCTGCGTAGAATGTTTGTAGTTCATTTTTAATTCTTTTAGTTGTCCTTCACTTTTCTAATCCGCAAAGTAGGTATGATTTAACATCTTAACAATTCTGTTTTAACAATGTTTTAAATTTAACAATTCTGTCTGCTGCTAAGTTTACCTTCCTTTTAACTTCAACAAATTTCCAAGTGCTATGTAAGAACTTCTTGCCTTTTATTTTCTTATTATTATCTCTCTCTCTGTTCTCTCTTTATCCATGTTACTACGAACAATTTTTATGATTCGCCTTCTGAAGTTGGATTTCACCAAGGGAGATCGCGTTATTATTTGCTTGGTTCAATCTCTTCATCTTTGTCTTCCTCCTGTTAATTGTTCAGCTTAATTATTGTGACCTGTCATCAAGGTCGACCAATTTTACGTGGGTACCAGAAAAAAATCTTGGAAAGTTAAGGCAGCTTTCGTGAAACAGACTACACCATCAACTGACATAGCGTAGGTCTTCCAATGAGGAGGAGGAGGAGGAGGAGGAGGAGGAGGAGGAGGAGGAGGAGGAGGAGGAGAAGAAGAAGAAGAAGAAGAAGAAGAAGAAGAAGAAGAAGAAGATTATAATGCAATCTATGTGATGCAGAGAAGAGGAGGACCACGACGTATATGGGTTCAGGATGTGGTAGATAATTCACACATGGCAGGGCATCCCTCGTGTGAAAATGGGGGGGGGGGGGGGGCTTCGACAGACTGTTATTGAGGTGAAATGCTGCATAGGACAGGTCACAGAAGATGTGATGTCTTAAACACATTGTACTAACACTATAATTACCTGGCATGTGGCACGTTTGCTGACGTTGTACAGGTGGCAGCTTGTCAGACAGGTGAGAACGTAACCCTGAAACAGGTGACATATATTTTGTCAGCTTTGTGAGACAAATATGAAGCGGGAGAAAGAGAGAGAGAGAGAGAGAGAGAGAGAGAGAGAGAGAGAGAGAGAGAGAGAGAGAGAGAGCGAGAGAGAGAGAGAGAGAGAGAGAGAGAGAGGGAGACACAGATAGAGACAGGGCGAGAGAGACAGATAGAGATAGAGTAGTGAGAGACATAGAGAAACAGGGAGATAGTGAGAGAAAAAGAGAGGTAGGGACGCAGATAGAGACAGGGCGAAATAGAAAGATAAAGAGAGGTAGTGAGAGACATAGAGAAACAGAGGGAGATTGACACTGAGAGAAAACAGGAATAGAGATTGATAGAGAAAGGAAAAAAAGAGAGACGGGGAAAGAAATAACGAGAGAGAGAGAGAGAGAGAGAGAGAGAGAGAGAGAGAGAGAGAGAGAGAAGATAGAGAGAGACGGGGGAGAGAGATAACGAGAGAGATAGCGAGATAGATAACGGGAAAGAGAGATAACGAGAGAGACAGACAGAGAGATAACTCCGGAAAGTTAACGAGAAAGAGAGATAATGAGACAGATGTCGAGTAAGAGATAACGAGAGATATAACAAGAGATAACAAGAGAGAGAGCGGGAGAGAGAGAGAGAGAGAGAGAGAGAGAGAGAGAGAGAATGTGAGAACGAACGAACGAACGAACGAACGAACGAATGAATGAACAAACTTTATTTTCAAAGGATTACGAATTGAGAACGCAGGCTAGTCTTACATTTGGCCCTTCCAATCACTCATCTTTCGTTCATAAATTGTGCATGTTACATTGACACAGAAAAACAACATTGTCAATTGGATGTTGAAAACATAAACAATGCATATTACCATGTTATGAGACAGGCAGACACACGCATACATGCACATTCATAAACACACACACACATACACATACCTGTATACATACTTATATCATTTGGACAAACTCTCACAGTTATGCACACACTCAATAACATACAAATACACATTCCTTCGCATACACTGCATGCATGCATGCATATACATATATATATATATATATATATATATATATATATATATAGAGAGAGAGAGAGAGAGAGACTTGATAGAAATTAACAGTGAGAGATTGATAGGGAGGGAGAAAGATTGATAGAAAGAGAGAGAGAGAGAGAGAGAGAGAGAGAGAGAGAGAGAGAGAAACTGATAGTGAAGGAGCGATTGATAGAGATAAATTGATAGCGAGAGGCTGATAGAGAGATTGGTAGAGAGAGAGTGAGAGAGAGAGATAGAGAGAGACATTGATCTAGAAGGAAAGATATTGAGAGAGAGAGAGAGAGAGGGCGAGAGAGATTAATAGAGAGAGAAACCTAATAGAGAGACATTGATAGAGAGGAACTGACAGAGAGGTAGAGGGAGACTGATACGAAGAGAAATGTACATAGAGAAAATGACAAGAGAAAATGATATAGGGATTAATAAACACAAACACACACGCGCGCGCGCGCACGCACGCACACACGTGCACCAGCGCGCACACACAGAGAGAGGGAGAGAGAGAGAGAGAGAGAGAGAGAGAGAGAGAGAGAGAGAGAGAGAGAGAGAGAGAGAGAATGAGAGAGATTGCAAGAGAAAGACTGACAAAAAGCATGTCAGTATTTAATGTTCTGTAAAGCTGTTCTATTTATTGCAAAACAACGTTCTCTCTGAGTATATTTTAACACTGAAGTCACAAACAATATGCTGCTCGATTTATTGCCTGGCATATGTCGCTGCATCTTGTAGGTGCATACTGCAACGTTATATCATATGAGATTAATATAGTGGGACCTCAGCAATTAGGCGGGTCCGACCGGTTTTGTACAAACAGATGGAGTTCGTTTTAAATTTGAAATTACCGTGGGGGTAAATGCTCCACTTTTGTACAATACACGTGACTATGTGTTGTTAAGTGTTTCAGCTAAAGTATTAATCAAATATTAACTTTATATGATATATAACTTTTAAGTTCACTATTAGTTACTGGATAGATGCAGAGAGAATAAAGAAGACAAAAAATAGATACATACCAAGAGAAAGAATGACAGAAAGAGGATTCAGCGGGCGTTAAGAAGATATGGTAAAAGGGGTAGATATTAGGAATGAGAAAGACAGACATTGACAGAGACAGACAAACAGACAGACAGACAGAGAGAGAGAGGAAGAGAGAGAGAGAGAGAGAGAGAGAGAGAGAGAGAGAGAGAGAGTGGAGGTCAGTGGGTGGGGTGAGTGTTAACAAACACAGAATAAACGATACAGATAATGCAGGAGAATTAGTGAAAGAGAAAGCCAGATATACTACGACGACTAACATCTTATATATAAATTAGGATCTCCGTCTGTCTGTCTGTATGTCTTGTATGTCCGTCTGTCCTTTGTGCGCTCGCGAACGGCCCATCCGATTGAGATGAAATTTTCTACACGCCTTTCTTTCATTCCAGTGCAGCCCACTGTCATATTTTTTTAGTGTGAAATCGCATGCTTACCCAGTATTATTTCATTTTTCACTTTTCATCATAATTTAATATATCTCAGGGGACCTAACTCTATAAAAGTTATTTCAAGGGGCATAACTTTTCTGTATAACTTATAGTCATATTGTGGCATTGTTTTCAAAGATTTATAAACTCTTTGTCCATAGTTATGTACCGGCATATGAGTTATAATAAATAATGATACAATCTGTAAGGCATTTTCAAAGTTTTCATAAAAATAATGCACAATGCATAACATTGTAACTCATCTTTTTTTGCTTAAGAAGTTACTGTAGTCATGCAGGTGATTAGAAAGCGTTTTCATTAAAAATAATGGATGGTGTGTAGAAGAGCATTTTTTTAAGTTACTTTTTTTGTTGTATGAATTTAATGAGACGCTACACTCCAGGAGCTGGGCGAAGTCACGCCGGGTCAGATAGATAGACAGACCCACCTTTTCGCTGCAGTTGTCTACTCCTCCTTTTCCTTCTTCTGCTGATGCTGCTGCCGCCGCTCCATTTACCCAAGTTAATTGTTGGGGGAAGATGTAAAGATCTTTCAAGTGCTCTTTCAAATGCTTTTTGTAAGTTGGTCTTCGTTTATCTAAGGTTGTTCTAACTGCAACCAATAAATGATTAGACAGACAGGCAGACAGACAGACAGAGAGGGAGGGACGGACAGACAGACAGACAGACAGACAGACAGACAGACAGACAGACAGATAGTCGGTAACGGGAACGGGAACTTATATGACTACTTATATGAATTAAATGAGATGCTCCCCACCAAGGACTGGGCGATGCCGGGTCAGACAGACAGACAGACAGACAGACAGACAGACAGACAGACAGACAGACAGACAGATAGTCGGTAACGGGAACGGGAGCTTATATGACTAATTATATGAATTAAATGAGATGCTCCCCACCAAGGACTGGGCGAAGCCGGGCCGGGTCAGCTAGTGTAATATAACTGGAAATTCTCATTTAACCCCGAGCACCTTACTCCGATACAACAGTATCCTGAAATAAATTCGGAAAGCCTGAAGAATTAATTTCCCAAATAAATGTCATAAATAGCCACATCGTCCTTCCTTACATTAACTCTTTAACTTTATTGACTGTACCTGGCCATAAAATTATTTCCCATCACGGGAATAGAATGCTCGTTACGACCCGTGACTTGGGATCGAATTCCATTGATATTCCAAGGGTGGAAATTGCTTGTTAAGATTATATCTGGCTGTAGTTATAACTGGAAACTTGAGTTGTGTTGAGCTGAGTTGAATTGAATTGAGCTCAAATCCAACAACACTACACTCAGGACATTCCCGCGCGCTCTCTGTCCCCTTTTTCAACGGCCAGCGAAGAGGCATACTGTGAATCGTTCCAACTGCCCCTATCTCTTCTCCTCCGTTCCAGTTTCTCCCCACACTGGAAACTGACGTTGGTGAAAGGATAAGAACGCTCGCTCTTAAACTTCCGGTGCTGACGGCGATGTGGGCGGTTCAGCCCCTACTCTGGCATTTAGTTGGACTTAAGCGCAGACATCTCGTTCAGAAAGTAATGGTCAACTAATGACCACAGAATCGATCCGGGGTTGATAGCAACGCCCTGAAAAGGAGATGTAACATTATTTTTAGTTACCAATATTTAACAGTATTATGCCTTACCAATCAATCAGGTGCCGTATCCACAATGAAGGTTGGCTGCATTGGATCTCCAACGCTATCTATATCTCTTCTTGACTGTACATTCTGTCAGTCCGATGTTCGTCCATCTCTAGATATTATCTTCCCAGTTGTTTCGTTGTCTACCTCTTGTTAGCTTGCCCTCAACCTTGCCCTCCAGTATGGTTTTTATAAGAGTATCATGTCTTTTAACGTGGCCGAAATATTTCACTTGCCTCCTCTTTATTTCTTTCATCAACTCTCTCTTCATTCCCAGTTTTTCTAGAACCTCTGCATTTGATTGTTTTTGTTATTATACAGTATAATACAGTATTATACAAAGAAAATTGAAATATTTTTGTCACTTGAAACGTCATGAAAGTTTGGAGAGAACAATAATGGAAGAGTAAATGCCCGCAGGGCCGGATTTAGACTTGATAAGGCCCTAAGCTATTTGAAATATGGGGCCCTTTATAAGTCCAGATATTCTATGTCATATATACATTTATGACAATTGCTCACTCGGACAATATTTTTTGGGCCCCCCACTTTCTTGGGGGCCCCAAGCTATAGCTTGTGTAGCTTATACGTAAATCCTGCACTGAATGCCCGGGAAGAGAGGAAGAGGAAGGCCAATGAGAAGACAGGTGCAGGATGTGGCAGATAATCTTCAGATGGGTGTATAGGACGCGGGACATCTTGCTTATGACCGAGAAGTTTTCCGGAAGGTTGTTATGGGAGCGAGGTTTTGCAAAGGACATGCTACTGAATGAATGAATGAATGCATGAATGAATGAATGAATGAATGAATGAATGAATGAATGATACCTTTGACGAATCATGATGAACTAGGTATCTTTAAAGAAGGTAGTTGCCACATGGTGGTCACGCCCACACGCACCACCAAATGTAAATTGGGAGATTCCCAGTCTAACAATAGAATGACTTGACGACTAGAAACTGAGGACGACGTAATCATCGTCCGGGACAGCGGAAAGGGACTTGGAGAAAGGAGATCAAGACGGCTGTGTGTATTTTTCCCTGAAAGCTCCGTGAGCAAAAGGTTTGATCATCTAGGGCAAAGCATTGTTACCGGCGGTTGAATGTATGTTGAGACACGTGGGGATTTCGATCCGAGGAAACAATGGTGTAATGCAAACAAGCGATGATTGATTCCCGCTATATCAGAAGTAAAGATACAATGAATGCGCGCCACAATGATAAATTCCTTTGCACGATAAGACATCAGGAGTACACAGAATGCGCCAACATGGCAGTTGCCGAAAGATTGTGAGTAACGCCAACATACTTATTATTTGACGATTATCTGCAGGTAAAGTGACTAAATAATTTAATTAAACTAGTCCTTCATAAGTGCCACAGTTTGAGAAGTTTATGAGTGGAAAGAAAGGAATAAAGATTGCACTATACTATATTAACTGGTCTACATACATGGTGCGCACGAGCAGAAACAGATAATGAACATTACGTGTATTTAATAACAGCAAATTATATACTATCGTTTGAGACAATAGTAAATAGTTAAATACGATCATAATATTGTCCAAGTTTGGGAAAGTGAAGCACAATACAGTAATGGAGAAGTAAACACAACTGATATATTTGGTTTACGGATCGTTTGAGTCCACACTCGACTTATAATGTGTTGTTGGTACAGAAGAAGGGGGCGTTAGCTTCCTACACGACATTTCCACTCTGTTAACAAAGCAGTGAGTCAAACTTATAATAGGAGAAAGAACACTTACTTTCACGCTTATGACACTGATATAACTACACACAAGGATGGTACGATATTGCCAGTACCCACACATTTAACATACGAGTATCAAGAATAGGAGGACACATATGAAGATTAAGTTGACACAGTACCACTTCATTACTTCGAACTTTACTCTTCACGGGAAACTTCAATATATATTTACGAGTTACAACGGGATATCTGACAGAATACATAGAGACACGTTATCATTACACCTCAACATGCAGGAAATCTAACACGTGTACACTCACTTGATTTGAAGTCGAAGCATACAGATAGACTTTAATGTCACATAGTACCCAATTATTCAAGGTATTTAATCGATAACGATTCACATTGGGACAGTTATATTTATTATATCGGGACATTAAAGGACATTATACACATCAAGATACTACTGGACACTACACTGCACCTGGAACGCATCGAGACGTTACATGTTCCTCAAGACTCTGACGACAGGAACATATAAAGACACTTATGGATGTTACACATTGCACCGCTGTAGCAAATGACTCAATTATTTATTGACATTGTTCCAATGTTAGAGATCCTCACTAGGACACCATTGAGCTCATTTACGGACATGGAAGTAACACTTCGTTCGTCTAACGACACCATTTCATGATTGGGGATTGACACAACGACGATACAAACATTAACTCATTACGTCGACATCTACGGACAACGGTAACGTTTGGACATTGATTGAATGTACACGGATACACTACACACGTCAGGAGGCTACTCACTTTACACTTCAGCGGTTACACATCGGAACGTTTTACGGATTGACAATTACTATTTTTTTCATCGTGATACCAGACACAGTCGAATCGGTCACACATTGGACTTTAGGTACCAGAACCGGATGCAGGCAGATCTACTGATTTCACTGTGGGCATCATTCATTCGGATACCTACAGCAGCCTAAACGTATCACAATAAGGCTGCAGTAAAATTCAAACGTCGTCGTTACACTACAGCCAACTACGTGTTATGGGTTGGTTACGGACTTCCTGAGTCCAGGGTGAAAGTAGTACAAGTTAATTGTACTATCGTTCAAGCCAGGAGCAACAGTCTATTGTGGACACAGCTTCTCGGGTATAAATCAACAAGCATACCAATACTCGAGTGGTGACCACGGATCAATTCCTTAATGAACTGATCGACACAATTCTATGTCAAAATTTTTGAACGACAGGAACTCTACTCGGTTATCTATGTACAAGAGAGCCGGAAAAAGGCCAGTAATTGTTATTCATTGTTGATTGATGTTATGTTGACTCATAATAAGGCTATTTATTTTATTTGCGGGTGGTTAGAAGGCCTTGATGAGCTAATGATATCTGATATCTTGATTAGTTCATGAAGTGATTTGTGGGTTGACAAGAGCCAGGTCATTACGAATTAATTTTGTTTGGTTTTGATCTTGCGGGCGTCACCTCAATATTATAGTCTCGTCTTTACGTTAGTAGTATAGTAGGAACATTATCCGTCAAAAATGGGGATAAAATTTTGTTATCGTTTGTAAACAGTAATATGTATTTACGTCAGTCGTCGATCGTCTCTTATGATTATTAGTTGTCTTGCGTCACACATATTGTATATTAGATATATTTCTTCATATTTATTTTATAATTTAGATATGTTTCGTTCCTTATAAATATATTTGGTTGATTCTTTTGTTGTGTTCGAATTTACACTACAGAGTTGATTGAGTTCGTGTTTGCTCAACGGTGATACAACACTTACGTTACTATCTGATTGATGGTGATTTGAGATATTATCACAATTTTGTCGATTCTTTTCTTCTCTTGCCTACGTCCATATTTATTTCAGCCAGATAGCTCATTTTACAGGTAGGACAATAGGACAAGATGTCTACGCTGCAACATTTCATTGAAATGGGAGAGAAGACTGGTCTAACTGGTGCTGAGCTTCGAAATTGGGCAAAGCTTGAGTTCAGTGAACAACAGAAACGTGACAAGGAGGAAAAACAGGAAAGACTGGCATCAGAAAAGCAAGCGTAACAACTTGAGAGAGAAATGAAAGAAAAAGAGATGGCGATCAGACAAAGTGAGATAATTTTGGAACGTGAACGAATGGAGTCTAGAGAAAAAGAATTAAATGCGGGAAAAGAGAAGTTAATGATAGAGATGCAAATAAAAGAGAAACAGATGGCTGCAGAAGCGGAATTGAAGATAAAGCAAATGGCTGCAGAAGCGGAACTTAAGGAAAAACAAATGGCTACAGAGGCAGATTTGAAGATGAAACAAATTGTTGCTGAAGCAGAACTTAAAGAGAAACAATTGGCTTTTGATAGGGAAAGACTTGCTACAGAAACACTCTGGAGAGACAAGGAGGTTGAAGGTAACCTAAGGGTCAAGACGCTTGAGATGGAACGTGGAGCTGAAATCGAACGAGAGAAAATGCTGGCTAAGCAGAACGATCCTGTGAAAAAGTACCAAGGTTTATTCAGGAATTTTCAACAAGGTGATTCGGTTAGTTCTTGGATGACTAATTTTGAAGTACTCGTAAAGCATTACAAGGTACCAGAGAAGGACATACCAATTTTATTTCACCGTCATCTGGCATTGGAGCCGTTAAAAGTGATTGAGTTGATTCCTGAGGATTTACGTACAAATTACAAATATATGCGCGATCGTGTGCTGTCACATTTTTCATTAGACGAATCTGGATTACGAACTAAGTTTAAAACACTTACACCGAAATCGAATCAAACATTCCTGGATTTCGCTTCGGAAATGTCTTCTAGTTTTGATAAGTGGTGTAAGGCTGCGGATATTAATGATAGTTATGAGAAAGTGAGAGACTTAATTATCAGAGATAGAATGTTATCTGCAATACCAGAACCTATGTCAGTATTTCTTATGGAAAACAAATGTAAGAGTTTAAGTGAGATGGAAGCTAAAGGTGAGTCTTACTTTAATGCACATAGAGACGTATTTGCCAACTGTACTCAACCTGAATTAGTAATAGGAGCAAGTGCAAAATTCCAAAGAGGAAACGGTAAGTTTAGAAAGTTTGGTAGTGGTAGCAATAGAAATAGTCCTTACAATAGAGAAGGTGATAGACCAAGGAAATGCCAATTCAACAGATGTAACAGTATTGTAGATTAACGCATGGATTTTTAGAGATGTGTGATAAACATCCAGGTTATACCGCATATCTGAAGGACATTATTGCTAAGAAGAGAGGTAAGTATGACTCTTTTAAAAGAAGCATTAAATGTTTCTCGTGTAGGGCGTACGGACACACAAGCAGGTCTTGTCCAATGAGAAATTCCTGGAAGGAAGCCAGTATCGCATATGTGTTGTCTAGTTGTAGTAGCGATTCAGATGATCTAGAGGACACACACGCAGCCATTATAGAGTCATACAAGAACAAAACAGGTAAAGAAGGTAATAATAGTGATGATGACCTTACATCAGCCAATAAGAGACATATTCACGAGGCAAATGCAGCATACACTCGTCAAGGTACTCTGACGATACACCAAGCGTTGGTGAATGGTTTACCAACAACCTGTTTTAGAGACACAGGGTCCGATATTACAGGTGTTAATCACAAACTCATAAGAGAAAGTGATTATACAGGTAAAAGTATTGAGTGCAGGACATTTGGGGGTACAATAGAAATGTACAAAACTGCATGGGTCAGTATAAAATGCAAATACTATAAAGGTCGAGTGTGCGCAGCAGTACTACCAAACCCATGTGCTGGGTTGATAATTGGTAACATCGCAGATGTCAAAGATTACGCTCAAACTATAGAACGCAAACCTGATTTGATACTCACAACAACACAAGAAGAAAGAATTACACATTCATTAAAAGTTCAACTGACTGGTAATAACAACAGTGTGGCACACAAAAATAGAACAAAAGTTAAACACAATAGTTACAAACAACAGATGAAATGGGATGTTGTAACCATATTTATGATAAATATGTTGAGTTGGCTTAAATTGACTTTATCTCAGGTTACATCCATAGTCACAAACACAGCCTCACAAACAAAGGCATATATTGATGATATTGTGAATAAAAATACAGTCATTCAATCACTCAAGAAAATTTACACACAAGTCAATGATAACAAACAAAATTACGATGCATTAATTAATGCGTACTTTATTTGCTTGGCTTGTTTCTGCTACAAATTAATCAAATATACTTTATTGTCGTTATATATACGAGTGAAAGTTATGACAGTGTTCAATTTAACAAAGTTGAAAAGTACAAATATGAACATACGTTCAGTACGGAAACACCATAAGTATGAAAGAAAGAAAGAGAGAAAGAAATAGAATAAAAGAGAAGAATAAAAGAAAAATAGAATGGGATGAAAGTGTTAGGTTCATATTAACACGAAATACATTACAGACACATTTACAGTCTGATTACTTAGAATTCCAAATTTTTTAGATCTAAATCTATATTTGTTCAAAGTGTTCACACTATCTCATATCTCCACACTTGGGTGTGTGAAAATATTTTAGTTCTCTATTGTACAGATAATTGTTAGTAAATATATTGTTATTTTATGATGATAAGTTGGTTAAGGATTTATTCTTGTTGAGTCATAATATTAGAATATAATTCTGAGTTATTTTCTTAAAAAGTTTTAAATCTTTGAAATGTATGATTTTTCACATGTATATATCTATATACTAAAGTGGGGGTTAAAGCTGCTCTAGATTTTATTAGAAAGCAGCAAGTCAAATGGTTTGGCCATGCAAGTAGGCTACCAGTCAACAGCATGCCACAACAGGCAATGACGTACAGACCAGATGGAAACAGAGGAAGAGGCCGACCACGTAAACGCTGGACGGAGGGAATAACAGAATCCATGGGAATGTCGATATACGAAGCCCATAACCGGGAAATTCTCACGAAGTTTATACTTCACCTCGACACCGCAAGGTACAAGAGGAACATGATGAGATGAGATGAGATATCTATATTACAGACCTATAAAAATAGTTGGACAGAGGATCATGAGAAATTATTACAACAAATAAAAACTCTATTTAGTACATATCCTATTTTGAAATTACCTGATATTTCAAAAGATTTTGTTTTACAAACGGATGCTAGTTTACATGCTATTTCAGCTGTATTACTTCAATTGCATGAGGGGAAACTACATCCTATTCTTTATTTCAGTAAAAATCTATCTGAAACTCAAAGAAATTATGCTGTTACTGAACTAGAGGCTTTAGCTTTAATTGAAAGTATTGAAAAGTTCTCTAGATACTTACTAGGTAGGAAATTTCTAGTTCTTTCGGATAACAAACCGCTACAAATTTTCAAATCGGGTCATCCAAAGAATTCTAGAATACATAGATGGTCATTACTATTACAGGATTATGAATTTGACATTTGTCATATTCCTGGAAAAGATAATAATCTTGCTGACATTCTGAGTCGATTATAGAATGGCAAATTTTCTTGTTGATTATATAGAGTTGAATTAGAGTTATAGTTTTGTTGTATTAAGTTCAAAGTTCAGATATATATTGAGTTGATTACGTATTATAAACCTTATTAGTGGGTCAAGATAACAATAACCAACATGTTAAGATAGGTTATTTGATTAAATATTATAAATAAGGTACATTTGTATCTGATATGTGTTCAAAACAGGGCCACGGCAAGGATGAAAGTTATTAACAGAGACAAGGACTTCCGATCGGAAAGAACTCAGAAACACTTGAGTATAAAGTTGTAATTGTGAATGACTATATTTGATTTATTTAGCATTTATATTAGTTAATGAGAAATGTTGGGTCCGAAGGGTATGTGTTATGTTATGCTGTATGCTTATGAATCAGTACAGGAGCTAAATATAACCAAGTGACAATCCAAATCCCAAAGGAAAATATCGGGAAAAAGTTAAGGTGGAATCACAGACAAGCACCCTACCCATTAATATTGTCATACGACACCAAGTAACGACTACGTCTAACCTGGTTACTGGAAAAACATCATTATTACCCTCGTCCTAGAACTAGGACATACTTGTCATTAGGACAAGGTAGGGACTAATATTAACTTATTAGTTGAACTGATCCCATAGGATCAGTCACACGACGTTCGACGTAGGGTTCGGACAGGTGGGCGTGCCCGTTATGTAGCATTTATGATTTTTTTTTTTTGGAGGGTTAATGATGGGGTAAATCCTGGAACTATGTGGTAGTGCGTAAAAATATGGTTACAGTTGTAAGTAATTATGAGAAGAAAAATGACATAGCATTTTTTTTTTTGGGAGGGGGCATTATGCCACATGGTGGTCACGCCCACACGCACCACCAAATGTAAATTGGGAGATTCCCAGTCTAACAATAGAATGACTTGACGACTAGAAACTGAGGACGACGTAATCATCGTCCGGGACAGCGGAAAGGGACTTGGAGAAAGGAGATCAAGACGGCTGTGTGTATTTTTCCCTGAAAGCTCCTTGAGCAAAAGGTTTGATCATCTAGGGCAAAGCATTGTTACCGAGAAGGGATATCGCCTGTTTGGATATAGCATTCTTGTCATACTCAGGACCGGAACAGATATCAAGTATAGACAACGAGTTAACGAGTTATGTTGGACATTAGCTGCAATATACTTTAGGAGATTGGGTAATTATAGAATTGGATGAACGGCCAAGTTGTATTAACATAACATATATAACGTCCCGTGCCCGTGTTAGGGCCCCGTTATATGATACGGCAGTGTTGTGTTCATTTTGTCTAAAAGAGAGCAGATCCGAAATAAAAGGATTTATCTCAAAATTATATCAGTCTTCAAGGTGAGCGACTTTTGTTACATACATTCATTCAAGTTTGAGTTTTAATACTTCGGCGGTTGAATGTATGTTGAGACAGTAGTTTACCGTTGCTTTCCTTCCTCGCAGTGACTATACTGGTCGATGATCGTAGCCTTTTGAAAGAGATCTTCTGCATACCGTGGCGAAACTTGAGACTATAACCAACCACTATCTATCGGCTGCCCTCAATATTTTGGTCACGTTATGAGAAGAAGTAAATGGGAGAACTTGGTGACAACTGGCAAGACTGAGAGGGAAAGAAGGCAGAGAAGTAAACACCTGGATGGCTTCACCACGTGGTATGGTAGAGACGACAAGAACACTGAGCTGATCCCCGACTCTGGTGATCGTGTGAGATGGCGAAACATGACCACCCACGCTTATCGACATGGCACATGATGAATGAATTGTACCTTTGTAAAAGGAGCTTCTGTAATGCAGTAGCATATTCCCTTCTCTGGAAAAGCTGGATATAGATCTAGATCATCATCATCAATCATCAATCATCATCAATCATCATCATCAATCATCATCATCAATCATCATCATCATCAATCATCATCATCAATTATCATCATCAATCATCATCATCAATCATCATCATCAATCATCATCATCAATCATCATCAATCATCATCATCATCATCATCATCATCATCATCATCATCATCATCATCATCATCATCATCATCATCATCATCATCATCATCCTCATCCTCATCCTCATCCTCATCATCATCATCATCATCATCATCAATCATCAATCATCAATCATCACCACCACCACCACCACCACCACCACCACCATCATCATCAAGTGCCATGCCGACAGGCGTGGGCGTTCATAGTTCGCCAACTCACGCGTTCACCAGGGTCTCGAATAAGGTCTGTGTACTTGTCCCAACTGTGCCATACTTCAAACCATCAAAGTATTTATCCCTTTGTCTTCCTCTTACTCTCTTTCCATCGGGCTTGCCAATTGTCACTAAATTTTAAGTTCATTTCTCCTCGTAACATGTCCCAAAAAGTCTTGACCGCCTACGTCTAATTTTTCCAATCGATCTGCGTTTTTCATTTGTCTATTGAAGGACTGTCTCATTTGATTTTCTGTCCGTTCATGGTATGCTTTGCATTTTTCTCAAAAACCACAATATTACCGCCATTAGATGTTTCTTAAATTGTCTGTTAATTGTCCATGTTTCACACGCATACAACAATATCGGTTCTATGTAGCACTTCAGCACTCTTTTTCTCACTGAAATTGATAACTTTTTGTTGGTAAGTATGTTTTCCATTTTGCAGAAGGCCACCTTTGCCATGGTAATTCTCGATCTAATCTCAGCCAGGCATCTTCCATCAGATGTTACGACTGTTCCGAGATAGTTATACCGATTCACCTGTATAAGAATATGTCCATTCACTTGAATGTTACAATGTGGCATTTCTTTCTTCTTGGAGACGACCATGATCTCTGTTTTCTTACAATTCAATTCTAAACCTAGTTTCTCACTGCGTATAATAACCGCATCCACAACATGTAGATCCTGCTCGTTGTTAGCAATCAATACTGTATCATCCGCATATCTTAAATTATTGATGTTTTGATCTCCGAATGCAATTTCTTTCATATCCTCTAAATTTCTCATAATATGTTCACTGTCAGGAGAAAAAAGGTCTGAAGACCTTACGTATCACTGACGCACATCTCTCCTGATAGTCTGGAATTGACCCACTTCATTATCAATTGCTGCTAGTTTCATGTAATCAATGTAGCAAAGATGAGCGTCTTTACTAACTTGTATAGATCGCTACATTATTGTTCTCAGCAAATACACCGCATTTGTTGTATCTTTGCCTTCCACAAACCCACACTATTCTTCTCCTATTTCTGGTTTTCATTTCATTCTAACCATGTACATGATGATACATAGTAAAATCTTTGTGATGTGACTCATTATGCTGATTGTTCGATGTTGATCACATCCTAAGGCTCCTGATTTTTGAATCGCAATAAACAATGATTTACATAAGTCAATGAGAATATCACTAGTATCACATATAGTGATTAGAAATCTGTTAACTTGGTCTATACCATACTCTTCTAAGGCATGAACTATTTCAATTGTGATGTTTGAACCCGGGATCTTACCAGTTTTCATTTGAGTGAGAGATTGCTGAACTTCCATCTTCAATATTGGTGGACCTTCTATATTTTAAGAAATACCTAAATGTTTTTCACGTGTATCATAGAGTTCTTTTACTTACCCTGACCATGTATCTACAGTCTTATCCTTCTCAATTATGATTTTTCCATCTTTTGTTTTCATGCAGCCTCTTGGTGTAGGTGTTGTGTTATCAGTAAGTTCTCGAATTCTTTTGTACATTAATTTGGTATTTTTACTGTGGTGTTGATTTTCAATTTCCGTGCAAGTTTTTCTCAAGGCGTGCTGCTTTTGCCTCTACATAATGTTCAGATTTTTCACTGAATCTCTTCGTATTTGTCAAGAGTATATTTGTTGTGCCTTCTTGTTTCAGTTAGTCGTAAAGTTTCTTCATTTATCCATTTCTTACGACCTACATTCTTTAATTTTGGGATACTTGTTGTTTCTGCAGCCAAACTGATTGAATTCTTCAACATTTCCCATTGGTCATCCACATCTTGAAAAAAGATCAGACAATATATCAAATCTGTTCATTGTTTCTATATTAAAATTTTCTTGTATTTAATTTTAATTTTTCAGTGTACACATTACATTTAGTGCTTGCTAGTTTATATTTGACCTTCTTTAACTTCACTGTCAATTATCCTATAATCAATCTGTGATCACTGTAACAGTCTTCATTTGTAACTGTTTTAGGGACTGTTAAAGCATTTAGAAACCTGCTAATCAGGATGTAATCAATCTGGTTTCTAATCCTACTGTCGGGACTCCTCCATGTCCACCATGTCCATCATCTTCTTTGATGTTGCTTAAACTAGGTGTTTCCGACAATAAATTCATGCCATCTTGCTCTTTCTACAAGTTTATACCCTCTCTCATTTCGTTCTCCCAAATCATGTTTACCTAATGTGCATCCATCCCCGTTGATTTCCTACTTTAGCATTAAAGTCTTCCATTATGATGTTTATTTCTGAAGTTTTACTTTTCTTCAAAACATTTTCCGTGTTATTATAAAATTCCTCTACACCATTTTCACTGCTTTATCATTTTGAGGCATATATTTGAATACCGTTTGTGTCAAAAGGACTGCCTATTAACTTCACCAAAAGAACTCTGTCTGACACTGACTAATATTCTTAAACAGATGTTGATGTTTTCAGATCCAAGATAATTGCTACACCTCTTTGCCTTTCCTCTCCTCCAAAATATATAATCTTAAAATCCCCGTCTTAATTCCTGCCCCTTTCCATCTCGTCTCACACACTTAAGATAATATTCTTTCTCCCCATTTCTTGTTTGATGTTATCAAATCTTCCATCTGCGTTTAAAATACGAACATTCCTTTTTGCCAGTTTCAGTGTTGCTGTTCTTTTATGACGTTCGTTAATTGAAGAATCATGATAAACTAGAGATTCGAGCACTTATAAACTGAATGGTTGGATGTGCATTGAGGATAACTGACAATTAACATAACACCACACACTGAGTGCGGAGTGGTCTGTAAATATACGGTCTCGCATCATATGCCGTATGTTCCTTTGGTGCTTGTCCATCAAGAATGATGATGACCATTCATTTCATCCAGTAGGGTTGAAAGTTTGGAGCCGAGAGTTCTAAGATGGCTGGTGAGGCCTGTTTTGGCTCGAAATGTTATTTGACAATGTGGTCAAAGAATGATTGACGTTTCTTGAGGAGCATCTCCTGCAGTGGTTTCTTTGTCCAGCTCCCCCCCCCCCCCCCTTTCCACGCAGGTATTGCAGTCCTGTTTGCTTCACAAGTGACTGCACCCTAGCGTAATGATGTACGCCACGAATTTCGGTCTTAGGTAGAAGTCTCCCAAGTGTCATGATAAATTCCAAAAGCTTTTAGTGAGATCTTCAATGTCGGTAAAGCGTTTCCTCTGGCCGCGTTGGGAGTGTGTTCCTTTATGTGTCTAAAAGCGCCCTCTACATTTACAGTATAATAGATTGGGGTTAATAGAACAAGTGGAAGGCAGCGAGATAAATATTTAGATGGCTTGGCCGCATGGCGTAATCAAGACAAGAACACGGAGCTGATCCACGACTCTGGTGATCGCGTGAGATGGCGAAACATGACCGCCCACGCATATCGGCTTGGTACATGATGATGATGATGATGATGATGATGATGATGATGATGATGATGAATGTATCCCTGGTGGAGACGAGGATCACTGACACACATATCTTATGGGAGTCTCCGTGGCCAAGTGGTTACGCTGTCTGCCTCACGCTCCGATGGTTGTGGGTTCCATTTCGGACTACTTCGCTCGGTTCACGAGCGCAATTTTGTCGAAGATTCATGGGGGGTCGTCGCTGGAACTCCAGATTTCGTGCTTTGTGCAACGCTTTCGGTAGACCGCCCCGTGGAAAGAGACCGAGCCATATGGGATAAAACCCGGTGCAATGAAATCGCTCATCTTGCTTTTCACAGCCTTTTAAAATAAATATCCCATGGAGTGGACGCTGGCCTATATTAATTTGAGGTCAGATTATTCTCACTGTGTGTTAGACCATTCAGCCCACAAGTCCTCGGATCCCCCCTCCAGTATCTCCCTCGGCATGTAGCGGTCGACGACACCAGTTACGCTATGAATAATACTGTAATAACAAATAAATTTTCCCCGACAACCCACGCGCGAAATGACAGCTTCGTTTACCGCCGGATGTCGGTACAAAAAATGTTCCCCGTGGCGTCTGTAGGTGTCGGAGTTGGCGGGAATTGCATTGTTTGCTAGAATTAATTAACTGCTTGCCAAACATCGCCAGGACAAATAACAAACAAGTACATAAGTAACCTGTAAATAGCCGATAGAAGCGCAGTATAGGGAAGTATGGCAGGAGTAGAACCAATATTTCATTGCCAGATTCAGCTGTTATCAGTTCGATAGACGGATGTTTTCTCGATGTTTCTCTTGATTGGGTGTTCTAAGTCGGTGATAATGCTTTGTTGCGATGTTCTTTCATCAAATTGCATCCTAAAGTTTCATATTAAAAAATTCAAAATGATTGATTTGTATGTTGAGTTGAGTTGTTGAATTGAGTTGTTGAGTTGAGTCAAGAACCAACATCATAGCACTCGGCACATTCCCATACGTTCTCTTTCCTCATTTTCTTCAACAGCCAGCAAAGAGTCCAAAACCTAATTGTACCAGTACCAGTCTGATTATGCGTCTATCTAGCCTGTCCTCGGAGCCCCGAGTGTCGGCCAGATCTTCTGGTCACTCCCTGCACCACCATTCTTCCCAGGTAGTGATGATTGAGTTGTATGACCCGTTGATTGTGGCAGCAGCGCGGGTAAATGTAGTAGAGCATTACGGTAAGAAGACAAGAAAATAAAGGATAGATTGCGTTTATGAAATGATCGTTGATCAAATTGCGTCCAAATGTTTCATATTAATAAATTCAAACTGATTGATTTTTAAGTTGAGTTGAGTAGTTGAGTTGAGTCGAGAACCACCATCACAACACGTATGTGTTTCATCCTCTTCTGCAACAGCCAGCGAAGAGTCCCAGTACTAATGGTACCGGTAGCAGTCTTACTATGTGTCCGTCTGGCCTTGCCGTGGAGTCTTGAGTGCCGCAAGATCCTCTGGTCACTCCCTGCAGCACCATTCTCTCCAAGCCGTGATGATCTACTTGTCCTCTGGTCACTCCCTGCAGCACCATTCTCTGAAAGCCGTGATGATCTACTTGTCCTCTGGTCACTCCCTGCAGCACCATTCTCTCCAAGCCGTGATGATCTACTTGTCCTCTGGTCACTCCCTGCAGCACCATTCTCTCCAAGCCGTGATGATCTACTTGTCCTCTGGTCACTCCCTGCAGCACCATTCTCTCCAAGCCGTGATGATCTTCTTGTCCTCTGGTCACTCCCTGCAGCACCATTCTCTCCAAGTCGTGATGATCTACCTGTCCTCTGGTCACTCCCTGCAGCACCATTCACTCCAAGTCGTGATGATCTACCTGTCCTCTGGTCACTCCCTGCAGCACCATTCACTCCAAGTCATGATGATCTACTTGTCCTCTGGTCACTCCCTGCAGCACCATTCACTCCAAGTCGTGATGATCTACCTGTCCTCTGGTCACTCCCTGCAGCACCATTCTCTCCAAGCCGTGATGATCTACCTGTCCTCTGGTCACTCCCTGCAGCACCATTCTCTCCAAGTCGTGATGACCTATTTGTTCTGCACTATACACATGATTCCTAAGGGTACCGACAACATCTGCCTTACCATGCACTAATACCCCACCGAGCTGCGCAGACCCAGCCAATCTGTCCGCCTGCTCTTTTCCCACCACACCAGCATGTCCTGGGATAAAAATCAAATAGATGCTCTCTATTTTTGATTGTTGAATGGAACCAATTCTGTAATGTATGTGAACTGTGTAACCACAAATCAATTTTTCCCGACAACCCACGCGCGAAATGATAGCCTCGTTTATCGCCGGATATCGGTACAATAATGTTCCCCGTGCCGTCTGTGGGTGTCGCAGTTGGCGGAATCACATTGTTTGCCAGAATTAATTAGCTTCATACCAAGCATCGCGAAAACAAATAACAAACAAGTGCATAAATAACTTATAAATAGCCGAAAGAAGCGCAGTATAAGGAAGTATGGCAGGGGATGACCCAATATTTCATTGCCAAATTCAGCTTTGTTATTTCGATATTACACAGAAAATTAATTGGGGAACCCTTTGAGGTCACTAAGACAGTTCATAAATACATACACATATTATTGTTTGTGGCTAATAGACGGGGGAAGAAGGAAGTAGAGATTAGAGGAGGCACTGGACAACATAACAATTGAAAACTGTAGTTACCGATTGGGATTCGAACCTATCAGCTCCAAATAACGACGGCGCTTCGCTGCAGGAACAAGTGTACTTCGACGCACGACCAACTAGACACCCCTGAGTTGACAGTTTCGAATCTCGGTCGATACTTATAGCTTTCTATTTTTATATTGTCTAGTGCGTCCTCTTTTGTTTACTTCCTTCTTTTCACTTCTATTAGCGCCAAACAATACTATGTGTATTTATTTATGAAATATCAGTTCGATAGACGAATGTTTTCTCAATGTTTCTCTTGTTTGTGTGCTAAGTAATTGTTACTGATTTGTTGCAATGATCTTGGATCAAATTGTGTCCTAACTTTTCAATTTAATAAATGCAAAATAATTTATTTGTATCTTGAGTTGAGTTGAATCAAGAACTGACATGATAGCACTTGAGACATACCCATACGTACTCTACCCTCATCGTTTTCAACAGCCAGCGAAGAAGTCCCAAAACTAATTGTACCAACAGGCAGTCTGATAATGCGCCCGTCTTGTCTTTCATCGGAGTTCTGAGTGTCGGCCAGATCTTCTGTTCACTCCCTGCAGCACCATTCTCTCCAGTCCGTGGTAATTGATTTGTATGACGCGTTAAACGTGGAAGTAGCGTGGAGAACTGTGGAAGAACATTACGGAGAGGAGACAGGGAAATAGAGAAGGATAGATTGTGGTTATGATAAAAGGAAAGTAAAGACAAACAAAAACACATGAAGGTTAGTTGATAGAAGTAGATATGCTGCTCCTTTTGCTATTTTTATTGCTGTTGTCTTTGCTGCTGCTGCTGCTGCTGCTGTTGTTGTTGTCATTGTTGCTACTGCTGTGATAACTGGTGGTGGATTAATGGAGTCTCAGCACTTAGCCTGACTCCCGCATTGAGAGACTTTATAAGGAAGGCATTGCGAAGCTAGTTGTCGGACATTTGTTGTGTAGGCATTACAAGTTGTTGTTGTGGTCGGGTGGGGAGGGGTGCGTGGGAACCACGAGGTTAGTTGTTGGGCATTTGTTGTATAGACATTACAGTGTGGACACCACGACGCTAATTGTTGGACATTTGTCGTATAGACATTACAAGTTGGACACCACGACGCTAACTGTTGGTCATTTGTGGTATAGACATTACAGGTTTGACACCACAACGCTAATTGTTGGACATTTATCGTATAGACATTATAGGTTGGGCAGCACAACGCTAATTGTTGGACATTTGTTGTGTAGACATTATAGGATGTACGCCATGACACAATTTGTTCAATAATTGAAGTATTGACATGGCAATCCACAACTTTAATTGTTGGATGTTTGTAGTGTAGATATTACAGTCTGTGACATATTGCATTATATGTGGTGTTCCTGCCGTCTGATATCTTGGACTTTGATTCCTTCCTGGTCATAGTGTGCTCACACCTGCCTCTTCAGACTAGGAGATTTGAAACCAGGCACTTTATGTTCACATAAACTCTGGCGCGATATTGAATAGCCTTTTATGTTCCTAATACACATTTACGCTTCAGCTTGTCTTCTAAGGTTAGGATGTTGCCTTTGTAGAATCGTATGTACGTGATGGCTTTTTTTTAAAAAAACCGTTGAGGTTGTTCATCATTCTCTTGGTTGTCATGTGGCTCATTATCCATATCTTGTTTGGTTGTGTGCTATTATTAATAGATGATCGGGTGTTATTCTCATAAGAATTCGAGATCACTTTATTTTCTTTCTCTCGACGAATTCTTTAATGGTGTCATTCCTGCCATGTTGATGACGTTATTTCCTGTTCTGTCCCTTATGGAATTCCCCGCTGCCGTATATCACGCGAGGGGGTTTTCTCTGGAGGGATTCTCATAGGGACCAGTTTAAACATTGGTCACAACGTCTCGGAAGACAAATAGGAATTATCTTTTGTCGTGTTACTAAAAGCTTAGTCATTGTCAAAGGATAATATATCGCCAAATGGGACCTCTCATTTGGACAGAAAGACGATATATTGCCATACTAGGGCCATCGTGTTATTTTGTTTCGTGGTATCTTCCACAATTTCAATGTACAGTGAACGGAAATTTACATTATAATACTTGTTAATCTGATTGTGTGCCATGGTTGGGCCACGCCTACTTTTTGTCTGGCGCTGAATCGGTTAATTGTTAGTACAGGATCTTTGAGTAGTGGTGCCAGTTAATATGTCTTTCTTAATTAGAGACAGCGATGTTTAAAGTCAAGTCAAGTCAAGTCAAGTCAAGTCAAGTCAAGTACATGACCCTTTTTACTCAACTTAGGGGCTACAGGCATATGGTGCTGGAACATATTCATCGATAGAACTTCCGGTCCCCAACATGGCGGATAGGCATTTGAACAGTTAAGGCCTCTGGGGTGTTTATGCTTGTGGCTACGATTTGCATTCGCATTTTCCTAATATGGACTGGAAGTGTATGGTTTCGTCGCTCTGCTACTGAGTTGAGTGCGTGGCATGACACTTTGAGCTGTGAATTTCGTGTGGAATGTTTTAACATCTGTCCGCGATAATTTGTAGTGTGAACTGCATGTTTGGAATGACGGCGCCAGGCCTTTCGCTGAACTGACTGGATTGCCTTATGCAGTAATGTGTGGTTGCTGGTTTTCTAGTGACTGCCGCTTTCATCGACGATAAACTGCATTTTTCGTGGAGGACTTTTGTGTTGGCATTCCGGTGGCGGCGCTATGCATAGTATACATGTGCGGGCTGTTGGTTTGTCTAGACTCCTGTCTTTTCCACTTTTCACCTAGGGCAGTGAGGAGCATTTTGCGTGATATTCACTGGCGCAGGAACGGAACATAATGGGGACGACCCGTTGCCGTGAAGTTGGAAGCGCGACTAATGACTAATGACTAATTTATAGACAAACCGACACTCGGTCAGCATTGCGCCGGTCGCGTTTATGTTCATAGTACCCATTAATAACCTACGAGAATAGTCAGGAGTCTCCTAAAAATGCATTCGTGAGCCGAAGGATGCGGCCCGGAATCGAACCCACAACCTTCGGAACCCGAAGCAGACGGCTTGACCACTTCGCTACGGAGACTTTCGAGACTACTCCGTGTCGGGGGTAAAAATAAAAACTAACCTGCACAGTTCGCGGCGACTGCACTAGCCTTAATTCATCAGGCTCAAGACCCCGTGTCCTACACCACAAGGCACTGTAGGAAGTAGATGACAGTAGATTTTGTGCACAAGAGTAGAGCATCTTCAAAGATAGCATCCTTGGTTTTGAACTCAAGTGTGGTCCACTGACAAGTGATGAGTGTAGCCAATGCCTCGAGCCTTCAGAAGCTTTCTCCTACTTCAGAGGTACTTATATTATTCGTCCCCAGAGCAAGAGCAAGAAGTCTAAATGTAAGGTTAAATGGCCGGCTTGTGGAACGAACCCAAGAACACGCAATTAGAAGATAAAATTTAAACAGGATAGACCTCTCAGCCACGCCGACTTTCATATCCAGTATAGGAATGAAGTGGGGGAGGTCGGCTGTTGAAATAAACTAAAGCACTTGGTGACAACTGGCAAGATTGAGGGGAACAGAACAAAGAGAAGGCAAAGCAGTAAATGCCTAAGATCTAAGAATATCTTAGATCTTGTTCTTGTTTACCTTAAACTTATACATGGAAATGAAAGAGACAGTTTGGTGTGCAGAGGTCCACGATGAGAAACACATATTATGAAGCTCAATGAATGGGAAAACCATACACGGATATAGGCAAACGTGTGGGACTATTGGGATCATGCGTATAGTGTGGATGAACAGATGCATCGGCATAGACTAGAGACAATGGAGCGGCATGAGTGACCGCTGGGTCTGGCCGACATTCAGGACTCCGAGGAAAGGACAGACGGACACATAATTAGACTGCTACTGATACCATTACCACTGGGACACTTCGCTGGCTGTTGAAGATCAGGACGGAGCACGTATGGGAATGTCCTTAGTGCTGTGATGTCGGTTCTTGACTCAACCCAACTCAGTCCAGGAAAGGGCCGATTGGCTGAACTTAAGTTGTCGAACAGAAACACACATTATGACAAAGAAGTTCAATGAATGGGAATACACGCACACGGATACGGACAAACGTTTCGAGCGAAATCTTTATCAACGAACAAAAACAAAAGACTAAAATATTATAATGAATAAAAAGCTGATAAAACGAAGGAATGCGTATATCTCAATTCAAGGGAGTCTATCAACGTAACTGACAACGGAAAACGCAGATATGGAACGAGAAAGGAGTGCAGGAAGAGGAGAGGAAAGAAAAACAAACGACAAATACATGCGTGCGTCTCGATATGTATATGTATAGCTATACAAATACACATACAGAAAAAGAGTGTTGAGGTGCTACATAGAACCTGTACTTTAGTATGGATGTGAAGCGTGGACAATGAGCAGACAAGTTGAAAAACATCTGATGGCTGTAGAAATGTGGTTTCTGGGGAAAATGCAAAGAATACCATGGACAGTCAGAAAAACCAATGACCGAAAAAAAAAAAAAATGAAACACTGATTAGAGAAATTATACGTAGACAGTCAAAATGTTTTGGGCATGTCATGTGAAGAAAAATAATTGGAGAACTTGGTGACAACTGGTAAGATTAAGGGGAAGAGAACAAGGGGAAGGAATAGAAGTAAGTACCTGGATGGCTTGGCCACGTGGTACGGGCGAGACAAGAATACTGAGTTGATCCACGACTCTGGTGATCGAGTGAGCTGGCGAAACATGACCGCCCACGCTTATCGGCATGACACATGATGAAATGAATACAAATACACACAGGCAGACAAACACACGGACAAGTACATACGCACAGCCATAAACAAGTTATTTCCATGTCCTTTACAGCCCGTTGCAGTCAACCTCAGCAAACTGGCTTTTTGTGATTTAATCAGCAATGCTACGTTCATAGTTTGCCACCGCTTTCTGAACGGCCGACGTAAAAAACCATCGAAATAAACTCAAATCTGTCTGCTCCTAAATCCTAAATCGCTCGCGGAAACCGCGTACTTATGTTTTTCCCCTGGAGGAATCCCCAGTCTTTGGGAATAAATTTATGTAGTCCTTCAAATTCCTTGAAAGTTAGAGATAATAAATACAAACACAGTGTAAATACCTTACAACGAACTTCATTACGGCAAACGTTGTAAATCAATTGGCGTGGGGGGGGGGGGGGGGGGGGGTTGATTAAAAACAAATAAAAATAAATAAAATAAAAATAAGTATACTACTTTCCCGGACGATTCCCTCTTGATCGCGACTATTAGCTGTAAATCTCCCGTCGCTTCTATCAAATTAACTAGAATTTAAACCGTCTGTCCCTGCCTCAATACTACAAACATACGCTGAGTATATTCCGTTCTGGGGCGGTATGTGTTTTAAAACGACTGACGATACAGCAGCTATATGTCTATTCCATTATTGCTATTCTATTTCTGGCCTGTTTATCACCTGCCTCTGTCTTTTATCTCTCAATGTAACATAGATCTTCAACTAACGCTCCCGTTCTCACGGGCAACATGTGCTTTGAAACAAATGACGACAAAACGGCTATTTGACTATTTTAGTATTGCTACTTTCTGTCTGTTCTGCTTATCGTCTACTCCTATCCTTCATCTCCTCATTGGAGCAGAGGTCCTAAAGTAACGCTCACAAGCTTACTTGCATTCCGCTAATTCCTTCAGCTCTCTCACTAAACAAATAACAGCGAATAACACTCGGGACATTCCCATATGTGTCTAGTCCTCATCTGCAACAACCAGAGAAGAGTCCCAATACTCTTGGTACCAGTAACAGTCTGATTAGGTGTCTGGCGTTTCCTTGGAGTTTTGAGTGTCAGACAGATCCTCTGGTCACTCCCTGCAGGATCATTCTCTCCTAGCCGTGATGATCTACCTGTTCTTCTACACTAGGCACGTTTACAACGAACCCCAACTGCATCTGCATTATTATGCACCAATACCAGACCAGAGGGTGCAGACTCAACCAATCTATCCTTCTGCTCATTTCCCACCAAACCAGCATGCCCTTTGGGGGGGGGGGGGGGGAAATCCAACAGATGCTTTCACTTTTTTGATGCATATTATGTGAGTTCGTTACAATCACGACATGCGTGTGCCGTTTGTCCTCCGGCCATCGGAACGCCGCTGTGACCCCCCCCCCCTTCCCCCTCCCCACCTCCATCTTCACACTAGATTTTGTGGTATCATATGCCAGGCTCTCCTGCGCAAAACACAGTCCACCAACCTTCGTCACGAACCCCCATGCATTTCTTAAGTCCCTTAGCAGAGAGCCATCCATGTAAATTACTACCATAGACTGAGTAGAGAAACAGAACATAGACGGTCCAGATTGTGTGAGCACATCATGAGAGGAAATAAACTGGAGAACTTGGTCACAACTGGCAAGATTGAGGGGACAAGAAAAAGGGGACAGCGCAGAGATGTCACAACTGGCAAGATTGAGGGGGCAAGAACAAGGAGAAAGCACAGATATGCCACAACTGGCAAGATTGAGGGGACAAGAACAAGGAGAAAGCACAGATATGCCACAACTGGCAAGATTGAGGGGACAAGAACAATGAGAAAGCACAGAGATAAACAGCTGGATGTCTGGATCAAATATTACACCTCCCATTCAGTGTAGCCTGACGCCAATCCGTGCATTCCAGATTCACTGTTATAATCATCCTGCAAAGGTCTCATTTTTTCCATTGACATTATGAAACACTTCCTATCTCCTCTCCGTGCCTGACATTGATAACACAGCGTTGGGACAAATAAAACCAATAAAATAATCAATAGAGGAGAAAATCGTGTCTTTTGATCTTAAATGTTATTTTACAATTTCATTGTATTTCCTGGAACAAGAAAAAGAAATAAAAGCTGACATGCTACACGATATGGATAGCTAAGATAACTGGTTCACAAACAGCTTCATGTCTTGGGAATTGGAATACTTTGGTTAAGTTTAATGTCAAAGTGACTTGAAAGAACAGCGATGGAATGCCGACCAGAGCAAAGATAGACAGGATATTGCTGATACCTTGGCGTAGTAGTAGTGGTGGTGTTGGTGGTGGTGGTGGTGGTAGTAGTAGTAGTAGTAGTAGTAGTAGTAGTAGTGGTGGTGGTGGTAGTGGTGGTGGTGGTGGTGGTGGTGGTGGTGGTGGTGGTGGTGGTGGTGGTGGTGGTGGTGGTGGTGGTGGTGGTGGTGGTGGTGGTGGTGGTGGTGGTAGTAGTAGTAGTAGTAGTAGTAGTAGTAGTAGTAGTAGTAGTAGTAGTAGTAGTCGTAGAAGTAGTAGTAGTAGTAGTAGTAGTAGTAGTAGTAGTAGTAGTAGTAGTAGTAGTAGTAGTAGTAGTAGTAGTAGTAGTAGTAGTAGTAGTAGTAGTAGTAGTAGTAGTAGTAGTAGTAGTAGTAGTAGCAGCAGCAGCAGCAGCATCAGCAGCAGCATCGGCAGCAGCAGCAGCAGTAGTGTTAATTTGATTCTCTGACATGTATATGTAACCGGTAAACATTGCAGTAACAAGAAGATGAGTTAACTCATCGAAGAGTCAGCAAAGGAACCTTCCAGATGCCGTGAGGAGCATTGCGACTGTGGTGCTATACCCATATTGTTGTAGGTCCATGTGGGGCCGATGGTATCAGCATCACACTCGCCGCCTATACACCAGAGAACATCCCACTGTAGTAGGCTAGGAGAACTTGGAAGCTCATATAACATTTTTACAATGTCTGTTTCGGTGGAGATTCGAACACATTAAAATTATTGATGATTTAAACTGACCATTCGTGTTACTGGAGAATCTATACACTAAACGCAGGTGGAAAACATAGTGACCAATAAAAATGTGTTAATTTCAACAAGAGCAAGTGTGTTGAAGTGCTACATAGAACATGTACTTTTGTAATAACGTGAGACGTGAGCAATGAGCAGAGAAGCTGAAAGAAAACATCTAATAGCAGTGGAAATGTGGTTTCTGAGGAAAATGTACAGATTACGATGGACAGACAGAAAAACCAATGGCCAAGCCTTACAAGAAGCAAATGAGAACAGTAAACTGATTAGAGAAATTAGACTTAGTCACGATTTTTTGGGCATGTTATGTGGAGAAATACATTAGAAGACTTGGAGACAAATTTCAAGATTGGGGAGAAAAGAACGAGGGGAAAAAGCAAAGAACTAAATATCTGAATGGTTTGGCCATGTGACATGATCGAGACAAGAACACAGAGCTGATCCACGACTCTGGTGATCGTGCGAGATGGCGAAACATGCTTATCGGCATGGCACATGTTGATGTTACACTACATGCTTTTTGTTTTCGCTTCTTTGTGTGTTGCTGTCCTCGTCACCTTTCTCTGCAAGTAAACCCGTATCTAAAACAAAAGTAATGTCTACTTAAAGGAAAAAAATAAAAACAATATTAGAACAACGAAGACACAAACAATAGATTGCATGATTTATTGCCAGGCATACTTCGCTGCATCTCGTCAGGAACATACTGCAGAAATCACACAACATAAACTACAGTAAATAGATAAGTCCTTCAAGCTGAAATATACAGTACACATATTCACACAGTAATTTAATAGTCTAGCACGGTGATTTAAAACTTAATATCATTTCTTTCCATCATGGGCTTCTGTAAATTAATGGCGATCGCTTCTGCTAAATTTAACATGCGACCATTTTGTGTGTTAAACAACACGCGAAACGCATTGTCCCTATCAATCCTGTGACTGGTTTCCAAAATCTGCAGTCCAATCGATGACGTAGGAGGTTTGTGGTGTGTCGGCTAGGCCAGGTTCCCATAGTCTTTGTTTATTATTCAGTAAATCCAATTGGGTATGTGCTCGACCACCCTGGTGTTTAACTGCCTCTCTGTTCTGCCGATGTAGGTAGACTGGCGCCGTCTTGTAAATGAATAAATACAATTGGATTTGGCGTACAGAGGGACAGGTTCTTATACTGCTGGGGTCGGAATAGGTGTGGTTCTGTATCTAATGTCTTGAGTTGCAGCATAGAATATTTAGCAGACCGCTGTAATGAGCCGGTTCTGTAGACGCTGCATTACGTCATCCCCTCGAAAGGTTAACTGGATAGATACCTTCAGTTTAAGGACTGATGTTTTGTCGGGTTTTGCTTTCGGCAAATGGCAGTGGTGCTTTTTAAATTCAGTGGAGTACCCATTGTGTAAGACATTTTTTACAGTTTCAGATAAATTCCTCTGTCAGTGTGTCCTGGCTGCATATGTTCCTGGCTCGGTTAAACAGTAGTAAACCACATTTGTACTGGACAGGTGCGAAGCTGTGGACATCTAAATACTGGCCTGTCCACGTTTCTTTACGGAACACCGATCTTTGAATTGTGCCGTCTGCTCCACGTCTCATTAGAGTATATTGGAACGGCAACTCTTTGTTGTGTTCATGTTCCATAGACAGAGAGATGTTCTTATGCCAACGATGTTGCTTATTGCTCGCCTGTGGTGATGATTATTATAAGGTCCGTATAATGACGACAGAAGACCCCGTTTTTAATGTCTGAGAATCTCTTGTTTTCGTAATGTGTCATGAAGATGTCCGATAGAATAGGACCAAGGGGTCTCCCCATGGCCAATCCATCAATGTGGCGATATGACTTTTTTTAGAAAATTTTATTTTATGTTGGCGGTACATAGTAATAATAGCCTCTCCACAATAGATGTCGATATGCCTAGTTTTCGTTGTTTGACATTAATGCGTTCACCTTTTATTTGTACTGTCTCATCTAATAGAACGTTGGTGAACCATCAGCATCAAGTACCATGCCATCTGGCGTAGGCATTCAAGTCTTTCCACAGATCTCGGTCTTTTGTGTTTTGGATAAACTCTGCTGCTGATTTTCCTCCATGCCACCGTCTCAATCCATTTAGCATCATTTCTCTTGGTCGGCCTCTACCTCTCTTCCCCTCGATCTTTCCAATCGTCCTAGTGTTCTCCAATGCCTCTCTTCTCATAAAATGACCAAAGAAAGATGTTTGTCTCTTTCTTATTGTTGAATATAACCTTATAGTATAATTAGCCTCTTTCAGGCAGTCGTTGTTAGTTATAAAGTCTGGAGTACGACAAGGTTATGTCCTGTCCCCTCTCTTGTTCATAACATATATAGACAACATATGTAAAGAAACCAACCAAGCAGAGACAGCAAGAATACCGCATGACGAGAACACAGAAGAAGAACCATCTACAAATCTAACCATTAGAAAATTCCTGTTTGCTGACGACCAAGCACTAATAGCAAAATCAGAAGCTGACTTACAAGACCACATGAATAGTCTAAACGAAATGTGTAGGGAACATAACATGAAAATTAGCACAAGCAAAACAGAGGTAATGTCTATAACTAAAGAAGAACAAACAACAACAATTCACCTAAACGAACATCCCTTGAAACAAGTAAAGAGTTTCAAGTACCTAGGAAGTATAATATCATCAAATGGCAGATCAGAAGACGAGAGCAATAAGGCAAATCAACTCATTGGACAAATAGCACCAATAATAAAGAACAATCATGTATCAATAACTACTAAGAAAGCACTTTACAACACAATCTTCCTACCAACTCTGTGCTACCAATGCCAAACCTGGACAATGACAGAAAAAGAGAAGAAAAATCACAACAGAAATGAGGTTCCTGTGAAGAATACTCAACGTATCAAGAAGAGATAAAATCAGAAATGAAGAAATCAGGACTAAAGTAAGGGTTAAAGCAGCACTAGATTTTATTAGAAAGCAACAAGTCAAATGGTTTGGTTATGCAAGTAGGTTACCAGTCAACAGCATGCCACAACAAGCAATGATGTACAGACCAGATGGAAACAGAGGAAGAGGCCGACCACGTTAACGTTGGACGGAGGGAATAGCAGAGTCCATGGGAATGTCGATATATGAAGCCCATAATCGGGCACTCTCACGAAGTTTATACTTCACCTCGACACCGCAAGGTACAAGAGGAACATGATGAGATGAGTTGTTAGTTACTCTGACAGGCCAAGAAATTCGCAACATTCTTCTTAGAAACTACACATCTCTGTTGCTTCCAAGTTCTTCCTAATTTGTTAATTTACATTGCAAGATTCACAGCCATGCAGCAAAACCGGTTCTAAATAGCACTTCAGCACTCTCATTCTTACATTCAATGATAGTGACTCATTGCATAAGATACTATTAATTTTTTGAAATGCAACTTTTGCTTACCCTATTCTGTTCTCAATCTCTGTTATTAGGGAGGCTATATCCATGTATTAAAAATTAAATGTTTGCATATCCTTTACAGGACATCGCTGTCAACATCAGCATCTTTCAGCTGATTGTTCATGCTTGACAAGATTACGCTCAGTAGTTTGTCATTGTTGTCTGAGTGACCGACTCATATACCTCGTAAGTTACCGACGCGGTTAGAACCACTACCGATTCTCGCCGTCGTCACGTTACTCACGAGAGTATACGGGATTACGGAGAAAGTCGCTAACCCCTAGGGCCAGGGAGGTCGGCATATCCGTGAATACCGTATGTTTATTATTTAAGTCCATTGTATCCAATAATTCTACCAGTTCAAATGTATCTGAGTATTTTTGAATCGAAGGATTGTCGTACTGGTTTACAATTTCAGCTAGCCATCTCGCCCAGGGCGTTGTTCATTTAACCACGGACAGAATGATTACTTCAAAACAAAGTCATTTCATTGCGAACACCCCATCACCTCCCCACAAACGAACTATCTAGATCATATTCCAATACATTTCTGCTGGGAAGAAGCTTGAATGCACCAAATTGCTCGCCCTGCAAAACATGTTATTATGTATGATTGTGTTCCGGTGCAAATTGATTGTTCCTGCTCGTTGGATGTTGGGTGGTGAAATATAACTTAAGCATGTGTTTTTGTTGTTGTTTGTTTTGCGTTGATGCTTGAACGTGTATGTTGTCTTTGTTGCTACTGCTGCTGCAATTACATTTGCAGCTGCAGATATTGCTTCTGCCACTGCTTCTGCTGCTGCTGCTGCTGCTGCTACTACTGTTACAACAACAACAACAACTACTCACAAGAAAAAATTATGCGGTTTATTGAGACGTATGTAACAGACATATATATATATATATATATATATATATATATATATATATATATATATATATATATATATATATATATATATATATATATAATGTATGTCTGTATGTCTGTATGTATGTATGTTATTTATGCGTTCGCGAACGGTCCATCCGATTGAGATGAAATTTCCTACACGTCTTCTAATCATTCCCGTGCTGCAAACTGTCATAGTTTTGTTAGTGTACAAACAGTTATTTACTTAATATTATTTAATATTTAATTTACATTATAATGTATATATATAGCGAGGGGACATAACTTCTAATAGCATTGCTATTTATGTCAAATTGCTGCATACTTCTCACATATGTGGACCTTTTCGCTACAGATATCTACAGGTATATGCGTTATAATCTCCTTCCGCCTCGTCCTCCCCGTCCTCCTCCTCCTTACCTTCCTCCTTCCCCTCCTCCTTCCCCATCTCCACTTCCTCCTCCCCCTCTTCCTCCTCATCCCCCTCTTCCTCCCCCTCTTCTCCCCTCCTCCTCACCCTCCTCCTTCTCTCCTCCTCCTCCCCCTCATCATCATCCTCCCCCTCCACCTCCTCCCCTCCTCCTCCCTCTCCCCTCCCTCTCATGCTCCTCCCCATCCTCCCCCTCCGCCTCCTCCCCTCCTCCTCCCCTCCCCTCCTCCTCCTCCCTCTTCCTCCTCCTCCCCCTCCTCCTCTTTCCCCCTCCTCCTCCTTCTCCTCCTCTCCTTTCCTCCTCCTTTTCCCCCTCGTTTTTCTTCTTCTGCTGCTGCTGCTGCTGTCACCGCTCCATTTACCCAAGTTAATTGTTGGGGGAAGATGTAAAGTTCTTTCAAGTGCTCTTTCTAATAATAGGCAGACAGACAGACAGATAGATAGTCGAGAACGGGAATGGGAGCTTATATGACTACTTATAGGGATTAAATGAGATGCTCCCCATCAGGGGCTGGGCGAAGCCAGGCCGGGCCAGACAGACAGACAGACAGACAGACAGACAGATAGTCGGGAACGGGAGCTTATATGACTACTTATATGAATTAAATGAGATGCTCCCCATCAGGGACTGGGCGAAGCCGGGCCGGGTTAGCTAGTATATATATATATATATATGTATATATATATATATATATATATATATATATATAACAAGATTTCACTAGGTATAAGCCGGTTTTCTAATAGAAGGCTAGGAGAGCACAGGGAAGTCGCTGCTTTTAGATAAAACAAAGCTCAATCTGATGAGATTGGAAGCTAATATTATCCCGGCCACCTACTCTGTCAGGAGTTTGTTGTCTAATGAAGAAACACTATCGCACTATAGTTGAACACAATACATTCACAAGTACTCTGATGAAATTAATAACACTGTCGAACAAGATTTTCATCTGGTAATAGGTACACGGGGACGAAGATATGCTTCAAATGTTCATAAAAAATTATACACAACTGACATAAATATTCCTAATTGTCCTTCATATGTGACTATCTCACATGTTCTATCTTTGATAACCTCTATAACACCAGACAAAATTCTAACACAATTAACTAAAGATTATTACACGTGTGTCCTTCATTCAATTAAGTACTGTTAACACTTGTTCATTTTCGGTTCTAAACTATTGCTCATTTTTCTTTATGTCCTAGTTAATGTTAACTCGCTGTTTAACTGTTGGTCTTAATTGAAGATATATGGATTTTGCATGACACTTATCTAGCTTCTTGAGTGGAACTAGGCTGTAATGAGTGGCAACTATCGATGAACGGTCCTCTGCTCTTCATGGCAACACAAAGGCAAAGACGCACCCCTTGCGGATGAATTCGACACTAAGTATATGGATGTTCCCAGTTCAGGGCATCACATGTAACAACTGACTACCACCAATCATCTGTCAATAACACGAACATGTACCCATCTTCACAAAATAATTGGGAGAAAAGGAAAAGTGGCCGGGACTACTACACAGGAGTAGGCCATCACAATAGTAGGCCAGCCAGATCCTTCTCTGCTGTGTGTTGTCTTTTCATGATCTGACGGGACCAATGTCCCACACATATAGCCTCATGGCATAGGCATCCCTCTATTATGTCTACAAGATATGTCTCATTCCTTTCGTACATCGAACATCATACTCAGTAGTACATTCGATTACATATTGCCTATTTCCTCTTCATAGTATAGGGTCATAAAAATTCATCACACGTTTATTATTAATAAAAGTATATATAGAATAATCATATAAAAGCATGCACCATTTGACACATACAAAAGAGATATTTAGGTAATCGCAAATAAAGATTATTTTGGTACATCAAAGCATTCATATATGAAGACTATAAAATGTTATTTACTGTCTCCGAGTACACATATCACGGCATCAAATGTCAGTCATAGTCAAAGAGAGACAACCGATATCTCTTCAGCTTAGTTATGACTGAGACAAGAGAGTTATTCTAATATAAGGAATGATACTTTATTTTCCTTTTAGAAAGAATTATTAACTGAGAGGTTTCAAATCCTTCTTCTGAATATGTCAAATGATATATTTTGGCGACTATAAGCATTCACTCTTGTCTGTGTTAACAGCCGGCACCCGTTAAGTCCAAAAGAATTCACCACATCTTTCCTGAATTAAAACTTCGGTCAAGTGCCAAGGGACAGATTCTGTGGTCGCTTATAAAAATATCGGGTGATACTCTTTGAATCTTTGCTGGTAGATTGGCGGGAGTTCATGTCTGATTCTAAAATTCGCATACTTTAATCTTTGCTGGTAGATTGGTGAGAGTTCGTGTCTGATTCTAAATTCACAATCTTAAATCTTTGCTGGTAGACTGGTGGGAGTTCGTGTCTGATTCTAACATTAACATACTTGAATATTTGCTGGTAGACGCCAGGAGTTCAAGTCTTGTTGTAAAATTCACAGACATGAATCTTTGCTGATAGATCGACTGGAGTTCATGTTAGTTAGTTAGTTATCAGTAGGGGTAACTTCATCGCACTCCGGACATGTCCATAGGTGCTCAGATCCTCCCCCCAGCATATACATCGGCGTCCGGTGGCTAATAGTGCCAGTTCTGTGTTGGTTGACGAGGCGCTTTGTTTTCCCGATGTACCTCTCGCGTCTGGCTGTGCCGATTCTTACTCCCAGGTCTTTCATCCTGGACAGTGATGTGGAATCACTGACGTCAAAGTCCTCTGTTCTCGCCATATCTTTGAGGACGTTAATAACATCGGCACGATCCATGGGCTGGCCATCTACAGGGGGTGCAGAGCCAGCCAGTTTGTCAGCTCGTTCATTTCCCTCGACTCCCACATGTCCCGGGACGAAGATAAAGGTGACTTTACGGACAACAGACTTCCACAGCGACTCAGTTCACTGTCTACGTACATGTCCAGCTTCGACCTACTGAATCATGCTCATTGAATCACTTAGTACACACACGTTGGTATAATGCTGTGATTCCAGCCATATGAAAGCCTGTGTAACTGCCATCACCTCCATTGTCATGCTCCTCGTGGTCATAGAGTGGGCACCACTGGATTCTTGAACGGTTCGGCCCGCTGAACGGGCTGTAAATGCGCACACACTTCTCTGCTCTTTACAACAGATCCATCTGTATATATGAGCACTTCGGGACTATCTGAGTGTTCATAGATGAGCGCGTTAACCTCTGCATTAACAGCGGCAGGGTTCTGCTCTCTGCACCATCTGTCGAGTGTTGACTGGAGTTCATGTCTGATTCTAACATTCACAAACGTGCATTTTTGCTGGAAGCCTGACACTGACGTCCGCGTCCGTGAAAGTAAAGCTTCACAAACCAAACTATTTGGTTAGCTGGTTGTTAACCCTCTGAAAGACTGCGTATCAACTCTTAAGGTCAGTTCATTGGCGTCCAGGTGGTCGATGCCCTCAATGGGATTGCATCTCTCAGAGTGACACATGCAAGGGGCTGTACTGCAGAGCTCTCATATCCCTCCCAAAACACAGAAACCAATAGAGTGAAAAACACCGACACTGGAGCTTAACATTTGCATAGAGACATGAGGATGTAAAAAGGTGTTGTTCAGTACAGCATATATGGGCTGGCTGAGACTCGGACCCGTCATCAAACCATCAATCAATCAATCAATCAATCAATCAATCGATTGATCGGTCAAACAATCAGGTGCAGTCTCCACAATGAAGGTTGGCAGCAATGGATCTCCAACACTGTCTGTCTCTCGCTCTTACTGTACATACTATCAGATTGCAGTTCATCCATCTCTCGATGTTATGTTCCCGCTTGTATCGTTTCCTACTGTCACAATCCTTTATAACAGCTAGAAATGGCTGTGGTTGTGTCTAGGGCATGTCTGTGTTAATATTATGCTGGAATACTTATGTACAACTCGTAGTCATTAGAGAACACCGTTTTGCGCACACACATTATATTTATTAATTACTAGCTGACCCGGCCCGGCTTCGCCCAGTCCTTGGTGGGGAGCATCTCATTTAATTCATATAAGTTCTCGTTCCCGTTACCGACTGACTGTCTGTCTGTCTGTCTGTCTGTCTGACCCGGCCCGGCATTGCCCAGCTCCTGGTGTGGAGCATCTCATTTAATTCATATAAGTAGTCATATAAGTTCCCGTCTGTCTATCTGTCTGTCTATCTGTCTGCCTGACCCTGCCCGGCTTCGCCCAGTCCCTGGTGGGAAGCATCTCATTTAATTCATATAAGTAGTCATATAAGTTCCCGTTCCCGTTACCGACTATCTGTCTGTCTGTCTGTCTGTCTGACCTGGCCCGGCATCGCACAGCTCCTGGTGTGAAGCATCTCATTTAATTTATATAAGTAGTCATATAAGTTCCTGTTCCCGACTGTCTATCTGTCTGCCTGACCCTGTCCGGCTTCATTAAATTCATAAAGAACGTTCTTCCACACACCATCCATTATTTTTAATGAAAACTCTTTCTAATCACCTGCATGACTACAGTAACTTCTTAAGCAAAAAAAGATGAGTTACAATGTTATGCATTGTGCATTATTTTTATGAAAACTTTGAAAATGCCTTACAGATTGTATCATTATTTATTATAACTCATATGCCGGTATATAACTATGGACAAAGAGTTTATAAATCTTTGAAAACGATGCCACAATATGACTATAAGTTATACAGAAAAGTTATGCCCCTTGAAATAACTTTTACAGAGTTAGGTCCCCTGAAATATATGAAATTATGATGAAAAATGAAAAATGAAATAATACTGGGTAAGCAGGCGATTTCACACTAACAAAATATGACAGTGGGCTGCACTGGAATGAAAGAAAGGCGTGTAGAAAATTTCATCTCAATCGGATGGGCCGTTCGCGAGCGCACAAAGGACAGACGGACATACAGACAGACAGACGGACGGAGATCCTAATTTATATATAAGATAACTGAACACTGTGAAATGCCTACATGATTCCAGGAATAATCTTCATCTTTCTTCAGGCGCTAACTAGGAATACATCAATGCCTTCTACAGGCCTTCCTATAGCTTACTATGAGTGACGTTGTGATATTCTAGTATGATCATTTGGTCGCGTCTAGCGTGAGCCCCGTGGTGAAATGGTTACACACTCGCCTCACACATCAGTGATCCGGAGTTCGATCCCAGGTCCAGCCAGGGATATGCACTAGTGAAGAGCTCAAACGAGTGAGAAACTCTAGTCTAGTACTTCCAATAGCACGTGGACAAGGCCCACAGTTTGTACCTGAATCGGATCAGCGTTGCCAATAGTGTATTCTGCTTTATCATCAAATCTTCCTATTATCGTGAAAACACACTGTTACGCCGGACTCTCCCTTAGTCCGATGGGAACCCACTCAACTACACTAAGTATCCACATTGGGCCAAGTTTCTTCTCACCTTGCCCAGCTCTAACTCCGGGCCCAGTCTCTCCTCCCCCCCCCCCCCCCCCTCAACTTGCTCGAGTCTCAATGCCTCGAGCGGACTGTCCCCTTCCTATATATTGGAATAGTTAGTTACCCCCGTGGGAATTTAATTAATTCTTGATCAGTTCACTGCGGGTTCCCAGGAACCTTAGCTACATTACATTTAGGATTTATCCATTTGTTAACTGTCTCCCTAACACATTATATCCTCTTGCTCCTGATTTATGCCGACATTCGCTTGCCATACAATCCTAACCGTCCTGGGACAACCCGTTTGCTGGACATTTTCTTTAACCTATTTGATCCAGTACCTGCAGTACTTTGGACGTTCTCACGCTCGTCACACCTACCCCTTGCTCGATTGCCTTCAACCTTACCCTCCTGTACGGTTTTTATAAAAGTGTTACGTCGTTTAACGTGGCCGAAATATTTCACTTGCCTCTTGTTTTTGTCTCTTTCGTCAGCTCTTTTCATTACCAGTTTTTATAGAACCGCTGTATTTGATTGTTGTTTCCATAAAATACGACATATTCTTCTGTATATCGACATCTCCAGGGCCTCCTGGAATAGAGTGGAAAACCAGTCATGCATTCATTAAAAAACAACCGATTAAATGGTTTGGCCACCTCAGAAGAATGCTCTGGTACCATCTGCCACAAAGAGCCAAATTGAAGAAATATAATGGATACACAGCAAGGGGAAGACCAGGTAAAACATGGAGTGATGGTATCAAGAACAACCTTAGATAAATGAATACCAACTTACAAAGAGCATTAGAAAGAGAGCATACAAGATCTTTGCAACTCCCTCCAACACTTCAATGGGATAAATGAAGGAAGAGAAGGAGAAGAATTGTCATCAGTGAAAGAAGAAGGAGAACGAACGAACGAACGAACGAACAAACTTTATTTTCAAAGGATTAAGAATTGGGCACGCAGGCCCGTCTAACATTCTGCCCTTCTATCACTCTCTTTCATACATTATTTCATTCACACATCATTCAAGGCTAACAAAGAACAGTAACAATATAAAAGATATGCATTATAAAGGCATGGGCAAAATGCAAACATAAAAACTAAACGACACAGTAATATTAGATAATGGTCTGACACTTGTTATTAGCCATGTGGAATATCCATCCATCCATCATGTGCCATGCCGGTAAGCGTGGGCGGTCATGTTCTGCCATCTCACTCGATCAACAGAGTCGTGGATCAGTTCCGTGTTTTTGTCTCGACCATGCCACAAGGCCAAGCCATCCAGATACTTGTTTCTAGGTCTTCCCCTTGGTCTGTTCCCCTCGATCTTACCAGTTGTCACCAAGTTCTCCAAATCATTTCTTCTCATAACATGCCCAAAAAATTGTGACTGTCTACGTCTAATGTCTCTGATCAGTTTACGATCTTCATTTGTTTCTTGAAGGACTTGTTCATTGGTCTTTCTGGCTGTCCATGGTATTCTTTGCATTTTCCTCAGAAACCACATTTCTACAGCCATCAGATGTTTTTCAGCCTGGCTGCTCATTGTCCAAACTTCACATCCATATAAAAGTACAGGTTCTATGTAGCATCTCAACACTCTTTTCCTCGTTTCAATTGACATCTTTTTATTGGTCAGTATGTTTTTCATCTTGCTAAAGGCTACTTTTGCCATGGCGATTCTTGTTCTAATCTCTTCAAGGCATCTCCCATCAGATGTTATTACTGTTCCGAGGTAATTGTACCTATTCACTTGTTGAAGAATATTCCCATTTACTTGTATATTACACTGTGGTATTTCGTTCTTCTTAGTGACGACCATAATCTGTGTCTTTTTACAATTTAATTCTAACCCTTGTTGTTCACTGTGTGTAACAACCGCATCTACTAAATGTTGCAGGTCCTGTTCATTGTCTGCAATCAAGACTGTATCATCTGCATATCTAATGTTATTGATGCATCGTCCCCCAATGTTGATTCCTTCCATATTTTCAATATTTCTGAAAATATTTTCACTGTACAGGGAAAACAGATCTGGAGACATTACACATCCCTGTCTCACACCTCTCTTAATAGGCTGATATTGGCTTACTTCATTATCAACTCTTATGGCAGCTTGTTGTTTCCAATATATGTTTTTTACAAGTCTAAGGTCTTTCCCATCAATTTGTAGTTCTTCAAGCATCCTTATCATGTTGACATGTCTCACTTTATCAAAAGCCTTTGTGTAGTCAATGAAGCAAAGGTGTAGATCTTTGTTTACTTCTATAGAACGTTCGATGTGGAATATACTGGCCTACAAAAAGGTGATTGGCTGTTATACTAGGGTTTTGTTATTATTATTATTATCTCAATTATTAAGGGGGAAGATAATCCGTACTGAGATATTGTTCGAATATTTTGCGATTATATGAATAGGGATTGGTGATGTCTTTGATTTCTTGTGGAAGATTGTTCCACAGCTGAGATGCAGAGTACGTTAAGCTTGTTTTGTATAAGTCAATCCTAGGCTTCGGAATGTGTAGTATATTTAAACGTTTACTGTGTCTAGCATTATATTTAAACAAAGGCCAAAGGTAATTTGGGGCATTCCGATGCAGGATTTTGTGAATTAGTTTAGCTTTACTGAAAAGCAGGCGTTTGCGGAATGGTAGTAACTGAAGGCGTTTATACAGGCTAGGATTGTCAGATAAATGTTTGCTATAAATTAGACTCATGGCCCTTTCTGGAGTGAGTAAAGTCGCTTAGTGTTTGAATTAGAACAACCGTCCCAGATTGTAGAGCAGTAGTCAAAGTGTGTCTGTATATGAGAAGTATAGAATAGTTTCCTTGTGTTCTCATCAAGGAAGTTTTTAATCTTGGCGAGTTGATAGACTTTTTTCGCTGTTTGTTTAATGAGCGCTTGAACATGGGAATTAAAGGTTAGGTTTCTATCAATGATTAGGCCTAATGTTTTGTGCTCAATTACACTTTCTACTGGCATGTTATCGATGTGAAGTTGAAGTGTTGTGTGTGGGCTTAGAGTTTGAAGTCTTTGTCTGGTTGTTAATAACATTGCTTTTGTTTTAGTGATGTTAATTTGCATACGGTTTGAATAGCTCCACTTAACAACATTATTTAATTCTTGTTGTAAAGACGACTCCAGTAAAATACAGTTTTCAGCGTTTGTGTACACCGTACAGTCATCTGCAAATAGATCGCAGGACGACGAAAGATGCAAAGGTAGATCGTTAATATATATGGCAAATAATAGAGGGCCAAGAATAGAGCCTTGCGGTACTCCAATATTGAAGGTAGTGGTTTGAGACAGAGATTTATTGTGTGATACTACTTGCTTTCTGCTTGATAGAAAAGATGATATTAGAGTGACTACATTACGGCCAATTTTCATTGTCTCGAGTTTTTTAATTAAAATAACATGGTCTATCATATCAAATGCTTTCTTGAAATCAATAAACACAGTTCCACATAGACTGTTGTTGTTTATATTCTGGTGCCAATTTTCTATCATGTTTGTTAGGGCCGTATGGCAAGAATATTTTGGTCGAAACCCTGATTGGCTGTCAACAATAAGCTTGTTGCGAACTAGATACTGTAATGTTACTTTATGGATGTGTTTTTCTAGTGGCTTAGATAGTGATGATAGTAAGGAAATGGATCTGTAATTGTTCGGGAGACCATTGTCCAATGAACCAGATTTAAGAAGAGGGTACACTTTAGCGATTTTGAGAGCTGATGGAAAGTGGCCTTTGGTTAGACACTGATTATATACATAGGTTAGTGATGTACAAATCACTGACGCAGCACAACGGAGAATCCGGTTGCTGATTCCATCTAATCCAGATGAGGTTGTGTTTTTTAGGTTACTGAGGTAAGTGAATACTTCAGTGATTGTCATTAGCGGTATGTCGGAAAGAATATCGCGGGAGCATCTATTCTCGCAAAACGATGACAATAAAGATAAGTTGCAAGGAGAATTAGGTATTGAAGCCTTCAACTGGTATATGTCAGTTTGAAAAGAATTACTGAATTGGTCACATGTAATATTATTTGATGGTAAAGAATTTCGGAAGTTATACTTGTTTGTCAAGGTGTTAATTGCCTTCCATATATCCTTACTATTTATTTTATCCATTACTAAGTTCTTAAAGTAATTTTTCTTTTCCCGTCGTATGCTATATTGAACTTTGTTTCCAAGAGTACGGTATGCACTGAGATCCCGCTTTTTATGTGCTTTATCTCTGTCTCTCATAATTTCAAGTATTTCCTGGGTGATCCAAGGTGGCTTGACGTGGTGTTTTACTCGAACTTCCTTGACTGGCACATGTCTATCAAAAACATCAATAAAGGTTTTCATCCAGAATTCCAGAGCATCATCCGGGTCAGGAAGCTGATAAACATTGTCTAGAGGTGAACTGAGCAAGTCCTGTAAAAATGCGTTTTGGTTGAAATTTTTGTAACTTCTATATTTTACACTTATGTGTTTATGTTTAGGAGTTTTAATTCCTTTTTTAGACCACGTGCAGCATATTGGGTAGTGATCGCTCATTGCACAATTTCGTACGGTGCATTCTATGATGTTGTCTGAGCAAGTTACATAAATGTGATCTATGACTGTTGAAGATGACTTTGTTACTCTAGTAGCTTGTTGTACTATTTGTTGGAAATTGTATGATGCAATTATATTTCCCCATATTATGTTGGATTTGTTGGTGTCAATGTTAAAGTCTCCGAGTAGTATAATTTCCTTCCCAGAAGCGAAAACCACAACCATCATGGTAGTGAAGTTTTCGTACCAGACGTGTCCAGCACTGGGATTTCTATAAAGGTAGCCAATTATCAGGGGAGTGCGGTTTTGAAGTTTTAGCTCTAGCCAGATACATGAGAGAGAGAGAGAGAGAGAGAGAGAGAGAGAGAGAGAGAGAGAGAGAGAGAGAGAGAGAGAGAGAGAGAGAGAGAGAGAGAGATGATGCTAGACAGCTGAGACTGTAAATATTATTAGCAGGGTAGATCCACACCAGCAAGGGTCGAGACTTGTGAAGGGAGATAAACGTCTTAAAATCTTGTTGGGAGCCTCCGTGGCGAAGTGGTAAAGTCGTCTGCCTCGCGATCCGAAGGTTGTGGGTTCGATTCCGGGCTACGTCTTTCGGTTCACGAGTGCATTTTTCTCAGAGACTCCTGCGGATCGTCGCTGGAGCTACGGAGTACGTGCTCTGTGAGACGCGTTCGCTAGCCCGAGCTGCGGAAAGAGACCGAGCGATATGGGATAAAACGCGATGCGATGTAAATGATCCGCTCGACTTTTACGCGACTTTTGTTATAAACGCCTACTCAAGTTAGCAGAGCCCATTATTGCCATTATGACGATAATAATGATTGTCAACACACTCCAGCCCAATGCTCAGAGGTGTAACCATAGAGATTATGGCGATTATAACACGTCCCATGTTGCCTCTTGGCGCCGACGCAAGCCACAACTGGTGACACAAGAGCTAATTTGTGTATTCAGCTGAGCTCACAAGAAGGTTATGACCTTCACACAGGCCAGGCATCAGGTTCCTCGGACCGTATAAGTGTTGAAACTATATGTCTGAATGACATCCTGGCATTCGCACGTTTCCCGCGGCATTTACCCAGGTCGCGTGGCCTGGCGCCGCCCCTGACTCGAGGGGAGATGTGCTAACGAACAGGCTAGACAGAGATCATGGGTTTGGTCAGGGGTCACCAAACTACGGCCCGCGGGCCGGATCCGGCCCGCGACGTCATTTCATCCGGCCCGCGACGGTACTCGAACTTGCTTTATATAACGTATGAAACACGAGACGTTGTGATACAATTTAAATGTAAATATTATGTTTAGAATAATAGGAGATCTTCACACGTGCGGAGACCCCCTGGCTGCTCTAGGCTGTTTATTTATGCGGCCCTATTTATATATTTTGCAAACCTTATTATGAGATATATTCTATTACCAAATGAAGCCGCCTACCTCGGCTCTACAGGAGTATGGAGTAGCATATCCCATGATACCCTGGTTAAAAAATGCATAGGATGCTTGGATGTTGTGTTGGCTTGCCTATAAGAGCCCAGTCACGCCATGTTCCCGCCTCTTTGGCCTTGGGAACAACTGAGGCCGAAGAGATGCTGATGTCTAATTTTCAGCAGAGGGTTTGAACTCATCCCTCTGTGCTATTACCAAGCAGAAGGGCGAACATGCCCCAGGCACGGCCGAGCGTGGCCACTGTTTTTCCAGAACGCAATTGAGAGGGCAGACAGGCCCTGTGAAGATCCAAAAGATCCAAGAGGATCTTTATTGTGGATTGACGATTATCTGCTGTGGGGTGAGTTTTGAATGAACCTTCATAGTTTAAATAGGAATATAGGAATGTAATAGATATGTCTGTGACTGAGAACAATAATGGAGGGGTATATGCCTGGGAAGAAAGGAAGAGGAAGGCCAAAGAGAAGATGGGTGCAGGGTGTGGCAGATGATCTCCAGATGGGTGTATCTGAAGCGGGATATCTTGCTTATGATCGAGAGGTTTTCCGGAAGGTTGTTATGGGAGCGAGGTTCTGAAAAGGACATGCTACTGAATGAATGACCTTTGTTCCATCTTGTTGTCTAATAATTGTTGGTGTTTTGTATCGGACTACAGTTACAGTATTGGATGACTACCCATGCTGTGATAGGAGATCACTGGTACTGTGTTGGGTGACTACCCATGCTGTGATGGAAGATCACTGGTACTGTGAAGGATGATCATGTGTATGTTTATTCATGGGGGATGCCTATTTTGTTATTGCATCTAATCATGAGTTTTATTTATTTGTGCATTGGCATTATTAATCAGATGTTATTGTATCTTTTCAATTACATTATTCTGATTCCCTGTACACGGACCTGAATTTCTTCTGATATTTATCAATCTTTTCTTTTCTTGTTAGCCGTAGAAATAGAATGAGATTATCTCTCTCTTCTTATTCCTCTCTTCTTCTACGGCCCATGAACTGTCGCCGTTGTGCTATTATCGCTATCATCTCTGTGCGGTTACACAAAGGTACCTATAAACTGTATATGTACCTTTGATGAGCCGCAGCTTCACTAGTGACCCCTAGTCCTCTGCTTTTCTTCTGTTTCAATGGGATTTTAATTATGTTTCTAATTTGATGTCTTTTTTTTTTTTCATTTTCAGATCCCGTGTACTTCACCATTAATTATGGCTACTAGGAAAACAAAAGTGAACACCGAGTGTCGATTTTTCAATGAGGAATGGGGAGTAAAGTACTTCTTTGTGGAAACAAAGGACCAGAAAACTAATTGAGTAATATGCAGCGAAAGTGTTGCCGTTTTGAAAGAGTACAATCTTTGGCGTCTCTACGAAACAAAACATCTATCAACATATTAAAAGTTTTCTGGAAAATTACGCTTTGGGAAATATAAGTCCATTAAACGTGGTTTTGAAACACAAAGAAATCTCTTCACGAGAAAATTTGCTGAAAATGAATCTGTCACTCGTACAAGTTACAAAGCAATGCATAAGATGGCAGAACGAGGAAAGCCGTTTACTGATGAACATTTCATCAAAGAGTGTATGATCGAAGCAGCAAATGACTTGTGTCCTGAGAAAGCCGATTTTTGGAACTATCAGCCTTTCGGCAAGTTCAGTTGTGCGGAGAACAGAAGAACGTGGAGAGAACATAGTGCTACAGATATGCGAGAAAACTAGGAACCTGTTGTGGTATTCTCTTGTGCTGGATGAGTCTACTGATCTCGAGTACGTCACAACTTCTCGTGTTCATTCGTGGGTGGTGTCAATTTGGACTTTCAGATAACGGAAGAGTTGGCGTCCGTTTGCAGCATGCATGGAACAACAACTGGGAAAGACATTTTAGTGGAAGTGCAAACAATTTTGCAAGACGGAATCGGCTTCGAGGTTACAGTTGATGGAGGGAAAAAACCATAGCTGGAGTGAGAAAGGGTCTGGTGGGGAAGATCAGGACTCAATTGGAAGATTTGCTAATTCCGGTCGCTCTGTTCATACACTGCATCATACATCAGCAAGAACTCTGTGGAAAGACTTAGATATTTATTGTGTACTGAAACCAGTAGTTTCTGCTGTGAACTTGATTCGGGAACATGCACTCAATCACCGTCAGTTCCAGGCTTTTCTTCAATAAATTAATTCTAAATTCTGTGACTTGCCTTATCACACATCAGTCAGGTGGCTCAGCTGCGGTAGTCTTGCTGCGTTTTTACAAGCTCCGAAACGAAATAGATGTTTTCCTCACTGAAAAAGATAGAACTGATTCACAGCTGTCAGATCCTATCTGGCTGTAAAAGTTGTCATGTTTGGTCGACATGAATGAACTGAACTTGAAACTTCAGGGAAAGGTTTACCTCGTCTGTGATCTCTACAGAACCATCAAAGGATTTCGGAGAAAGCTGACATTGTTAGAAGCACAACTGGAATGAGAAAACCTTTCTCATTTTCACTGTTTCAAAGAGTTTGGATAGATTTTCAGATCTTGACAGAATTTAGAGTTACATTCTTCTGTTCCAGAATCCGTTTGATTGTAACCTTGATGATGTGCCAGTTGAACTACCGTCGGAGCTCACTGATTTGCAAGCAAATGACTTGTTGAAAGAGAAGCACAGAGAAGGAAAACTCGTTGAATTGTAGCGCTGCTTACCTGATGTTGAGTTTCCGAAACTTAAGAAACTTGCCGCTGGTATGGCATAGTGTTTGGAACAACTTATGTCTGTGAGCACATATTTTCAAAAATGAAGTTTGTGAAGTCACCACATCGAATGAGATTGACTGATGAACATTTGAAAGCATTTCTCTTGATTGGATGCAGCAATTCCAAACCAAACATTGATGGTATTTTGAAAGCCACACGTCAGTTTCACAAATCTCCTTATCCTCTTTTGCTGTTTAGTTTGTGAGATTTGGATATGTGCACATTAGGTCTGATGTAACTATCTTTTTGCTAACGTCGCCTTTTTGATAACTTCGTTTAGTAAATAGATGTGTTTGTTGTCTTTGTTTTTTGTGTGCATTGCACGCCCTTCATATGATTAATTTAGTTTTTCGTCTTTTTTCCCAGAGCTTTCGTTCTAGCTTGCAATTATTGTTAAAGTTAGTTGCATATCCTTTACAGGACATTTGCAGTCAACACCTGCATTGTTTGCTGTTGTTGATGTCTTGGCAAGTTTACGTTCAGTAGTTTACTATTGCTTTCTGAACGACCGGCACCCATAACATAGCACAAAAACAAGTGCAACGGTGTCTGCTGCCAAATCGCACGCAGCTGTGTTTCGAACGCGGGTATACCGGATTAAGAAACGTGTCCGTAAGACCTTCGCCACGGAGACCGGCGCAAGTATTTTACAGAGTGACTATCCGGCCCGCGCTCATCATTTTCTCAGCTAATCCGGCCCGCCATGAAAAAAGAATGCTCTGGTACCATCTGCCACAAAGAGCCAAATTGAAGAAATATAATGGATACACAGCAAGGGGAAGACCAGGTAAAACATGGAGTGATGGTATCAAGAACAACCTTAGATAAATGAATACCAACTTACAAAGAGCATTAGAAAGAGAGCATACAAGATCTTTGCAACTCCCTCCAACACTTCACTGGGATAAATGAAGGAAGAGAAGGAGAAGAATTGTCATCAGTGAAAGAAGAAGGAGAACGAACGAACGAACGAACGAACAAACTTTATTTTCAAAGGATTAAGAATTGGGCACGCAGGCCCGTCTAACATTCTGCCCTTCTATCACTCTCTTTCATACATTATTTCATTCACACATCATTCAAGGCTAACAAAGAACAGTAACAATATAAAAGATATGCATTATAAAGGCATGGGCAAAATGCAAACATAAAAACTAAACGACACAGTAATATTAGATAATGGTCTGACACTTGTTATTAGCCATGTGGAATATACTGGCCTACAAAAAGGTGATTGGCTGTTATACTAGGGTTTTGTTATTATTATTATTATCTCAATTATTAAGGGGGAAGATAATCCGTACTGAGATATTGTTCGAATATTTTGCGATTATATGAACAGGGATTGGTGATGTCTTTGATTTCTTGTGGAAGATTGTTCCACAGCTGAGATGCAGAGTACGTTAAGCTTGTTTTGTATAAGTCAATCCTAGGCTTCGGAATGTGTAGTATATTTAAACGTTTACTGTGTCTAGCATTATATTTAAACAAAGGCCAAAGGTAATTTGGGGCATTGCGATGCAGGATTTTGTGAATTAGTTTAGCTTTACTGAAAAGCAGGCGTTTGCGGAATGGTAGTAACTGAAGGCGTTTATACAGGCTAGGATTGTCAGATAAATGTTTGCTATAAATTAGACTCATGGCCCTTTCTGGAGTGAGTAAAGTCGCTTAGTGTTTGAATTAGAACAACCGTCCCAGATTGTAGAGCAGTAGTCAAAGTGTGTCTGTATATGAGAAGTATAGAATAGTTTCCTTGTGTTCTCATCAAGGAAGTTTTTAATCTTGGCGAGTTGATAGACTTTTTTCGCTGTTTGTTTAATGAGCGCTTGAACATGGGAATTAAAGGTTAGGTTTCTATCAATGATTAGGCCTAATGTTTTGTGCTCAATTACACTTTCTACTGGCATGTTATCGATGTGAAGTTGAAGTGTTGTGTGTGGGCTTAGAGTTTGAAGTCTTTGTCTGGTTGTTAATAACATTGCTTTTGTTTTAGTGATGTTAATTTGCATACGGTTTGAATAGCTCCACTTAACAACATTATTTAATTCTTGTTGTAAAGACGACTCCAGTAAAATACAGTTTTCAGCGTTTGTGTACACCGTACAGTCATCTGCAAATAGATCGCAGGACGACGAAAGATGCAAAGGTAGATCGTTAATATATATGGCAAATAATAGAGGGCCAAGAATAGAGCCTTGCGGTACTCCAATATTGAAGGTAGTGGTTTGAGACAGAGATTTATTGTGTGATACTACTTGCTTTCTGCTTGATAGAAAAGATGATATTAGAGTGACTACATTAAGGCCAATTTTCATTGTCTCGAGTTTTTTAATTAAAATAACATGGTCTATCATATCAAATGCTTTCTTGAAATCAATAAACACAGTTCCACATAGACTGTTGTTGTTTATATTCTGGTGCCAATTTTCTATCATGTTTGTTAGGGCCGTATGGCAAGAATATTTTGGTCGAAACCCTGATTGGCTGTCAACAATAAGCTTGTTGCGAACTAGATACTGTAATGTTACTTTATGGATGTGTTTTTCTAGTGGCTTAGATAGTGATGATAGTAAGGAAATGGATCTGTAATTGTTCGGGAGACCATTGTCCAATGAACCAGATTTAAGAAGAGGGTACACTTTAGCGATTTTGAGAGCTGATGGAAAGTGGCCTTTGGTTAGACACTGATTATATACATAGGTTAGTGATGTACAAATCACTGACGCAGCACAACGGAGAATCCGGTTGCTGATTCCATCTAATCCAGATGAGGTTGTGTTTTTTAGGTTACTGAGGTAAGTGAATACTTCAGTGATTGTCATTAGCGGTATGTCGGAAAGAATATCGCGGGAGCATCTATTCTCGCAAAACGATGACAATAAAGATAAGTTGCAAGGAGAATTAGGTATTGAAGCCTTCAACTGGTATATGTCAGTTTGAAAAGAATTACTGAATTGGTCACATGTAATATGATTTGATGGTAAAGAATTTCGGAAGTTATACTTGTTTGTCAAGGTGTTAATTGCCTTCCATATATCCTTACTATTTATTTTATCCATTACTAAGTTCTTAAAGTAATTTTTCTTTTCCCGTCGTATGCTATATTGAACTTTGTTTCCAAGAGTACGGTATGCACTGAGATCCCGCTTTTTATGTGCTTTATCTCTGTCTCTCATAATTTCAAGTATTTCCTGGGTGATCCAAGGTGGCTTGACGTGGTGTTTTACTCGAACTTCCTTGACTGGCACATGTCTATCAAAAACATCAATAAAGGTTTTCATCCAGAATTCCAGAGCATCATCCGGGTCAGGAAGCTGATAAACATTGTCTAGAGGTGAACTGAGCAAGTCCTGTAAAAATGCGTTTTGGTTGAAATTTTTGTAACTTCTATATTTTACACTTATGTGTTTATGTTTAGGAGTTTTAATTCCTTTTTTAGACCACGTGCAGCATATTGGGTAGTGATCGCTCATTGCACAATTTCGTACGGTGCATTCTATGATGTTGTCTGAGCAAGTTACATAAATGTGATCTATGACTGTTGAAGATGACTTTGTTACTCTAGTAGCTTGTTGTACTATTTGTTGGAAATTGTATGATGCAATTATATTTCCCCATATTATGTTGGATTTAATATTCCTCTGATGATGTGAAGGATTTGTTCTATGAGGAGTTAGACTCTGTGATCAAGGCAGTTCCAAAATCCGACTACATCTATATGCTCGGTGATTTCAATGCTCGTGTGGGCAAGGACTCGAGTTCATGGCCAGTGTGCCTTGGAAAATACAACATCGGTCGCATGAATGAAAATGGGCAAAGGCTGCTGGAGCATTGCACCAGTAATGACCTATGTATTACAAACTCTTTTTTTAAAACAAAAGAGATGCATAAGGTCACATGGAAACATCCAAGATCCGGCCATTGGCACCAGCTGGACTTCATCATCACACGGAGACAACATCTGAACCATATATCATTGACTCGTAGTTACCACAGTGCTGACTGTGATACGGATCATGCTTTGGTTGTTGCAAGGGTTAGACTGAGACCAAAGAGAATCTACACAGCTAAACACAAATCTAGCCCCAGGATTAATATTATTAACACTCATGATCCTGAAAAGTGCTTTCAGTTTCAACAGCAACTTGAAGACGCTTTCACTGATACACCAGAAAATTGTACAGTAAATGATAAATGGAATAAACTTAAGGAAACTCTTTGTAAAACTGCCGTAAAGGTTTACGGCACTGTGGATCATAAGAGGCAGGACTGGTTTGCGACCAACAGCGAGACTCTGCAGCCCTTGATTGATAAGAAGAAGAAAGCTCTCTTAAGAAACAAGGAAAGACCAACGCGTAACACTCTGAGTGAGCTAAGGCAAGCTAGGAAGGATGTGCAAAAGGCTGCCAGGCAGTGTGCAAATGATTATTGGATCAAGTTATGTGAGTCCATTCAAATCGCAAGTGATAAGGGAGACATAAGAAGCATGTATGAAGGAATAAAGAAAGCCTGTGGTCCAGTGATCAAAAGAAGTGCACCATTGAAAACCTTGACTGGAGAAGTCATCACTGATAAGAAACAGCAGATGGACAGATGGGTAGAGCACTATTTGGAGCTTTACTCAAGTGAGACCAAACTAGCGGATAATGCCCTCAACGCCATAGAGGCTCTACCAACTCTTGACCACCTGGACACACTTCCCACCATAACAGAAGTTAAGTGTGCTATAAATGAACTTGCATCTGGCAAGGCTCCAGGTAAGGATGGGATTCCAATAGAGGTTATCAGGAGTGGGCAAGACACACTCACTATACAGATCCACCAGCTAATAGAGCTATGCTGGCGTGAAGGACAAGTCCCACAGGATTTCAAAGATTCAAGCATCATAACACTGTACAAGAACAAGGGCGATCGGAGCGACTGCAACAACTATAGGGGTATCTCACTTCTGTGTATTGTTGGAAAAGTATTTGCCAGAATTGTTCTGCGCAGACTTCAAGTCCTAGGAGATCAAGTCTACCCCGAATCACAGTGTGGCTTTCGACAGAACCGGTCTACCACTGATATGATATTCTCATTGCGACAAATGCAAGAAAAATGCCGTGAACAGAATCAACCACTGTTTATTGCCTTCATCGACCTCACAAAGGCATTTGATTTGGTCAGTCGTGAGGGTCTGTTCAAGGCACTAAAGAAGATTGGCTGCCCACCAACTCTTCTGTCCATTGTGGAATCGTTCCACACAGGCATGAAGGGTATAATCAAGTTTGATGGTGCAACTTCTGAAGAATTTGAAATCAAGAGTGGAGTTAAGCAAGGTTGTGTACTAGCTCCCACCCTCTTTGGAATATACTTTTCACTTCTACTGAAATATGCATTTCGTGATCAGGATGGTGGTATATACATTCACTCACGCTCAGATGGCGGCCTCTACAATGCTCAGAGATTGAAGGCTAAGACCAAAATTAGGAGGGTACTGATCAGAGAGTTGCTTTTTGCAGATGATGCTGCAGTTACGACCCACTCTGAGGAAGAATTGCAATGTCTACTATCTGCATTCTCCAATGCTTGTTCTGAATTTGGTTTAACAATTAGCAAAAAGAAGACACAGATTATGTCACAAGGTGCACATGGGGTACCATCAATCTTTATTGACGACGCCGAACTAGAGATAGTAGACCATTTTACATATCTAGGATCGGTGGTAAATAGCAAATTATCCCTAGATCAGGAAATCAACATCCGGATTGGTAAGGCAGCAACAACAATGAACAGGTTAAGAAAAAGAGTCTGGGAGAACAGGAAGCTTACTGCCAAAACAAAAGTCCTTGTCTATCAAGCCTGTGTCCTTAGTACTCTTCTCTATGGCAGTGAAACCTGGACAACTTACTCACACCAAGAGAACAATTTAAACAGCTTTCATATGCGGTGTCTGCGAAGAATTCTTGGTATTAAATGGCAAGACAAAATCACAAATACTGAAGTATTGGAAAGATCAGGTTGTGTGACAGTTTATTCCATGCTCAGTCTTCGTAGACTTAGATGGATAGGACATCTTAGGAGGATGGATGATGGTAGAATACCAAAGGATATCTTTTTTGGTGAATTACAGATGGGTAAGAGATCTCAGGGTCGGCCTCTACTACGATACAAAGATGTGTGTAAGCGGGACATGATTGATACAGGCATTGATAATGCACATTGGGAGCAAGTCGCCGCTGAACGTGTTGCATGGAGGGCAAATATCAGAAATGGAATAAAGTCAAAGGAGAAAACTATTGCAGAAAAGTCACACACCAAGCGTTTGAGACGTAAGATGGTGCATGATGGTGGAAATGACCACGTGTTCACATGCACCCACTGTGAACGGACATTTACAGCGCAAATTGGCCTTATCAGTCACACTCGCTACCGCCATAGTTAAAAGTTATTATGCCTTTTTAAAGCACAAACTATCGTCTGTCAAGACGGCAAGGTGCCAATGAGATGTTGGATTTGTTGGTGTCAATGTTAAAGTCTCCGAGTAGTATAATTTCCTTCCCAGAAGCGAAAACCACAACCATCATGGTAGTGAAGTTTTCGTACCAGACGTGTCCAGCACTGGGATTTCTATAAAGGTAGCCAATTATCAGGGGAGTGCGGTTTTGAAGTTTTAGCTCTAGCCAGATACATGAGAGAGAGGGAGAGAGAGAGAGAGAGAGAGAGAGAGAGAGAGAGAGAGAGAGAGAGAGAGAGAGAGAGAAAGAGAGAGAGAGAGAGAGAGAGAGATGATGCTAGACAGCTGAGACTGTAAATATTATTAGCAGGGTAGATCCACACCAGCAAGGGTCGAGACTTGTGAAGGGAGATAAACGTCTTAAAATCTTGTTGGGACCTCCGTGGCGAAGTGGTAAAGTCGTCTGCCTCGCGATCCGAAGGTTGTGGGTTCGATTCCGGGCTACGTCTTTCGGTTCACGAGTGCATTTTTCTCAGAGACTCCTGCGGATCGTCGCTGGAGCTACGGAGTACGTGCTCTGTGAGACGCGTTCGCTAGCCCGAGCTGCGGAAAGAGACCGAGCGATATGGGATAAAACGCGATGCGATGTAAATGATCCGCTCGACTTTTACGCGACTTTTGTTATAAACGCCTACTCAAGTTAGCAGAGCCCATTATTGCCATTATGACGATAATAATGATTGTCAACACACTCCAGCCCAATGCTCAGAGGTGTAACCATAGAGATTATGGCGATTATAACACGTCCCATGTTGCCTCTTGGCGCCGACGCAAGCCACAACTGGTGACACAAGAGCTAATTTGTGTATTCAGCTGAGCTCACAAGAAGGTTATGACCTTCACACAGGCCAGGCATCAGGTTCCTCGGACCGTATAAGTGTTGAAACTATATGTCTGAATGACATCCTGGCATTCGCACGTTTCCCGCGGCATTTACCCAGGTCGCGTGGCCTGGCGCCGCCCCTGACTCGAGGGGAGATGTGCTAACGAACACGCTAGACAGAGATCATGGGTTTGGTCAGGGGTCACCAAACTACGGCCCGCGGGCCGGATCCGGCCCGCGACGTCATTTCATCCGGCCCGCGACGGTACTCGAACTTGCTTTATATAACGTATGAAACACGAGACGTTGTGATACAATTTAAATGTAAATATTATGTTTAGAATAATAGGAGATCTTCACACGTGCGGAGACCCCCTGGCTGCTCTAGGCTGTTTATTTATGCGGCCCTATTTATATATTTTGCAAACCTTATTATGAGATATATTCTATTACCAAATGAAGCCGCCTACCTCGGCTCTACAGGAGTATGGAGTAGCATATCCCATGATACCCTGGTTAAAAAATGCATAGGATGCTTGGATGTTGTGTTGGCGTGCCTATAAGCGCCCAGTCACGCCATGTTCCCGCCTCTTTGGCCTTGAGAACAACTGAGGCCGAAGAGATGCTGATGTCTAATTTTCAGCAGAGGGTTTGAACTCATCCCTCTGTGCTATTACCAAGCAGAAGGGCGAACATGCCCCAGGCACGGCCGAGCGTGGCCACTGTTTTTCCAGACCGCAATTGAGAGGGCAGACAGGCCCTGTGAAGATCCAAAAGATCCAAGAGGATCTTTATTGTGGATTGACGATTATCTGCTGTGGGGTGAGTTTTGAATGAACCTTCATAGTTTAAATAGGAATATAGGAATGTAATAGATATGTCTGTGACTGAGAACAATAATGGAGGGGTATATGCCTGGGAAGAAAGGAAGAGGAAGGCCAAAGAGAAGATGGGTGCAGGGTGTGGCAGATGATCTCCAGATGGGTGTATCTGAAGCGGGATATCTTGCTTATGATCGAGAGGTTTTCCGGAAGGTTGTTATGGGAGCGAGGTTCTGAAAAGGACATGCTACTGAATGAATGACCTTTGTTCCATCTTGTTGTCTAATAATTGTTGGTGTTTTGTATCGGACTACAGTTACAGTATTGGATGACTACCCATGCTGTGATAGGAGATCACTGGTACTGTGTTGGGTGACTACCCATGCTGTGATAGGAGATCACTGGTACTGTGAAGGATGATCATGTGTATGTTTATTCATGGGGGATGCCTATTTTGTTATTGCATCTAATCATGAGTTTTATTTATTTGTGCATTGGCATTATTAATCAGATGTTATTGTATCTTTTCAATTACATTATTCTGATTCCCTGTACACGGACCTGAATTTCTTCTGATATTTATCAATCTTTTCTTTTCTTGTTAGCCGTAGAAATAGAATGAGATTATCTCTCTCTTCTTATTCCTCTCTTCTTCTACGGCCCATGAACTGTCGCCGTTGTGCTATTATCGCTATCATCTCTGTGCGGTTACACAAAGGTACCTATAAACTGTATATGTACCTTTGATGAGCCGCAGCTTCACTAGTGACCCCTAGTCCTCTGCTTTTCTTCTGTTTCAATAGGATTTTAATTATGTTTCTAATTTGATGTCTTTTTTTTTTTCATTTTCAGATCCCGTGTACTTCACCATTAATTATGGCTACTAGGAAAACAAAAGTGAACACCGAGTGTCGATTTTTCAATGAGGAATGGGGAGTAAAGTACTTCTTTGTGGAAACAAAGGACCAGAAAACTAATTGAGTAATATGCAGCGAAAGTGTTGCCGTTTTGAAAGAGTACAATCTTCGGCGTCTCTACGAAACAAAACATCTATCAACATATTAAAAGTTTTCTGGAAAATTACGCTTTGGGAAATATAAGTCCATTAAACGTGGTTTTGAAACACAAAGAAATCTCTTCACGAGAAAATTTGCTGAAAATGAATCTGTCACTCGTACAAGTTACAAAGCAATGCATAAGATGGCAGAACGAGGAAAGCCGTTTACTGATGAACATTTCATCAAAGAGTGTATGATCGAAGCAGCAAATGACCTGTGTCCTGAGAAAGCCGATTTTTGGAACTATCAGCCTTTCGGCAAGTTCAGTTGTGCGGAGAACAGAAGAACGTGGAGAGAACATAGTGCTACAGATATGCGAGAAAACTAGGAACCTGTTGTGGTATTCTCTTGTGCTGGATGAGTCTACTGATCTCGAGTACGTCACAACTTCTCGTGTTCATTCGTGGGTGGTGTCAATTTGGACTTTCAGATAACGGAAGAGTTGGCGTCCGTTTGCAGCATGCATGGAACAACAACTGGGAAAGACATTTTAGTGGAAGTGCAAACAATTTTGCAAGACGGAATCGGCTTCGAGGTTACAGTTGATGGAGGGAAAAAACCATAGCTGGAGTGAGGAAGGGTCTGGTGGGGAAGATCAGGACTCAATTGGAAGATTTGCTAATTCCGGTCGCTCTGTTCATACACTGCATCATACATCAGCAAGAACTCTGTGGAAAGACTTAGATATTTATTGTGTACTGAAACCAGTAGTTTCTGCTGTGAACTTGATTCGGGAACATGCACTCAATCACCGTCAGTTCCAGGCTTTTCTTCAATAAATTAATTCTAAATTCTGTGACTTGCCTTATCACACATCAGTCAGGTGGCTCAGCTGCGGTAGTCTTGCTGCGTTTTTATAAGCTCCGAAACGAAATAGATGTTTTCCTCACTGAAAAAGATAGAACTGATTCACAGCTGTCAGATCCTATCTGGTTGTAAAAGTTGTCATGTTTGGTCGACATGAATGAACTGAACTTGAAACTTCAGGGAAAGGTTTACCTCGTCTGTGATCTCTACAGAACCATCAAAGGATTTCGGAGAAAGCTGACATTGTTAGAAGCACAACTAGAATGAGAAAACCTTTCTCATTTTCACTGTTTCAAAGAGTTTGGATAGATTTTCAGATCTTGACAGAATTTAGAGTTACATTCTTCTGTTCCAGAATCCGTTTGATTGTAACCTTGATGATGTGCCAGTTGAACTACCGTCGGAGCTCACTGATTTGCAAGCAAATGACTTGTTGAAAGAGAAGCACAGAGAAGGAAAACTCGTTGAATTGTAGCGCTGCTTACCTGATGTTGAGTTTCCGAAACTTAAGAAACTTGCTGCTGGTATGGCATAGTGTTTGGAACAACTTATGTCTGTGAGCAAATATTTTCAAAAATGAAGTTTGTGAAGTCACCACATCGAATGAGATTGACTGATGAACATTTGAAAGCATTTCTCTTGATTGGATGCAGCAATTCCAAACCAAACATTGATGGTATTTTGAAAGCCACACGTCAGTTTCACAAATCTCCTTATCCTCTTTTGCTGTTTAGTTTGTGAGATTTGGATATGTGCACATTAGGTCTGATGTAACTATCTTTTTGCTAACGTCGCCTTTTTGATAACTTCGTTTAGTAAATAGATGTGTTTGTTGTCTTTGTTTTTTGTGTGCATTGCACGCCCTTCATATGATTAATTTAGTTTTTCGTCTTTTTTCCCAGAGCTTTCGTTCTAGCTTGCAATTATTGTTAAAGTTAGTTGCATATCCTTTACAGGACATTTGCAGTCAACACCTGCATTGTTTGCTGTTGTTGATGTCTTGGCAAGTTTACGTTCAGTAGTTTACTATTGCTTTCTGAACGACCGGCACCCATAACATAGCACAAAAACAAGTGCAACGGTGTCTGCTGCCAAATCGCACGCAGCTGTGTTTCGAACGCGGGTATACCGGATTAAGAAACGTGTCCGTAAGACCTTCGCCACGGAGAACGGCGCAAGTATTTTACAGAGTGACTATCCGGCCCGCGCTCATCATTTTCTCAGCTAATCCGGCCCGCCGTGAAAAAAGTTTCGTGACCCCTAGGTTTGGTAGGCAGGGTCATTGCTGTTTATGTTGAGTGGACAGAGTGAGATGGGCGATTGAGAGAGAGGAGAGGGAGGGAGGGAGAGAGGAGAGGGAGGGAGGGAGAAAGAAGAGGGAGGGGAGAGGGATGGAGAGAGATAGACAGTAGAGAAGAGACGGAGAGAAAGAACGAAGTGTAGAGAGAGAAAGATAGAGAGAAAGAAACAGGAAGAAAGAAACAGGAAGAGAGTACGAGAGAATAAGAAAGGGGGAGAGAGAAGATAAGGGTAGGGGAAGATGGGGTGAGAGGGGAAAAGAGAGAGCAGTAAAAAGAGGTAGATGTGAGAGAGGAGAGGGGAGAAAATCGAGAAAGGGGGTAAGATTGGAGATAGAGGCGAGATGGGGAGAAGAGAGACATGGGAAGGGAGACATGGGAGAGAAAGGAGAGAGAGAAGATGGGGAACGAGATGGCGAGAGAGAGAGAGAAGGAGAAGGTACCGGGAAAGAAAACGTAACAGAGAAGGGAAGGAGAGGGGATAGAAAAAGAGAGGAAGAGACACAGAGAGGAAAGACAGAGGGTGAGAGAGAGAGAGAGAGAGAGAGAGAGAGAGAGAGAGAGAGAGAGAGAGAGAGAGAGAGAGAGAGTTAGAAAGAGAGGGGGAAGAGAGAAAGTGAGGCATAAAAAGGGAAGTGGGGAAGTAGAGAATGAGGGGTGAGAAAGGCGGAGTCGAAAGAGAAAAATGGGAGGCAGAGAGTAGAAGAGAAAGAGAGGAAGAAACAGAACGTGCAGTGAAAGAGGGAGAAGCGAGAGGAAGGTTAATAAGAAAGGAAGAGTAGAGAACGAGAAGAGGGAGAGGGGAGAAAAACTGAGACAGGGCAGAGGTGAGTGGAAAGAAAGGAGGTGGGGGAGTGACTGGAAGACAGAGGGAGAGAAACATATGAGAGTGATACAAATTGAAGAGATAGATAGGAAGTGAATAGAGAGAGAGAGAGAGAGAGAGAGAGAGAGAGAGAGAGAGAGAGAGAGAGAGAGAGAGAGGCCACAGATACACAGAGTGCGTGCCTACAAAGAGGCTAAGAAACAAATGAGACTTCTCGTAGACATCAGAATGAGACAGTCAACATTCTTCGGCAACAATGTCTGAATCGAAGAACAGTGACAACAGGTCTCATTCGGGGCAAACAAGAATGAGGAAGACGGAGACATATATAGTCAATGAGGGAAAGAGGGAAAAGAGGCTTCTGTCTGTTTACCTGTCTATCTTTCTGTCTGACTGGGTGTATGGGGGTTGGTGTGCGCTCGCGTGTACGAGAGTAAGTTAATAAGTAGTCACAAAGGGCTGTAGAAAAATAATTAACTATGATAACAACTTGAAACCAGTTTATTTTTATATGTACATTGTCCCTTTATTTCTCAACAAAATTTCCACCAACATTGATGCATTTATCCCATCGTTTTATAAGCCCTCCCAAACCGGCTGCATAGAACTGCGTGCTTTGTTTTCATTTACTTGCCATCCCACAGAACTGTGTGACTTACTTATTGACTCGCCCTCGTAACGTTTTCTGCCCAACCATGCAACGTTTTACAGGAAATGCTAGGGGTTAAATCCACTGAAAACCCACCTTGGCGGGAGACATTTCGCGAGAGACACAGAAGTTGAATGTGAAGTGAAAGCGTGGTTTAGAAAACAGAGCACGCAGTTCTATGCAGCCGGTTTGGGAGGACTGATAAAACGATGGGATAAGTGCATCAATGTAGGTGGAAATTATATTGAGAAATAAATGGACAATGCATGTATAAAAATAAACTGGTTTCAAGTTGTTATCATATTTAGTTATTTTTATACAGCCATTTGTGACTTACTTATTAACTTACCCTCGCATGTCCGTCTGCGTGTGTACACGCGCTCCAGTTGAAGACAAACGCTATGGAGATGTCATCAAGCTAAAGTTGACTGCTGCTTTCTTTAAATATATTCATGCTGATATATGATGGCGTTAGTAGGTGAAGAAGAAGAAGAAGAAGAAGAAGAAGAAGAAGAAGAAGAAGAAGAAGAAGAAGAAGAAGAAGAAGAAGAAGAAGAAGAAGAAGAAGAAGAAGAAGAAGAAGAAGAAGAAGAAGAAGAGAAGAAGAAGAAGAAGAAGAAGAAGAAGAAGAAGAAGAAGAAGAAGAAGAAGAAGAAGAAGAAGAAAAGAAGAAGAAGAAGAAGAAGAAGAAGAAAGAAGAAGAAGAAGAAGAAGAAGAAGAAGAAGAAGAAGAAGAAGAAGAAGAAGAAGAAGAAGGAAGAAGAAGAAGAAGAAGAAGAAGAAGAAGAAGAAGAAGAAGAAGAAGAAGAAGAAGAAGAAGAAGAAGAAGAAGAAGAAGAAGAAGAAGAAGAAGAAGAAGAAGAAGAGAAGAAGAAGAAGAAGAAGAAAGAAGAAGAAGAAGAAGAAGAAGAAGAAGAAGAAAAAGAAGAAGAAGAAGAAGAAGAAGAAGAAGAAGAAGAAGAAGAAAGAAGAAGAAGAAGAAGAAGAAGAAGAAGAAGAAGAAGAAGAAGAAAAGAAGAAGAAGAAGAAGAAGAAGAAGAAGAAGAAGAAGAATGAGGACGACAACGACGATGAGAATGGCGAAGAGAAGAAAGAAAAGAAGGAGAAAAAGCAGGAATAAGATGATAGGAATACGATGTTGATGATAACAGGAGGGTATAAATCTGAAGAAAACAGCTCAAAACAATAACTTCAGTGCTGAAATTAATTCAACCAACAAAACATACAATAAATAAATAAATAATGAGAATGACAGGAAGACGATTAACAAGTCAAATGAAGAAACAAAATACCACATCGTGGTAGGCAGACACCGACAGCTCATGTCTGGAACTGACAAGGTTGAGTGCTCTCTTAAATTTTATTCCCAATTCACGATATTAGAAAAAACAAATTTCAGATAAAATTTACAATTTAAACATGATCAATAACCATCGATTATGTGTGACTCAGTAAATACAGATTTCTATTTTAGAAAAATTACGCGACCAGATGCACCAAATAACGTGACATCTCAAACAGCGTGTGGCCGACATGGCGCCATTGTATGGGAACCGAAGATGGGTTAAAACCCACGGTCTGTCATAAATAAAATCAATTTCAGAAAGTCTTGACCAGGAAGTCGGGAGAAGTACACAAAGTGAACATTTTTATGTTTTTACCCGTCCTGCTATCCCTTATCTCGCAATAAGCAACGTTTTTGAAATGGCTTCGCATTAAAAAAATATTACAACCGTTGATATATGTTATAATAAGAATAAATTACATCCGTTTTTAAGGTCGAGTCAGACGTAGTATAAATCGAACTGAGAGTATTACTGTCAAACGAAATCGGTCATCTTATACTTCCTCTAAAATTTCCATTATTCATTCAACTTTATTCTATTATTCGTTCAACTTTATTCCATAATTAGTTAAACTGTATTCCTTTATTCGTTCAACTTGATTCCATTATTCGCTCAACTTTATTCCATTATTTGTTATACTTTGACCACAAATTCATTGTCATTGTAACTGGATGGACACCACACACTTCCCATCCTCTGACTCCACAACTTCCCCATCCTCTGACTCCACAAACGTTTCCATCATCTGACTCCACAAGTGTCCCCATCCTCTGACTCCACAAACTTCCCCATCCTCTGACTCCACAAACACCTTCATCCTCTTACTCCACAAACTTCCCCATCCTCTGACTCCGCAAACTTCCCCATCCTCTGACTCCTCAAACTTCCCCATCCTCTGACTCCACAAACTTCCCCATCCTCTGACTCCACAAACTTCCCTATCCTCTGACTCCACAAACTTCCCTATCCTCTGACTCCACAAACTTCCCCATCCTCCAACTTCACAAACTTAACCATCCTCTGACTCCTCGATCACTTCAATCCTCTGACTCACAAACTAACCCATCCTCTGACTCCAAAAACTAACCTATCCTCTGACTCCACAAAAATACCCCCTTCCTCTGACTCCACAAACTAACCCATCCTCTGACTCCACAAACTAACCCATCCTCTGACTCCACAAACTAACCCATCCTCTGACTCCACAAACACCCCATCCTCTGACTCCACAGATATCCCCATCCTCTGACTCCACAAACTAACCCATCCTCTGACTCCACAAACTAATCCATCCTCTGACTCCACAAAAATACCCCCATCCTCTGACTCCACAAACTTCTTCATCTTCTGACTCAGAACCCCCCCCCCCCTTCCCCCCCCCCCCCCAATCCTAATTTCCCTATCCTCTAACTTCACAAAAACACCACCATCCTCTGACTCCAAAAACGTCCCCATCCTCTGACTCTACAAACTCTCCCATCATCTGACGCCATAAACACCTCTATCCTCTGACTCCACAAACACCTCTATCCTCTGACTCCACAAACTTCCACATCCATTGACTTCCACAAACTCTTCCTCCTCTAACTACATAAAAACCCTTCCAACCTCTGACTGCACACACTTCCCCCTCCTCTGACTCCACAAAAACACCCTTCACGTCTGACTCCAAACTTCCCCCTCCTCAAGCTTCACAAACTCCCCTAACCTCTGGCTGAACAAAACCCGCTTTTCCGAGCGTTTTTAAGTCTTCCTCTGTTTCGTTTGCCTTATTGGCTCCAGACAAGAGAGTGTCTAGTTATATTGTCATCAAGTTTTCTCATTGTGTGTTCTATCCAGCTAATGTCGTTTGTTTGCCTCTTGCTTCACTGGAATTTGTTTAGTTCTCTCCATGAGCCCGACATTTATTATTCTACCATACTATTTAATTGTACAATGTCTTTGATGTCGTCAATACATTTTCTTCTCGGGCGTCCTCTTGCTCTCGTCGCCAATTATTCCTCCCCACGACGCTTGACGGTAAAAGTGAAAGTTGATGATGATGGCGATGATGACTATTTTATTTCCTCCATTCCGCGCAGGCACCAGTTATTGAATATGTTTAGTTTATTTGTATTTTTTGTTACTTTTGTATGGATGTGAAGCGTGGAAAAAAGCAGTCAAGCTGAAAAACAGCTAGTGGCTGTGGAAATGTGGTTTCTGGGGAAAATGCAAAGAATACCATGGACAGATAGAAAAACCAACGAACAAGTCCTTCAAGAAACAAATGAAGATCGTAAACTGATTAGAGTCATTAGACGTAGACAGTCAAAATTTTTTGGGCATGTTATGAGAAGAAATGAATTGGAGAACTTGGTGACAACTGGCAAGATCGAAAGGAAGAAACCAAGGGGAAGACCTAGAAGCAAATACCTGGATGGCTTGGCCATGTGGAATGGTCGAGACAGGAACACAGAGCTGATCCACTACTCTGGTGATCGAGTGAGATGGCAGAACATGACCGCCCACGCTTACCGGCATGGCACATGATGGATTGGATTAGTTTATTTGTAATTCTTTTAGTTATTCTCCATATTTTTGACCCATACAGTGGTGTCGATTAAATATCGAAGTTGCAATAGTGCAAACATATTTAAGGTTTTAACCAAACACATAAGTTAAGTTTTGAGCTTGCAAACACTTTTGTCTCCAAATCGCAAGGGACTGGAAGGTATAAACTGCGACGTAGATTTCTAATCTTCGAAAGTCCACAGATATTTTAGAAGTCATAACTGACTATTTATGACATTAGGGTCTTCTTTCATGGCATACATAAATTGTTGTTTTTTCCTGTCCGACATTTCGTTGTCGGGATTCCGTGTGGTCTTTCTCTAAATACTCTCATTTGATTGGCTGCCGTTGTCTACTTGTCAGTAGAAAATAGAAGAGGAAACAGGGTTGATTCCGTTGTACATAAACAAAGAGACATAAAAAATCTCGGTAGACGTTTGTGAAGTGCACAGCCAAGCAGGATCAACTTTTGCCAATGTTGACTATGTTGCGCACTTTTTGGGTCTCTTCATCATCATCTCATGTTGTTCCTGTTTGTTTTTTGTTTTTGCGTTCAATAGCTTTGGACTCGTCGGGCTCCGTGGCGGTGGCGTTGCGGACGAGATTAGTAATGCTGCTTACCCGCGTTCAAAGCACAGCGGAGACCGATTTGGCAGCAGACCGTGTCGCGCTGGTTTTAACGTGTTGGCATGGGAGTTGGTCGTTCAGAAAGCAATGGCAAACTACTGAACGTGAAAACATGCCAAGACATCAACAACAGAGTAAACTGCTAGTTTTGATTGCAACGTTCTGTAAGGGCTATGCAACTTTAAAACATAGCTTTGAACTCAATCGTAGTCCATACACGTGATATTACATCTAACGCACTGGATTGATATCTGCGTGTGGATTACTAGTGTCCCTTGCTGTCAGGCAAACCCACTCCTGTTCTGTGGTACTTGTAATTTACGTCCCCTAGTCAAGGACGACTAGTCAAAATTTTTGTCCAGCTGGCCGGTGTAGGTATTGAACCCGCTCCCTCCGCATCAGCACACCGGAAGGTTACGAACGGGCCCTCTTATCCACTCGGCCATGCTTACCCTCAGAAGAGACATGATTGGTCGGTTCCTTTGTGGTAAACATAATAGGCAGAAATATCCATTGGGGAACTCTTAGAGGCCACTAAGACAGCCCATAAAGACATTCACAAGTGGATTGTGCTCAATCGGGCACTCTCACGATGTTTATACTTCACCTCGACACCGCAAGGTACAAGAGGAACATGATGAGATCGTCGTGCTCAATCTTTACAATTCACAATTGTATAGCTCTCCTTGTATAGGGTGTAGTTTTAATGACTGGGCAGTGTTTGAAAATATTGCTTGTCCAAGTTATTTATATTTACCTATTATGTTGCATGAACTTTATAGAGGGTGAATACAAAACTTGGACCGGTAATATTTTCAAACATTGCACAGTCATTAAAAATACACGCTATAGTAGAAGAAAGCAGCAGAGATTAGAGGACACACTGGACAACATAAACATTGAGAGGTACATATACCATGGCGGGATTGGAACCTGACACTTCCAGATGACGACAGCGCCTCGCTGCAGGAACGCTTGATTACTCTCTCTCTCTCTCTCTCTCTCTCTCTCTCTCTCTCTCTCTCTCTCTCTCTCTCTCTCTCTCTCCTCTCTCTCTCTCTCTCTCTCTCTCTCTCTCTCTCTCTCTTTTTAATATTGTTGGTAACATAGTTGTTTGTTTGTTAGATCATTTCTCATGTTGTGACAAATAACTCTAACAGATACGTCATCAATATCCACCCAACACATATTTCTCGCGTCGTGAAATAGAACTTTAAAAGGTATATATATCTTCGGTATTAACCTCACGGGAATTATTTAATATATTGTGAAATACAACCATACCAGATGTAGAATCAGTATTTATACATATTTCTCACGTTGTGAAATACACCTTTGGCAGTTATATTATTCCCATATTAACTGACACCTTGCCAACTTGACAGGCGATAATTTGTTACACTGCTTTAAAAAGGCATAATAACTACAACCCATGGCGGTAGCGAAATTGACTGATCATTCCTATTTCACCCGTCAGACATTTCACATATTGTGAAATAAAACTTCCAGTTTCACAATCATCATTTTATAGACCGGATTCTTTGAGTAAATGTTTGCGCTTATAGGTGTCAGAACTATCCTTCCGCTAAAATAAAAGTTCCATAGCAGAAACTTCACGTGAGTATGCGAAGTGTTAGAACCATCAAGTTTTTTTTTGTAGACGTAAGTGCACTGAGGTTTAGGTGACTAGTCTTTTCCTCCAACAGCGAAGGAAGAGGACTTGCATCAAGCCATTGTCTGAGCCCGCTCGTGCCATAGCCATCATAACGTCTTAATCGTTACACCAACGAGCGTGTTAATAATTTTACTTTCGTGCCGCTATTTCAACACTATTTCCCTCTGGACATTGGGTTCAAGTCTCCTATCAATGACATTATCATAATCATCATGTGCCCTGTCAGTTGTCGTAAGCGTTCAAGTTACTTTCTTCTGTTAATTCTTCCTTTTCTACATCATACAATTATCTTATATACTCATTCCACCTCTTCATTATAGCACTTTCCTCCAATAATATCTTTCCTGCCTTTTTATTTCAATCATCTTGTATTTGACAATGAACTAAGTCGTTGTTGTTTTTTTTTTTTTATTATTTCTTAGCTGGCTCTCTTTGAATGCAACCGTGGGTCATATATATACTCTACTACTTATAATGCAACTGACTAATTTTTGCGTGTGGATTAGCGTTTCCCTATTACGTGTCCCTCGACATCAGGCGAACCCACTCCAACTTCTGAGCTACTTGTAATTTTACGTCCCCAAGTCAAGGGCGAGAGATTAACATTTTAGTTCAGCTGAACCCGCTACCTAGGCATCAGCACACCGGATGTTTAAGAACAAGCATCCTAACCTGGTTATATCCTAATTAACATCCTAATTTACATCTAATTTACACTCTAACTTACATCTTAATATCATCCTAATTTAAATCCTAATTTACATCTTAATTTACATCCTAATGTACATCCTAATTTACATCCGCAGATGTGAAGTTCCAGTACCGGCCTTGCACCCCTCGATGGCGTCTGAGTTTGTTGAGGGGAAGGAGAGATCACCGAGACAGTACCCGAGGAGATTGTGACGTGGTTTCGGGTCGGGGGGAAGTTCTCGTCCCTTAACTCGCTTTGATAGCTGCCAGCCCGTTTAATGGCTCGAATAGAACATCATACATCTTGAAACTTGTTGTATTTCAGGGTGTTCAGAACCAGCCAACCAACCAGTCAACCAGCCAAAAAAGCAACGAATCAGCCAGCCAGCCAACCAACGAACCAACCAATCAACCAACCAGCCAGCCAACCAACCAGCCAGCCAGCCAACCAACTAACCAGCCAGCCAACCAGTCAACGAACCAACTAGCCAACCAACCAACTAGCCAACAAACCAGCCAGCCAGCTAGCCAGGCAACCAACAACAACCAATCAACTAACCAACTAACCACCCAACCAACCCACAACAAACAAACCAACTAGCCAACCAACCAGCTAGCCAAGCAATCAACAACCAATCAATCAATCAGCCAATCAATTAACCAACTAACCAACCAACCCACAACCAACCAGCAAGCCGGCCAACCAACCAACCAGCCAACCAACCCACTAACCAACCAACCAGCCAGCCAATCAGCCAACCAATCATCCAGCCAAAAAAGAGACTACCAACGAATTAACCAACCAGCCAACTAAAAAACTAGCCAACATCCATCAGGTCGACCAATCAGCCAACCAACCAGCCAATACATCACTTAACCAACTAATCACCCAACCAACCGACATACCAATTGACCGACCTTTCGATCGACTGACCATCAAACCAATTGTTTTCCAACTAACCAACCAACCGACCGACCCACCAGCTAATCAACTAACAAACCAACCAACAGATCAGCTAGTCAATTAACTAACCCATCAGTCATCTCTGTGGCATATGCCCATTTGGGCAAGGCAATGCGAGTGCACACATAAAAGCAAGCATTAGGACGTACGTTACAAACGGCAAACTTCAATCTCAGATGTAAAACACAGCAAGTCAGTGTTCCCGACTTCACAAGGCCGTTGGGTGCAATGATAACATGACGAATGAATATACTCGGTCACATTGATCTTATATGTTAAACGCAAGAAATTGTTTATTCCCTGTTCGTCTACCACATAAAGTTATCACATAATAAACAATTCAGTATTTTATTTAACTTCTTTCAAATTCTCAGTTTATTTGCTCAGTTTAAAACAACCATCGATAGTCCATATCTCTCATCATCATCATCATAATCATCATCATGTGCCATGCCGGTAAGCGTGGGCGGTCAAGTTTTACCATCTCACTCGATCACCAGAGTCGTGGATCAGCTCTGTGTTTCTGTCTCGACCATGCCACGAGGCCAAGCCATCCAGGTATTAGCTTCTAGGTCTTCCTCTTGGTCTGTTCCCTTCGATTTTACCAGTTGTCACCAAGTTCTCCAATTCATTTCTTCTCATAACATGACCAAAAAATTTTGACTGTCTGCGTCTAATATCTCTAATCAGTTTACGATCTTCATTTGTTTTTTGAAGGACCTGTTCATTGGTCTTTCTGGCTGTCCATGGTATTCTTTGCATTTTCCTCAGAAACCACATCTCTACAGCCATCAGATGTTTTTCAGCCTGACTGCTCATTGTCCACGCTTCACATCCATACAAAAGTACAGGTTCAATGTAGCATCTCAACACTCTTTTTCTCGTTTCAATTGACATCTTTTTATTGGTCAGTACGTTTTTCATCTTGCTAAAGGCTACCTTAGACATGCCGATTCTTGTTCTAATCTCTTCAAGGCATCTCCCATCAGATGTTATTACTGTTCCGAGATAATTGTACCTATTCACTTGTTGAAGAATATTCCCATTTACTTGTATATTACATTGTGGTATTTCGTTCTTCCTAGTGACGACCATAATCTGTGTCTTTTTACAATTTAATTCTAACCCTCGTTGTTCACTGTGTGTAACAACTGCATCTACTAAATGTTGCAGGTCCTGTTCATTGTCTGCAATCAAGACTGTATCGTCTGCATATCTAATGTTATTGATGCATCGTCCCCCAATGTTGATTCCTTCCATATCTTCAATATTTCTGAAAATACTTTCACTGTACAGGGAAAACAGATCTGGAGACATTACACATCCCTGTCTCACACCTCTCTTGATAGGCTGATATTGGCCGTCTTCATTATCAACTCTTATGGCAACTTGTTGTTTCCAATATATGTTTTTTACAAGTCCAAGGTCTTTTCCATCAATTTGTAGATCTTCAAGCATCCTTATCATGTTGACATGTCTCACTTTATCGAAAGCCTTTGTGTAGTCAATAAAGCAGAGGTGTAGATCATTGTTTACTTCTATAGATCGTTCAATTACGGTTCTCAGTAAATATACAGCATTTACTGTACCCTTTCATTCTACAAACCTGCATTGTTCTTCTCCTATTTCAGGTTGTATTTTCCTCCTAATTCTTTGCATGATAATTCTTAGCAAAATCTTCGTGATGTGATTCATTATACTAATTGTTCGATGTTGATCACATTCCAAGGCTCCTGATTTCTTTGGGATTGCAATAAATACAGATATTATAAATATTATAATATATATAATATATATAATAAGAAAAATAAATATAAAATAAATATAATATATATAATATTATAATAAATACACCATATCTCTCAACATACAAGCAATATTTGTGAAGACAAAGGGGTGAGTCTCCAAGTAAACACAAATAAATGCGATTAGGCGATGAAAGGGGATTCTGAATAAATATAAGGTTCTATGAGGTGATATAGGGGTCTTTGGGCATAATTTGGGTTCGTTTGTCAGATGGAATCTTTGATTACATAAAGTTGTTATTTAGTTGACAGGTATGTTTAAGAAGTCACGTGTGTTTCGGAGTAGACATGTGGATCACTGCCTTGGCAAACGTGTATGTGTAGACCAGACAGTAGGCACATGAAGACCGTGTGTAGACAAAGGGTCCTGGAACATCCAAGTAGGCACCTTACCTCTTAGTATATATATATATATATATATATATATATATATATATATATATATATATATATATTATATATATATATATATATATATATATAATCATTATCATCATGCGCCGTGCCAGCTGGCGTAGGCGTTCATATCTCTCTGCAGATCTCGATCTTTAATGTTCTGGATAAACTCAATTGATCATGCTCCACCCCTCCCCACCCCAACCCCCGCGCCACCATCTCAATCCAACAAGCTTCATTTCTCTCGGTCAGCTTGTGACTCTTTTCCCACTGATCTTTCCAGTTGTCACGATGTTCTCCGATGTCACTTTACTCTTGACCAGAGAACATTATTTACCTCTTTCTTATATTTCTATATAATATTCTAGTTTAATTCATCTCTGAAGCCATTAAGGCTGAATTAAACTAACGCTCTCGTAAAATGTCGGTGTGCTGATGCTGAGGTAGCGGGTTCAACCCCTACACGGGTCAGTTGTACTAAAATGTTGACTTCTCGTCCTTGACTTGGGGACGTAAATTACAAGTACCTCGGAAATCGAAGTGGGTTCGTCTGATGGCGAGAGACACTGGTATTATGGAAAGCTAATCCACGCGCAAAAATCAGTTCAGTGTGGACAACGCTTAAGTTCAAAGCGAGTGAACGAAAAAAAAAAAAAACACCTCTTCCAGACAATCGTTGCTAGAGACTCTGGCAGCCCAAAGAGTATAAATGCAAGTAGAGAGCCAGGAGTGAGACAGTTGTTGGTATAGATACACATTGTCAGAGTGTTGGGGGAATAGGAACAGGACAGAGAGAGGACAAGGGACAGAATAGAGTCAAGGACTGCAGATAACGATAGACAGGACATGGGTAAGGGCACAAAGATGTCATAAGACAGGACATTTGCAGGACGGTGGAGAGATTAGAGACAGTACATCGGGGGGGGGGGGGGGGGGGACATAGCGATGTCAGAGACAGAACACCGACAGGACAAGACCTAGCGATATAAGGGGACATAAGTTCACGGGACGCTGTCCTGAACTGACCAGACGGGATCACACCGAACGACCCAACACAACACGGGCGGACTAACGCACTACGTGACGGTTGAGACAGCCCGAGTTGTCACGAGGGACACGTGGTCCAGGACCACGAGACGAACTGACCAGTTTGAAAACGTCAGACGGGACTCAGACAGTTTAGAGGAAGCATCGTTGTGTGTTCTGTGGCCAGTGTATAGCTTTTGCGGGTGTGCTAGTTGAAGATAGCGAGTAATTGTGTGTAGGGCTTGTGTAAATGGCTGAGAGCTATAAGTGTTTGTAAGGCGGCATTCTGTACGTAATGATCTCACCGCCTTGTGTGTACATTGTGACAATGATCAGGTTCTCCTGAATTAAAAATGTATATACCATACGTACGACTGATGTGTTCTTGAGTGCGTATGAAGGATTTGAATACCTGTGTGTACGCAAGACGCTGACACACATACATCATATGGGTATTGAGTAGGTAATGAGTTTATGAGTTGACAGCAGAATGCATTTTTTTGGTTTGCGCTCGCTCGCTTTAAACTCAAGCGTTGTCCATACGCGTGCTACTACATGGTGTATTTTTAATGACTGTGCAGTGTTTGAAAATATTGCCGGTCCAAGTTCTGTATTTACCTATTATGTTGCATGAACTTTACAGAAGGAGAATACAAATCTTGGACCGGCAATATTTTCAAACACTGCAGTCATTAAAAATACACCGTATACTTCTAATGCACTGGACTGATTTTTGCGTCAGGATCGGCTTTCCCTTTTACCAGTGTATCTCGCCATCAGGCCAACCTACTGCGACTTCAGAGGTACGTGTAGTTTACGTCCCCAAATCAAGGACGAGAAGTCAACATTTTAGTCCAACTGACCGATGTAGGGGTTTAACCCGCTAATTCGGCATCAGCTGAGAGGATGTTTAAGAACAAGCGTTCTTATTAATTTAGCCATGTTGACTCCAAAACAGTGTATAAAGTGACTGCTGCTATAAGCCCATGCTCCGCAAGAGACTTACGCTACTAAAGCACAAAGAATGTTCACGCAGCTTACGTCAAACTCGTAAATCGATTGAATACAGAGGAAATATACAAGAGCACATAAGATCAATCACAGTTACTGCACAATAGCTGAATATAGACAATTATGTAGATTCGAATGACGCTCGTAGCGCCAACACTAAAGCTACGCGTCTGGCTTCATCGCAGTTTTGCTACTGGAATGTGAAAGAACAAAGTTTTAAAACAGATTTAATGCCCTGTATATTTCGAGATTTACACGTCTGGCACTTCATCGCCCGAACTCATACATCAAAGTTAATGTCTCCAATAAAAGCAGCAGTTACTGCCATTGTCATGATACTCTGTACTCCACGAGACATGTTGGTCTATGTTGCACCGTGTTTTATGCACCAGTCGACCCGGGCGTCCCCGATTTCTACTAACTTTTGTTGGATGTGTCCCTAGTTTCCATTAAAACCATTTAGATTTCATTGTATCAAGGGGAGATAATTTGACAAATATAGAAGTTTTAATCAAGCGAGGAATGAACAGAGAATTGTTGGACGAGGTTGATGTTCGATAAGTAAAGTATTTCGGGTACATAGAAAGAATAAAGATGGACATCATGGGTCGTTTGGCAATCATTGAAGATGAACTTGAAGGCTTTTGAACTTAAATATTACCGAATGCTGTGTTGTCGGTTCCTAAATCAATCAATCAATCAATCAATCAATATTACCGAAAAATTCTTAGAACTCCATGGGTCAAGGATAAGTTTAGTTTAGTTTATTTTAGTCGATGGATCAACATCACGGCACACGGGTGCAACCCATAAGTGCTCCGTTCTCCTCCTAACTCAAGCCTGTGTCTGGAGAAACTCAGCTCAGTGCCCGAACTCCGTAGCATCGGCGAGGATCCTGAAATACTTTGGGTAGATTTTTAACTCTAACATTTTACCCGGGCAGCGCCGTTAGGCTACTCTTTTTCGATTTCTAACTGCCAAGGGATTTTTTACGTGCGCAGCAATACACACGGGCGTCCGATCTCACTACCCAGAGACCAGGGGAAATTTTATTATTAGAGGTTCACGAGAAAAAATCCCTGTCATTACCGGGGCATGAACCCGGGACCCCCAGCACTCGAGGCGGACACCATACCTCGAGACCACGCAGCCACCCTTGGTCCATTTCCACAGCCATCAGATGTTTTTCAGCTTGTCTGCTCATTGCCCACGTCTCACATCCATACAAAAGTACAGGTTCTATGCAGCACTTCAACACTCTTTTTTCTCGTTGCAATTGACATCATATTTTTCTTTGTGTTGGACAGTATGTTTTCCATATTGCAAAAGACTACCCGGGCCATAGCTATTCTTGTTCTAACCTCTTCAAAACATCTCCAATCAGATGTTACGACTGTCCCGAGATAGTTGTAACGATTCACTTGTTTCAAAACATTCAAATTTACCCGTGTATTTGTTAGTTAGTTAGTTAGTTAGTTAGTTAGTTAGTTAGTTAGTTAGTAGTCGAGGTTCCAACATCACGGCAACGGGTCGTCCCCATTATGCTCCGTTCCTGTGCCAGTGAATATCACACAAAATGCCCCGCACTGCCCAATGTGAAAATTGAAATAGACTGGAGTGTCGGCAATCCAAAATCCCGCACAGGTACACTGTGTATAATGCCGCCCCCAGAATGCCAACACAAAATTCATCCACGAATACCACAGTTCATCGTCGATGGACTCGGCAGTCACCAGAAAGACCTCATTGACCCAGGTTTTCTCACATGGCTCGGTCTTTTACCGCAGGGCGATCTGCCGAAAGTGTCGCATAAAGCACGAACTCCACAGCTTCAGCGCCGACTCCCGGGAGTCTCCTGAAAAATGCACTCGTGAACCAAAAGGGCAACTCAGTCAATTCATCAACAACGGTAGCCATTGTTCCGAACATGCAGGTTACTGTACAAGACATATCTAAAACCATACCTCGCGAATTTCACAGCTCATAGTGTCGCCCACGCACTCACTCAGTAGCAGAGCGACGGAATCATATACTACCAGTCCAACATGAGGAAAATGCGATTGCAAACCGTAGCTGCATGCATAAATACGCCACAGGCCTTAACGGTTCAACGCGTAACCGCCATGTTAGCGACCGGAAGTCTCGAATCAATTATATTACATTGTGACATTTCTTTCTTCTTAGTGACGAGCATAATCTGAATCTTCTTAAAATTTAATTCTAACCCTAGTGTCCATGTGTGCAACAGCCGCATTTACTAAATGTTGCAGATTTTGTTCATTGTCTGCAATCAATACTGTGTCATCTGCATATCTGATGTTATTGATGTTACATCTCCCAATGGTGATTTCTCTAATATCGTCTACATTTCTAAACAAACCCCCCCCCCCCCCAAAAAAAAAAAAAAATTGTCTCAATGTATAGAGAAACAAGATATGGATACATTACAAATTCCCGTTGCACACCTCTCTATTAGGCTGATATGGACCAACTTATTGTGGGCAATTACATTCAAGACAGTGGTCGTCTGCCTCAGGATAAATAAACAGAGAGACTTCGAACACCCCGAGGCGACTGACGGAACCAGCGGTCGTTAATTCCTGAGTCCTTACAAAAATTATCCCGGGATAGATCAGAAATGATATTAACTACTCTATAATTAGTTGTTATCCTTTGGCCATATTCCATTTCAGGAGTGTGGTAGTGATGCATTTTCTCAGCTTTATTATTCTTACTAACTATAGACAGTAAGAGGCAGTGATTTTATACTAAAGTGATCACTAACAAACAACACACATTCATTAACCAGTACCCTCACGGTACTAATCAACTATCTTAGTGGCGGGGGGTGTTACGAACGCAGTTCGTAATCCCGCATACCGCGTTCAAAACACAGCTGCGGGCGATTTGACAGCAGACCGCCTTGCGTTGTTTTAAACAAAAATAAAATTAGTGTATGGGTGCCGGTCGTCCAGAAAGCAATGGCAAACTACTGAACGTAATCTTGTCAAGAGATCACAAATAGCCAACAAAAGCTGGGGGTGACTCGGACGTCCTGTAAAGGATATGCAATTAACTAACCCCACGGTATATATTATGAACTAAAATGGTATGACAGGGTCCCTAATTCGGAGCTGAGAGAGAGAGAGAGAGAGAGAGAGAGAGAGAGCGAGAGAGAGAGAGAGAGAGAGCGAGAGAGAGAGAGAGAGAGAGCCACTCACATTCCAATTAAGCCACTAGTGAGGGAAGGGCTCGGGTGCTGGTATTATACATTCCATTAAAAGAAAACTGAAAATGGTGTAACAAGAATGTCCCTTCTGTGGAATCCTCGTGGCAAACGAAGCAGTGGAAGATCTAAAACCGCGCGAAGAAGAGAATTATAGGCGGGGATTAATAAGGTAGAGAGGACACGGAGCGGACTAGAGGATGTAGGAAAAGATAGGTCGCTTGGGCGTGAGTGGGGCGGGAAATTATGCTCATTTAGTGGATAAAGGGGCAAAGAAGAAGACATTAGATCATCAGTGACTTGGGAAAGTAACTTACAAGTTCCTCTGAATTCAGAGAAGGGTTGGCATGACGACGAGGGACTCTGGCAATACGGAAAGCTAACCCTCCCACAAAATGTGTCCACTGCACTCAGTAACAGCAAATACTAGCAGTCGGAGTACGGCATGTAGACTACGCTCGTGTTCAAAATGCGTGAAAAGAAAAACATAAAATGCCTTACAACAGTTCCAAAAAGGAAACAAATCTAAACGAAAACGCATGACGGGCACGTCGTCATCAAGTGCCCTGCCAGCTGATCTCGATCTTTGGTGTTCTGGGTCAACTCTGCCGATGATATTCCTCCATGCCACCATCTCAATCCATCCAGCATCATTTCTCTTGGTCTACCTCTCTTCCCCTTGATCTTTCCAGTTGTCACGATGTTCTCCAATGCCTCTCTTCTCATCACATGACCAAAGAAAGCTGTTTGTATCTTTCATATTGTTATATATAATTTCCTAGTTTCATGAGCCTCTATTTTTAGTTGCTCTGGCAGTCCAAGGAATTCGCAACAATCGTCTCAGCAACCACATCTCGGTTGCCTCCAAGTTCTTCCTAATTTGTTCATTTAAATTCCAGGAATCACTACCATAACAACAAAACAGGTTATATATAACATTTTAGTACTCTCTGTCTTACATTTAATGATGGTGACTTATTGTATAAAATACCTGGCAGTCAGTATTCACAAGCCTGAAAACAACAAATGAGCTATAGAATGATCCATCGGGTAGCGGGGTAGGGGTATCCCCTATCAAAGGAGAAGTAAGGCGCCTCCTTCCCTCCGCTAGCCTACGGGACACCCTTGGGCAAGGTGGAGTACCCGTTTAGCCCCCCGATCAGGGTTACGTGAAGCCATGGGTGCAGGTGGTGGATGAAGATGAAGAGCAGCCGACAGATAGTTGTAGGTTATGGTCTCCACCTTCACGACGGTAGGCAGAGGATCTCCTTTTTTGAGGAGACAATGGCTACGGTCACTGACCAGTATGGTCACTGCTGCGAAGGAAAGCAATGGCAAACTACCTTCTTTACACATGCCAAGAAAATCATGTTGTGTTCACTTATCGATAATCAGAGAAACGGCGTAAATGGGTGCTCCATAGGAGCAGCCTCGCCCGGTAGGGATAGTCATGCGCACCAGGTGACTCCAGACCGTCAACAGGCTACTAGGTGCAAAAGATTAATATCATTGAAAGTAGGAACTTGGAATGTTAGAACAATGAATGCAGATGGAAAGTTGGAGGACATCAAAAAAGAAATGGAGAGAGAGAAGATTAACATATTAGGAATATCGGAAACGAGATGGAGAGGAGCAGGGATAAGGACAGGAGAGGATTGTAAGATTATTTACTCGGGGGGAGAAGAACAGCAAAGAGGTGTAGCCATTATATTAGATAAGCAAACATCAAATTCTGTCAAAGGATATTGGGCTGTGACAGACAGAGTTCTATTAGTAAAATTAAACGGAAGACCTTTTAAAATAAATGTAATTCAAGTATATGCCCCAACAAGTGAAAGCAGTGAAGAAAGTATAGAGAAATTTTATAATGACATGGAGTCTGCTTTGAAGAACTGTAAAAAATCAGAAATAAATATCATAATGGGTGATTTCAACGCAAAAATAGGAAAGCAAAGCGATGGATGCAGTGTAGGCAACCATGGTTTGGGAGAGAGAAATGAAAGAGGTTACAGACTTGTAGAATGGGCAAAAGAACAAGAAATGGTTGTAGGAAACACCTGGTTTAAACAACATCCTAGAAGATTATGGACATGGAGGAGTCCAGACAGCAGGATTAAAAACCAGATAGATTACATCCTGATAAGCAAAAGGTTTCGAAATGCATTAACAGTTGTAAAAACAGTTCCAAATGCAGACTGTTACAGTGATCACAGATTAATTATTGGCACATTGAGGGTAAAGTTAAAGAAAGTCAAGTATACAGCAGGAAACCCTAAATATGACTTGTGCAAATTGAAAACTGACAAGGAAATACAAGATAATTTTAACATAGAAGTAAAGAACAAATTTGATTTATTGTCTGATCTAGAGATCCTATTTCAAGATGTAGATGATCAATGGGAAATGCTGAAGAATTCAATCAGTTGTGCAGCAGAAAAAACTATTCCAAAAGTAAAGAAAGTGGGCCGTAAGACATGGATGACTGAAGAAATTTTACAACTAATGGAAACAAGAAGACAGAACAAAAATAATCCTGCCAAATATGAAGAAATTCACAGAAAAGTCAGAACCTTATGTAAGGAGGCTAAAGAAACATGGCTTGAGAAAAATTGCAGAGAAATTGAAAAACAACACAACAGTAAAAATGCGAAACTAATGCACAAAAGAATTCAGGAGATTACTAATCAAAGAACACGTACATCAGCAGGCTGCCTAAAGACAAAAGATGGAAGAGTCGTAATAGAAAAAGATCAGATTTTACATGTATGGTCAGATTACGTGAAAAACCTTTATGACGATAACAGAGACGAACAATATATTGTTCAAAATAACAATGAAGGGCCAGCAATTTTGAAGACGGAGGTTCAGAATGCTCTTAATCATATGAAATCTGGCAAGACCCCCGGTCCAGACAGCGTCACAACAGAAATGATTAATGCTTTAGAAGAATATGGAATAGATAAAGTTACCAGTCTGCTTAATACAATATATGATACTGGAAATATACCTCATGAGTTATGTAATTCTGTATTTATTGCAATCCCAAAGAAATCAGGAGCCTTGGAATGTGATCAACATCGAACAATTAGTATAATGAGTCACATCACGAAGATTTTGCTAAGAATTATCATGCAAAGAGTTAGGAGGAAAATACAACCTGAAATAGGAGAAGAACAATGTGGGTTTGTAGTAGGCAAGGGTACAGTAAATGCTGTGTATATACTGAGAACCGTAATCGAACGTTCTATAGAAGTAAACAAAGATCTACACCTTTGCTTTATTGACTACACAAAGGCTTTTGATAAAGTGAGACATGTCAACATGATAAGGATGCTTGAAGATCTACAAATTGATGGGAAAGACCTTAGACTTGTAAAAAACATATATTGGAAACAACAAGCTGCCATAAGAGTTGATAATGAAGTAAGCCAATATCAGCCTATTAAGAGAGGTGTGAGACAGGGATGTGTAATGTCTCCAGATCTGTTTTCCCTGTACAGTGAAAATATTTTCAGAAATATTGAAAATATGGAAGGAATCAACATTGGGGGACGATGCATCAATAACATTAGATATGCAGATGATACAGTCTTGATTGCAGACAATGAACAGGACCTGCAAAATTTAGTAGATGCGATTGTTACACACAGTGAACAACTAGGGTTAGAATTAAATTGTAAAAAGACACAGATTATGGTCGTCACTAGGAAGAACGAAATACCACAGTGTAATATACAAGTAAATGGGAATATTCTTCAACAAGTGAATAGGTACAATTATCTCGGAACAGTAATAACATCTGATGGGAGATGCCTTGAAGAGATTAGAACAAGGATCGCCATGGCAAAAGTAGCCTTTAGCAAGATGAAAAACATACTGACCAATACAAAGATGTCAATTGAAACGAGAAAAAGAGTGTTGAGATGCTACATAGAACCTGTACTTTTATATGGATGTGAAGCTTGGACAATGAGCAGCCAGGCTGAAAAACATCTGATGGCTGTAGAAATGTGGTTTCTGAGGAAAATGCAAAGAATACCATGGACAGCCAGAAAGACCAATGAACAAGTCCTTCAAGAAACAAATGAAGATCGTAAACTGATCAGAGACATTAGACGTAGACAGTCACAATTTTTTGGGCATGTTATGAGAAGAAATGATTTGGAGAACTTGGTGACAACTGGTAAGATCGAGGGGAACAGACCAAGGGGAAGACTTAGAAACAAGTATCTGGATGGCTTGGCCTTGTGGCATGGTCGAGACAGAAACACGGAACTGATCCACGACTCTGTTGATCGAGTGAGATGGCAGAACATGACCGCCCACGCTTACCGGCATGGCACATGATGGATGGATGGATCAGTCTGGAAACTTGCACCAGGATACTGCTTCACGATACCACAGGTCATGGCCAGGCAGATCGATACACTTCCCGCTCTGATCTCATCTTCCCAGACGGCTATGGCAATTTGCTCAGTGTCTGTGAATAATTGTACAATTAACGAGTAGTTTGAATCTCGGGGTCTGTGAATGATTGATTAATTAAAGAATAGTTTGACCCTCAGGGTCTGCGAATAATTGTACAATTAACGAGTAGTTTTGAACCTCGGGGTCTGCGAATAATTGGCTAATTAACGAATAGTTTGAATCTCAGGGTCTGCGAATAATTTTACAATTAACGAGTAGTTTGACCCTCAGGGTCTGCGAATAATTGTACAATTAACGAATAGTTTGACCATCGGGGTCTGCAAATGATTGTACAATTAACGAGTAGTTTGTCCCTGAGGGGCGGCCGTCATAAATGTAATCGATAGGGAGTAGTGGTGGTAATGTCAGGAGAGCGGCCGAACGAGGGTTCGAGGCCTGCGATCGTCGTCTGGTAAAGTGCGGACATGACTACCCATTAATCTCTGCATTCAGGCCTTCCGAATGTGCTGGCCTTATCAAAGGTATTAGAGTGGAGAAAGTTGTGACAACACGGAGTATCGAAGGCATTAGAGTGGAGAAAGTTGTGACAATTGGCAGTATTGGAGGTATTAGAGTGGAGAAAGTTGTGACAACACGGAGTATCGAAGGCATTAGAGTGGAGAAAGTTGTGACAATTGGCAGTATCGAAGGTATTAGAGTGGAGAAAGTTGTGACAACATGGGGTATCGAAGGTATTAGAGTGGAGAAAATTGTGACATCGCGAAGTATTGAAGGTATTAGAGTGGAGAAAATTGTGACAACACGGAGTATCGAAGGTATTAGAGTGGAGAAAGTTGTGACAATTGGCAGTATCGAAGGTATTAGAGTGGAGAAAGTTGTGACAACACGGAGTATCGAAGGTATTAGAGTGGAGAAAGTTGTGACAACAAGGAGTATCGAAGGTATTAGAGTGGAGAAAGTTGTGACAACACGGAGTATCGAAGGTATTAGAGTGGAGAAAGTTGTGACAACACGGAGTATCTAAGGTATTAGAGTGGAGACAGTTGTGACAACACGGAGTTCGAAGGTATTAGAGTGAAGAAAGTTGTGACAACACGGAGTATCCAAGGTATTAGAGTGGAGAAAGTTGTGACAATACGGAGTATCGAAGGTATTAGAGTGGAGACAGTTGTGACAACACGGAGTATCGAAGGTATTAGAGTGGAGAAAGTTGTGACAATCTGGAGTATCCAAGGTATTAAAGTGGAGAAAGTTGTGACAACACGGAGTATCGAAGGTATTAGAGTGGAGAAAGTTGTGACAACACGGAGTATCGAAGGTATTAGATTTAGAAAGTTGTGACAACACGGAGTATCTAAGGTATTAGAGTGGAGACAGTTGTGACAACACGGAGTATCGAAGGTATTAGAGTGGAGAAAGTTGTGACAACACGGATTATCCAAGGTATTAGAGTGGAGAAAGTTGTGACAACACGGAGTATCGAAGGTATTAGAGTGGAGAAAGTTGTGACAATCTGGAGTATCCAAGGTATTAGACTGGAGAAAGTTGTGACAACTGGCAGTATCGGATGTATTAGAATGGAGAAAGTTGCGACAGCTGGTAGTATCAAATGTATTAAAGTGGAGAAAGATGTGCCTACGAGAGTCGGCAAGGATTGAGAAACTAAGGCACCGGGAATTCAAAAGGTGCTGGATTGAAAGAGAAAAGAAGAAACCCAAGAAACTCAGGAGACCGGTAGAATACCCAGATAAAATTACTGAATATGAGGATGGACCCGGCTACACGTACTATATAGAAGACGGAGAGATGCTCCCGTGGATGACCGCAGAGGAAAAAATCGAATGGCAACAGAAGCTCAAACTCGAAGAAGAAAAAAAGCACAAGGAGGAAAATAGAAACGACGAAAAGCTCCTACAGAAAATACACAAAAAGGAGACAAAAAGACCAAATAAAAAGTCCGTATAAGGACTGCAGCCAGTCAAGCCAGACGAGCCAGGAGCCTACACCAACAAAGAAAACCACAAGAACAGACGAGCACAAAGATAGCCGCCGACCGATCCCCCAGCTGACGTCACATACACAAACCAACATAATCAGTCCGAGATAGGACTCACAAGACAAGAATTAGGGTGAATGAACCCACAAAAAAAACGGACCTCAACAATAACCACAGCTGAAAAACGCAGGTTGAACGAGGCCGAATTTTTAATTTTTTTTTTTTGAAAATTGGAATTGGAATTGGAATTGGCCAACTGGTAGTAACGAATGTATTAAAGTGGAGAAAGATGTGACAACTTGGAATATTGAGAGTATTAGAGTGAAGAAAGCTGGGACAATTGGGTATATATTAGTATAGAATGAATTAGACTGAAAAATGTGGCAGTCGGGAATACCGAGGGTAGCAGAGAAGAAGTAGGTCAAGAAAAGAAACATACTGGGTGATTTGGTCGAGTCGTGTGGAAGACGATCAGTGATCGAACTTATCAAGAACACACAGAAGACCGCTGGTTGTCACAGCCGCTAAAACTGAAATATGATGATAATAGTGATGATGGTGTTAGTGGTTTAAAGAAGAAGGAAAAAAACACACACTCACACACACACACACACAAGATATTGTCACATGCCTAAAGGCGTAATAGATATTTGGTGATATCGATATTTTTGTATAGACCACTCGACGCTCGATGGGTTTATTGTGAATATTTGCGAGTAGCCATATTGGGGTGGGTCGACCTAGCAGCGCATCATCATCATCCAATGCTTTACCGGCTGGAGTGGGCAATCATGCTTCTCCACATATTGCGATCTCCGACGGCGTGAATCAATTCGTGCTAGCTAGCTGGCTACTTCACTAACTAACAACTGAAACACACACACACACACACACACACACACACGCGAGCGCGCACACGCGCATACACACACACAACTTTTATTTGCCGGAAAAAGTTAGACTCGCCGAGTTGTGGAGCTCCACAACTATAGGCAACAGGCTTACCACTCGGCCACGATAGCGTCTAAACCATAAGTTGAGAATGTGCCAATCTCTCTAGAACTTTACGAGAACTCCGTGGCTTCATTTCAGTTTTGTTTCGTCCAAAAATGTGATGATTCCAAAGTTGCAACTATCTAACAAACGACAATGAAAACACATTTGTCGGGAGAAATATTGTGCGTGTCTTTGACAAGAATGTTAATATGGAGTGGCAGTCCGCTGTGGGAGGGAGTTTAGTGTGAGCTGTGTTGGAATGTTACTTGCCGGCCCCTGGGTGCTGAGTTTATGGCGTGGATGTCGCACTGAATGAGGTGCCCGGGTGTAGTGGAATGTCTGGATCTAGAAGTGTTGGTATAAACAGAGAAATAGAGAAACTGCGGTCATCCGGACAAAGGGATTGTTTGGAAGCCATAGGTGTTAAAAGACACAGACGTCAATCAATAGACAGATTAACAGACAGGCAAATGGGAGAAGGAAGGGGGAATCGACAGATGGACATGGGGTGGTCTGTTATTATTAGGTTTATCGATAACTAAAGTGACAAAGTTTCTAAACTCAGGTGAAACAGTACTGGTCTTGACCATAAGGATAAATATGTCTCACATAATGAAATAGTGACCTTAATGCTATCTGAAGAGACAGAGAAAGCACTAATAAAATGGAAACCAGTGAGTTTTAGAATATTAACAGAAGCATTTATAAATATAAAAAGAAAGTAAACATGAATATGATTCATTATTGCACACGATAACTATGATTCAGTTTATTTGGAATGTTACAAGAATCTTCAAAATACTCTTTTAAAAAATGGCAATAACAAAACACTGACTGCCACGATATTATAGGATAACACATGTTTGGAAGAGATCACGAGGAAACATTGGCTTATGTTAATTAATGAAAATGGAGCTTAATGGCTAATATTTGCGCACGGAATGAACATATCGTTGAAGGGAGTGGTTTTCCAAAGTAAAGACTACATGAATCAACCAATCACAAATCGGCAGGCCTCTCTGCGGAAAGAGACCCAGCCACGTGGCGTCAAATCCGGTGAAACGAAGTGGACCTTCTTGCCTTTTAAACTCCGTGAAACTAAGCCCTCCAGTAGAGCACATGACCTCAACTAACAACAGATCAAGACCTTTGTAGACTTCTGTATAATTTTTTTTGGATTTTGCAATTGAAGTTGTCTACGCAATGAGGTATTCAGTTTCACAGCAACCCATCTTAGTGATATTTTCCATGGTAGGTTATTAAGTTATAATTCTTTGCTACACAATCACTACCTAAAATGTACTGCTGCAATGGGCTGATACACTACGTGTAAGGGGCCGTGGTAGCGCGGTGGTTAGCTCGCTCGCAAGCCGTTCTGATAGTCATATATTCGGATACTCATCGAGGCCGGGATGTTTCGCAAAGTGACCTGGGGCTCCTATAGTCTGTCCGGAAATGAATGCCGTCATTCACGATCAATTATTTTGAAAACTGTCTGTTGCATCGTTATAAAAGTTTTCCTGCCGTCTTATATTTACCCACACCTCATGAATATGTCTTTGATAAGTCCAAAAACAACTTAAATCATCGAAAGCGGCGACATTTCTTTGATGTTTTGGTGAAAAACTAGTGATTTATCGCTAACAAACTTGTTTTACAGTAATGAATGCCCCGCCAATTCAGATGACGACACAAGGCGTATCCGGATTCGTATGGGAATGGGTGCAATAAAAGAAGTAGCTTAAAAGTCGACAGGGTCGACTGCATTGCACCGGGTTTTTATCCCATATGGCTCAGTCTCTATCCGCAGCGCGGAAATCGTCGCACAAAGCACGAACTCCGTAGCTCCAGCGACGACCCTCGGGAGTCTCCAAAAAAATGCACTCGTGAAATGAAGGACGCGGCCCGGAATCGAACATACAACCTTCGGAGCCCGAGTCAGACGGCTTGACCACCTCACCATGGAGACTCCCGAGAGGGGTGCAATGTGTAATGTTAGTAAAGACAGAGAATTTACAGAGGCATGGGTTAAATAATGTGTAAATTGACAGGAAAGTAGAAGGAATATATTTCTTACCTTATATTTCCTTCTTGTTTCTTCAGCTGCTGGTTAATAATTGTACACAAGTATTCATGTTACTAGGATGCATTTAGCTTTTTATATTGAGTTCGTGAAAGCTTCCAAATAGCTGTGCGTTAATGTGCGTATGGAGTGACCAGAAATGATACCGCAATTTAGTCATGTGTCAATTTTTAAGGATCTGTTCAGCTGTCTGTGTAGTTTGTTCACACGTACACGTGGGTGACAGACTCGCTTTGAGTCTTCGTGAAAGATTGTCTACTCTGCTGTTTACTGTTCAGAGACGGAACATGATTACCTATTTTGAACTATGAAAATAGTTGTCAGTGCCTCTGTAGTGGGCTTTCTTCTTAACGACCAAGATGTTGGTCCTCTTTTCATTGAAGTTTATAGATTGATTCGTATGCACGTGTGTTCTCCCTTAATTTGACAACGTGTTTGCTCTCACGTTTCTTGTTATGCCACAATATGTCAGTTTCCACCGCAATATTACTCTTCTGTTGTTATTCAATGCGTTTAGTGTGTGTGTTTTTGTTTTCAGTACCAGTTGTTTGTCACCGCTGAGAGCTTGCGGAATTGAAAATTCATCACTATGGAATACAAACTGTTGCCATTGACATTGTGCTGATGCTGTAATGTTTAAGGCCTGCAATTCGTCTGAATAGTTGGAGCAAAATATCACAGTAAGCATGCACATGGATTAAGGTCTGCGATCTGCTCAGACCTTAATCTGTGTCAGACGATTCCACTAGGTTGATGACTGCTCTCGGTTGCATAAAATTCAATCCATCCTTTCTCCAATAGTCCTCTTCCTCTTTCAACACATGGTCCTCACTTTTTCCAGTAACTTTTATCAATATGTAATAGCTCTGACTGGAATAGTATCTTGATGTCAGACAATTTGAATATAGTATTGTCAGCTGGCATCAGTCCTTTAATTTTATCCCACACAAGTTCTATAGGGTTAAAATGAGAATGGTACGGTGGAAGTCTCAAGCACCCATGACAATGCTCTTCTATCAACTTGTCGATTTGATATTTCTTGATTTTTGGCGTCTGTTTTACAAGGGACAACAATTCTAGCTAGAAATGCGTTTCTGGAAATGGTATGTTTTCCATTCGGAGCTATATCTTTATTGCTCCCTTTGTGCTCGATGCTGTAGGTATTTTGTCTTCTTGGGCAACAACATTGATATCATGCATTGTCCATAATTGGACACAACGGTCTATCTAGGGATGGAAGCTTTGATACGAACACGAGCCCAGCATTCTGTTGTAAGCCATTATGCGTATTACCAGCTTGGGCCATGACCAAAAGCTGTCCTATACTACTGGGCACATATCTCTGTATCTGTCCATCCACTGATTGCCTTATGAATAGATGAACCATGAAGAGTATGTCAGAGTGGAACTAGATCAATAGATGGATCATTAACATTATGTCAAAATGTGGAACTAGATCAATAGATGGATCATTAACAGTATATCATAATGTGGAACTAGATCAATAGATAGATCATTAACATTATGTCAAAATGTGGAACTAGATCAACAGATGAACCATCAAGAGTATATCTTAGTGTATAACTAGATCTATATTATCTTTAGATTCCCATTGTAAACTGAAGTGATATTCAATATCGATGATCTTAAAGCTAACACGGGGAACGATGTGTGGGGATTCCAGCCAAATTCTGGTGCCTCTTCAAAATCTTACTGGGGCCTGTGGGACCAGCATGACTGAATGGGAAAGAGCGTTCGTTCTTAAACATCCGGTGTGCTGATGCCGAAGTAGCGGGTTCAACCCCTACACCGGACTGTTGGACTAAAATGTAGACTTCTCGTCCTTGACTTGGGGACGTAAATTACAACAAGTATTTCAGAAGTTGCAGTGGGTTCGCCAGAAGGCGAAGGACACTGGAAATATGGAAAGCTAATCCTCACGCAAAAATCAATCAAGTAAATTAGAATTAGTAGCCTGTGTATGGACTACGACTGAGTTCAAAGCGAGCAAGCAGCATACAAAATACTGGGGCCCCTCCCAGAAACATGGAAATCGTTATAGCCCCTTAGACAAATAGTATCACCCACTAGAAGGCCTACAGTGCAAGTTGAGAACCACTGTTTGAGTGCAGCTTCCCTTGAGTTTGAAAAGTGCGCCCTGCCGGTATCATCCGGGTTTAGACCACCAGACAGAAGCTGTTTGCAAGAGAATTATTGTTTTGACTACGTCATGTTTTGTTTACTGCAGTTCTGGAATGTGACTGGTGGGATTAATTTCCCTCAGCATGGGGTTATTACGCTCTGAAATAGATTTGTAGATGTGTTACGGTAAAATATAAACCACAAAGATAATGAAACGCTACGTTCTGCAGCAGGTAGTGGCAACTGAACAGAATTGTGTATACTCAGTGGTATAAGGGAGACGCCGCAAAGACACTCACTTATGATGTTTAGTGGTCAACTCACTTATGATGTTTAATAGTCAGCTCATTTATGGTGTTTAGTGGTCAGCTCACTTATGATGTTTGGTGGTCAGCTCACTTATGATGTTTGATAGTCAGCTCACTTATGATGTTTGGTGGTCAGCTCACTTATGATGTTTGGTGGTCAGCTCACTTATGATGTTTAGTGGTCAGCTCACTTATGATGTTTGGTGGACAGCTCACTTATGATGTTTGGTGGTCAGCTCACTTATGATGTTTGGTGGATAGCTCACTTATGATGTTTGGTGGACAGCTCACTTATGATGTTTGGTGGTCAGCTCACTTATGATGTTTGGTGGACAGCTCACTTGTGATGTTTAGTGGTCAACTCACTTATGATGTTTGATAGTCAGCTCACTTATGATGTTTGGTGGTCAGCTCACTTATGATGTTTGGTGGACAGCTCACTTATGATGTTTAGTGGTCAGCTCACTTATGATGTTTGGTGGACAGCTCACTTATGATGTTTGGTGGTCAGCTCACTTATGATGTTTGGTGGACAGCTCACTTATGATGTTTGGTGGACAGCTCACTTATGATGTTTGGTGGTCAGCTCACTTATGATGTTTGGTGGTCAGCTCACTTATGATGTTTAGTGGTCAGCTCACTTATGATGTTTGGTGTTCAGCTCACTTATGATGTTTCGTGGTCAGCTCACTTATGATGTTTGGTGGACAGCTCACTTATGATGTTTGGTGGTCAGCTCACTTATGATGTTTGGTGGTCAGCTCACTTATGATGTTTGGTGGTCAGCTCACTTATGATGTTTGGTGTTCAGCTCACTTATGATGTTTGGTGGACAGCTCACTTGTGATGTTTAGTGGTCAACTCACTTATGATGTTTGATAGTCAGCTCACTTATGATATTTGGTGGTCAGCTCACTTATGATGTTTGGTGGTCAGCTCACTTATGATGTTTGGTGGTCAGCTCACTTATGATGTTTAGTGGTCAGCTCACTTATGATGTTTGGTGGTCAGCTCACTTATGATGTTTGGTGGTCAGCTCACTTATGATGTTTAGTGGTCAGCTCACTTATGATGTTTGGTGTTCAGCTCACTTATGAGCTCACTTGTGATGTTTAGTGGTCAACTCACTTATGATGTTTGATAGTCAGCTCACTTATGATGTTTAGTGGTCAGCTCACTTATGATGTTTGGTGGTCAGCTCACTTATGATGTTTGGTAGTCAGCTCACTTATGATGTTTGGTGGTCAGCTCACTTATGATGTTTGGTGGTCAGCTCACTTATGATGTTTGGTGGTCAGCTCACTTATGATGTTTGGTGGTCAGCTCACTTATGAAGTTTCGTGGTCAGCTCACTTATGATGTTTGGTGTTCAGCTCACTTATGATGTTTTATGGACAGCTCACTTGTGATGTTTAGTGGTCAACTCACTTATGATGTTTGATAGTCAGCTCACTTATGATGTTTAGTGGTCAGCTCACTTATGATGTTTGGTGGACAGCTCACTTATGATGTTTGGTGGACATCTCACTTATGATATTTGGTGGTCAGCTCACTTATGATGTTTGGTGGTCAGCTCACTTATGATGTTTGGTGGACAGCTCACTTGTGATGTTTAGTGGTCAACTCACTTATGATGTTTGATAGTCAGCTCACTTATGATGTTTAATGGTCAGCTCACTTATGATGTTTGGTGGACAGCTCACTTATGATGTTTGGTGGACAGTTCACTTGTGATGTTTAGTGGTCAACTCACTTATGATGTTTGATGGACAGCTCACTTGTGATGTGTAGTGGTCAACTCACTTATGATGTTTGATAGTCAGCTCACTTATGATGTTTAGTGGTCAGCTCACTTATGATGTTTGGTGGACAGCTCACTTATGATGTTTGGTGGACATCTCACTTATGATATTTGGTGGTCAGCTCACTTATGATGTTTGGTGGTCAGCTCACTTATGATGTTTGGTTGTCAGCTCACTTATGATGTTTGGTGGTTGCCATATGCCAAAGAACCACACAAAAAGGCAAACATCCCATAGCTCATGTTCAGAAAACTGATCTGGCATCACGGCCATTTCAGAAGATTGCTGTGGATATTGTCGGTTCACTAAATACTACTGCTGATCGTGGTAATCGATTCATCTTAACCATGATTGGTCTCTGTACTCGTTGGCCAGAGGCTATTCCACTCAAACACATCACTAGTAGATCCATCCTAGATTCATTATTATTAATTTTCAGCAGGATAGGATTCCCTTAGTGTATATTGTCTTGATAGGGGTAGTCAGTTCATATCTGCGGCTACCCAAGCGGCAATGAAAATACTAGGTATTCCACAAGACTTTGGTTCACCTTGGCACCCAATGACAAATGGGGTCAATGAAAATTACAACGGGGTCCTTAAACGAACCCTAGCAAAAGTTGCAGCTGAGCGACCTAAAGATTGGGATATTCTGTTGCCTGCATTACTATTTGCATACCCTGAGGTACCATAATTAAGTACGGGTTTTTCTCCGTTTCAGCTTGTATATGGCGAAAATCCGCGTGGTCCATTGATGTTATACAATGACATGCTGACAAACAAAACATATGACCACCCAAAAAGATAGCCTATGAAATGGTTACTAAGTTGAGAGGTAAAATCATAACGGCTTGTCAGATTGCGAAATCTGCACTCGAAAAAGCGGGAGAAAAATGCAGGCAATATGATAACAGAAATGCCAAGACAATAGTCTTGAAAGAAGAAGACGAAGTTTGGTTGTTACTACCTTACCCTCGTGATTGTCTTGTTACTTCATGGCAGGGTCCATTCAGAGTCATTAGAAAAGTTAGTGGCGTTGATTAGCTCATTGATGTAAAAGGAAAACATAAAATGTTCCACATTAATATGTTAAAACCATACGTTACACGTGACACTGACACACCACAGGCGATACAGAAAATACCACACAGAGTAGCAGCGGCGTGCTGGGTGATTAATGAACAACAAGAAGACGCCATTGCACAACAAATACCAACTCCAACAGTTAATAGTGACAACGGTTGGCAAGCTATACAAATAAATCAAAACCTATCGACACAGGATAAAGATCAACTTATGTCAGCAATACAAGAATTTAATACTATTTTTTCTGATAAGCCGGGACAGACATCGCTTATCAATCACAAAATCACATTACTTTATGATATTCCAGTGAAAGTGAAACCGTATCATATTCCAATACATTATCTGGATAAAGTTACAGCTGAAATATCTGAACTAGATCAAAGTGGTATCATTAGGAAGTCCATTTCAAATTACTGTTCTCCTGTAGTAAAAGTGAAAAAGAAAGATGGTTCACTGCGTCTGTGCGTCAACTATAGAAAATTAAACGCGTTAACACTTCTCGATGCAGAACCAATGCCAAATATTGATGAATTAATCGAAGGCATGGCAAACTCTAAACTATTTTCCAAGATTGATCTTACCAAGGGATATTGGCAAATTCCCATGGATGAAGATTCCATGCATATCACAGCTTTTAGTACTCTTTTGGGTTTGTACGAATGGGCATATCTTCCATTCGGTCTGCAAAATGCACCAAGCACATTTATGCGCATGATGAGAAAATTGCTACATGGTATTTCCAATGTTGCTACTTACATGGATGATATCTGTATCCATACTGCAGACATAGACACACATGTTATGATTCTAAAACAATTATTTCAGAGAATACAACAACACGGTCTCAAAGCTAAGCCGAGCAAGATTGAAATAGGTTTCACTGAAATACAATTTCTTGGTCATAGAATTTCTCATGGGTTTCGTAAAACAGATCCACAGGTAGTTACCAAAATTCTTAACATCAAACCACCCACCACTAAAAAGGAGCTGAGAAGTCTGTTAGGTCTCATTAACTACTATCAAAAGTTTATTCCTAATTTTGCTGATATGACAGCAACATTTTCCGAACTTCTCAAGAAAGGTCAGCCTACGAAAATTATCTGGACAAATGATCATTACAAATTATTGCAGCAGATCAAAACTCTCTTCAGTACTCATCCTATTCTAAAACTGCCTGACATTTCGAAAGAATTCGTGTTACAGACAGATGCGAGTTTTCATGCAATTTCAGCAGTGTTACTTCAGATACATGACGGCAAGTTACATCCTATTCTTTATTTCAGTAAGAAGCTGTCAGATACGCAGAGAAATTATGCTATCACTGAACTTGAAGCTTTAGCTTTAATTGAGAGTATTGAGAAATTCTCTAGATATCTTCTTGGGAGGAAATTTCTAGTTCTATCTGACAATAAACCATTGCAAATCTTTAAGTCTGGTCATCCTAAGAACTCCAGAATACATCTATGGTCACTATTCTTACAAGACTATGAATTTGATATCTGTCACATTCCAGGCAAGGACAACAACTTGGCTGATTTTCTTAGTCGACTATAGATCTTCTATACCGCAACTTGCTTTGTTATTAATAGTTGTCTATGTTCAGTTATATGTGAATATTTAGGCTGATTAATTTGTATTACAAATACACCCGATTGGATGACAAGTTCCACAACAAACAACAAATTACTAAATTTGTCATAGTATTATTCAGGTGTATACATATATTGTTAATTTTGTTTATTGACAGAGACATTTTAAAGCTAGTCGTCATATTCATATGATCAAGGCGATGATTGTGCTATTTACTACTGTCCACTGTGGATGGTGTACTTTACGGGAACGAAGGAATTCGGTTTGATTACAAAAGCTCAGAGAAACTAGGAGACAAGCTGTCAACAGAGAGAAACGTCACGCTGACGTCAATTAACAACAAACAGACGTTGTGGAGTTCTCGACAGAGAAGGCCGTGCAATTGTGATTCTGGAGCAAATTAGCCTTGCTACGGCATTGTTGGCATTTATCAGTAGCTATTAAGAGAACAGCGGATAGAAGGAGGTTATAGAAGATTAATAGCGCCACATATTCAGAAACGGTGGGCGGGAACCTAGACGGAATCATTGAGAGCGAAATCTATTGATACCTGCTGTTTGGTTCGTAAAGTTATTAGACAAAGTATACTCATGAAGAGGAACCTACAGTGTGGCAGTGGTCAGCTCACTTATGATGTTTGGTGGACAGCTCACTTATGGTAATTGTATAGACCAGTCAGCACTGGATAAATGGCGTGATCAACATCAAACCAGCCACCATTAATTCCTAGAAGCCCGGTTTCCATTTAAAGCTGGGTGTACCTATAGTGCATTCACATTTGTTTGCCTCGATATAAAAAATCCATATCTCAGTAACCAACTGAGGGAAAACTATGAAATTTAGCATATAACCTTATCATCATGTCCACCCAAAAAAATTTTTTTTTTTGTTCTGGAGATTGTACAGCAGATTTCAATGTTTGTTTATATGCGGTATATAATTTACGAGTCAGAGATTAAGTTCATAATTTTAAATGTATTACACCGTAGCCAGACAATCAGCGTTCAATGTTGAATATTCTACGTGTTTCACGGGATTGGCCTTATGCCAAGAATCCCGAGCGGTTTAAACTGGGAGTTTTCAGAGGTGTCGTCAAAATGTGGGTTATTTCATGAAATCTGATTATTATTTTTTTTAAATCTTACCACTTATCGCTAACAATGAAATGTGTGAATATTTTTCAATGGGATTGAATGCGAAATTGTGTATACACTTCAAAGCATCGCTATGAACTTGTACACATATTTTTGTCAAGAAGCTGATGGCAGGAAACTGTTTTATACTATTACAAATTACGAAGAAAAAAAAAGAACAGTGCATGCATTGGGTTTGAGTAAACGGTCATTTCGTCGACACACTCTTGATGGTCCATGTTTTGATCTTGTTCTACACAAAGACATACTTTTGGTAATCTATCTATTGATCTAGTTCTACAGTAAGACATACTCTTGATAATCCATCTATTGATCTAGTTCTACACTAAGACATACTCTTGGTGGTCCATCTATTGATCTAGTTCTACACTCTGACAAACCCCAGATCGCCCATCTCTCGATCTAGATTTATATTCTATGCATGTCAAACCAGACAGTAAACAACCAACCAAACACTAACCACTTCAGCGTGTGCCTGGTTAAAGAAATGTCTGAACATAAACTGGCAAGACAAGGTCATTTATACACGGGTTCTCGCCAAGGTCATTTATACACGGGTTCTCGCCAAGGTCATTTATACACGGGTTCTCTCCCGGGCGGGCGTAATAACCATTCACATATATTGTGCTGCCCATCGTATCCCAGATACACACGTAATTTTGTTCGTAAGTCAAGGAGCAGTTTCCAGCCAATGACGCCGATGGTCCGCTGGCTGGAGAACAAATAGCCCACACATGCTTTTGTGCATTCGCTCGTTTTGAACTCAGTCGTAGTACACACACGTGCTACTGCTTCAATTATAGAGGTTACTTATTTGTAGATTGATTGGAGAGGGGGAGGAGAGCTCTGCAATACACACTCTGCGGAAGTAGAACTCGGCACCGGGTATCAATGAAGAAAGTCTTTACATTAGCCTCAATGGCACATACGGCTCTGAAGGTCCATGCCACCTGAACGTCAATGGGATGTCTCCAGAACTGGGCCTCAGTTCTTCCACCTATCCAACACGCAAACCAACCACCAGCCAGCCAAGACACCCACACAAAAATCCATTAACCACCCACCCATCAATAACCAACCATCCACCCACCCACCAATCAATCAAGCAACCAACAAACAACCATCCAATCAACACCCAGCCATGGCCCCACTCAACCTACCATCTAAGCAACCAATCAACAACCAACCATCCAAGCATCCATTCGATAACCAAGTCACCCAACCAACCAACCAACCAACCAACCAACCATCGAATCAATCACCTAGCTAACCAACCAGCCAACCAATAAACCAACCATCATCATCAAGTGCCGTGTCGGCTGGCGTAGGCGTTCATGGCTCTCCATAGATCTCGGTCTTTGGTTTTCTGGATCAACTCTGCTGCTGATATTCCTCCATGCCACCGTCTCAATCCATCCAGCATCACTTCTCTTGGTCTACCTCTGCCTCTCTTCCCCTCGATCTTTCCAGTTGTTACGATGTTCTCCAATGCCTCTATTCTCATCATATGACCGAGGAAAGCTGTTTGTCTCTGTCTTATTGTTGTATATAATGTTCTAGTTTCGTTAGCCTGTTTCAGGCAGTCGTCATTAGTTACTCTGGCAGTCCAAGGAATTCGCAACATTCGTCTCAGGAACCACATCTCTGTTGCTTCTAATTTCTTCTTAATTTGTTCATTTACATTCCAAGATTCACTGCCATACAGCAAAACTGGTTCTACATAGCATTTCAGCACTCTCTTTCTTACATTCAGTGATAGTGACTTATTGCATAAGATACTCTTCATTTTCTGAAATGCGGCTTTTGCCTGCCCTATTCTGCTCCTAATCTCTGTTGTACATCTTCCATCTGATGTTATAAATGCCCCTAGGTATCTAAAATTATCAACATGGTTAAGGATTTTCCCTTCTATTTCTATGTCACATTTTGGTGTCACCATTTTCTTTGATATTACCATTGTTACTGTTTTCTTGATATTCAAGGAGAGTCCTTTCCTTGCACTCTCTGTTACTACTACGTCTAATAATTGTTGTAGGTCTGTTGAATTATCCGCCACCAATACTGTGTCATCTGCATAGCGTATATTATTTATATTATAACCTCCAACTAGTATTCCTGGCATCTCTTTGATCTCTCTCATTATTACTTCGCTATACAGGAAGAAAAGATCTGGTGACAAGACACACCCTTGTCGTACTCCTAGCTTTATCTGTTCGTAATAAACCAACCACCCACCAATAACCAACCATTCATCCACCAATCAATCAAGCAACCAACAAACAACCATCCAATCAACACCCAGCCAAGGACCCACTCAACCTACCATCCAATCAACCAATCGACCAGCCAACCAACCAACAACCAACCATCCAAGCATCCATTCGACAACCAAGTCACCCAACCAACCAACCAACCAACCATCCAATCAACCACCTAGCTAACCAATCAGCCAACCAATAAACCAATCACCCACCCACCCAACCTACCATCCAAGCAAGCAAGCAAGCAAGCAAGCAACCACCCAACCAAACAATCACCCAATCAACCAAGAAACCATCCAACAACCAACCAACCAAGAAACCACCCAACCAACCAACCAACCAACCAACCATCACCTATCCTAATCAAGTAATCACTAAATGTCGTGTGCCCGGAGCGCAGACTTGTGGAGTAATTAAACTGTGGGAAATCACGTGGCAGAATGGATAAGGGCCCTAGCTCTAAAACTTCCGGTGCGCTGATATCGAGGTAAGGGGATCTCTCCCTACACCGGTCAGTTGTACTTTAACATTGACTTCTCGTTCTTGAGTGGGTTCGCCTGATAGCGAGGGACACTGGTTATCGGGAAAGCTGCTCCACACGCAAATATCAGTCCAATATGGTCTATGCTAGAGGAAAAGCAAGCGAACAATACAAAGAAGAAGAAACATAAACTGTGAAATTGTTGTGTTTCTCACGAAACCATATTCCATTGTCTAGGGATTTAGTTGTTTCTTAGTTGAACCTTGGTAATGTGTCTTTGTTGGGCAGCCAGTGTTTCTGCTGGAGGTGAATGATGCACTTGTCATATCTTCAGGACGTGAAATCACTTCTTTAATGGTATTGTTGCGTGCGGGAAATAGGGTCAGGATGAGAGAGTGGGAGAGAAAGAGGAATAGAGATAGCGAAAGAGAGAGAAACAAATGGAAAGAGAGAGACAAAGAGGGAGAGAAGAAATAAAAGAAATAGGGAGATGACGTACTAGAGTCAGAGAGGGAGGGAGATAGGGCGAGACAGAGAAGGGTGATAAGAACAGAGAGAAGAGAGAGAAGGAGAGAATGAGAGAAATAGGGAGAGAGGGTGAGAGAGGGAGAGAGACACAGAGAGACGGAGAGAGAGGAAAAGGGAGAGAGAGGAAGAGAGGGAAACACAAAGAGAAAGGGAGAGTGAGAGCTTCGGCAAAAAAGAAAGCCAGACCGTCAGACAGACATGTTGAGAGACAGATAGGTCGGTAACAGTGGTGGATTGGCCAGGCTGCCCTCTTACTCGGTGGCAAGTGGACCCCGTGGAACCCTGATGAAGCGGACCCCTTACACGTGAGACAATGTGTATCAAATGGTAATGTCCTTTTGATTAGTATTTGTGTATCCAGTAGGCCACTGGTTGGTAGGGAGGTGAGTGGACAGACGAGAGACAATCATACGGTGAAACAGACAGATGGAGAGGCAGACTGACAGGGAGACGGACAGACGGAGAGACAGACAGACAGACAGACAAATAGACAGACAGACTGACGGAGAGGCAGACTGATAGGGAGACGGACAGACTGAGAAACAGACAGACCGAGAGACAGACAGACAGAGCGACGGAGAGACAGACAGACAGACCAACGGAGAGACAGACAGACGGAGAGACGGAGGGACGAACAGACGGAGACACAGACAGACAGACCGACGGATAGACAGACAGACGGACAGACGGACAGACTTAGAGACAGACAGACCAACGAAGAGACAGACAGAGAGGCGGACAGGTGGAGAGACAAGACAGACAGACCGACGGAGAGACAGATAGACAAAGAAAATACAGACGTAGAGAAAGACAAGACATACAAAGAGACAGACCGACGTAGAGACAGACAGACAGAGAGATGGACAGACGGAGAGACAGACAGACAGCGAGACAGACAGACGGAGAGACAGACAGACAGCGAGACAGACAGACGGAGAGACGGACAGACAGACCGACGGAGAGACAGACAGACAGAGGGAGAGATAGACGGAGAAAAAGACAGATTGAGATATAGACCGACGTAGAGACAGACTGATAGAGAGACGGACAGACGGAGAGAGGGGGAGAGAGAGAGAGGGAGAGAGGGAGAGAGAGACCGACGGAGAGAAAGACAGACAGATAGACAGGCGTAGAGACAGTAAGACAGTCAGACAGAACGAACGAACGAACTTTAGTTTAAAAGGGTAAAATGGGCATGCAGGCCTGTCTTACATTCGGCCCGTCCAATCTCTCATCTTTCGTACATCAATTATCTCTTGTGCAAATTACATTCATTTCTCCTCGCTCTCTCTCTCTCTCTCTCACTCACTCTCTCACACTCTCTCTCTCTCACTATCTCACTCTCTCTCACTCTCTCAATCTCTCTGACTCTCTCTTTCACTCTATCTCACACTCTCACTGTCTCACTCTCAATCTCTCACTCTCGCTCACTCTCTCTCTCTCCCAATACCACTACAGATAAGCACGCAGGCAGGTATTTAAAAACGGTAAGTAGGTAGATAGGTTGATAGCAAGCTGGATAGGTAAGAAGTTGGTATTTAAGTAGGTAAATGCACAAGCAGAGAAATGGGGAGAAAGACATATTCTTCTTCTTCTTTCGTTCGCTTGAAATATGTCTATATCTGCAATGTCGTCTCTTGCATGAATTGAACTGTTTTTTTCAGTTCACACAGTGGTCCATAGAGTTTATCTTCCACTGTCGTCTCTCTAGGCCAGAAGGTTTGCCTAGATATGTTATATTTTGGGCAGTCTTGGAGTATGTGCTCTGCTGTCTGCGACGCCAATCCACATGTGCACATGGCTGTTTCACCAATCTTGAATTTTGTATACATGTGGTTGCGTAATCTATTGTGTCCTGTTCTGAGGCGCAGAATAATGACTTGTTCTGGTCTGTCCATAATGTGGTAGTCATCTTGAGCAGGTTTTGGTGGCTTTCTGACTGATTTGATCATTCTTTTCTTTTGGTGGTATGTAACGGGCACATCAGGCTGTTCCTCTTTGGCTCCTTCCTTAGCCAATTGATCAGCTCTGTCGTTTCCGGGTACTCCACAGTGGGATGGTATCCACTGTATGGTGACTTTATGCTGACTGCTAAGTTCAGAAAGTAGTGTCCTTAGTACTGGCAATTTCCCAGAGAGGAGCGCCTCGAGTACTGATTTTGCATCTGTTAGTAGCACCACAGGTTGTGTACCATTGCTGTTATTTAGTAATTTCTCTGTTGCTATCTTGATTGCCTCAATTTCGGCATCATAGTTATGGCAGTACTTTCCTGTCGGTACTCTGGCTGTGTCCCTAGTATTATTTGGGTATTCTATGTACACTCCCGCTCCTCCATTTCGAACAGCATTTTGTGCTGACCCATCTGTGTAGACTCGGATCCAGAGGTCCTGTGGGTATTCTTCATCAAGGAAGCTGAGAGTGGCTGTTCTGCGCTGCACACTGTTCTGTTCTTCCTTGTCAAATATTCCTCTCACTTTTGTCTGGATTTGTAACGATAGTCTATGCTCATCTTTCCATGGAGTTCGCTCTGGAATAGTTGTTAGGGGGATACCAACTGTGGGCAGATCAGTGGTTTCTCTGCAGAGTCGTTTGGCCTGGTGGATAAAACTACTTCTTTTCAACCGCCCCATAGCTAGGTTTTCAAATCTGTTCTTCATAGGGTGGCCTGGCAAGCTGAGGAACTTTTCTGCTTGTATTAGCGTTTTCGTATCTCTGCGCTCACTCAGTGCCTGTGTCCTCCCCATCTTCTCCATTTCCACTATAGGGGTTGATCTCATCCCTCCTGTGGTGACTCTAAGTGCTTGATTTTGCACCTTGTCCAGCTCTTGTAGTGTGGTATTTGATGCTGAACACCACGCAGTTGATCCATATTCCAGGTGTGGTCGTATGCTCTGTTGGTAAACTTTGCTAAGTATTTTCGTACTGGCTCCCCATGTGGTTCCACTTAGCTTTCTCAGGATGGCTATTTTCCTTCTGGCTTTTGCTACTGCTTTGTTGATGTGTTTTCTCCATGTCAGCTTGCCATCAAATGTTACTCCAAGGTATGTTGGTTCTTTATCTTCTCTTAGGGGTGTTCCATTTATCTGGATGATCCCTGCCTTTTGTTTTGGAGAGAGGGTAAATAGGGTGGTGCTGCACTTGTCAGTGTTTATGCTGACACACCATCTATTTGCCCATGATCTATGTATCTACAGCTCTTTGTAGCAATCTGGTGGCCACTGATGCATATTCATTTGTGCTCCATAGAACCAGGTCATCGGCGTACATTGCCGCTTTAATTCCATGCGGTAGGTGAGCAACAAGATCATTGATGAAGATTAGAAAAAGTGTGGGAGACAAGACTCCGCCCTGGGGGACACCGTGACGCAGTAGTACTTTCTTGCTCTTGAGTCCGTCTATCTGTACTCGGGCTCTTCTGTTGTGCAAGTATGCTTTCACCCATTTGTACATTCTTCCATTGACTTTGCAGTTTCTCAGTTTCTTCATCAGACCTTCTTTCCAGACTTTGTCAAAGGCTTTCTTCAGATCTATCCATGCTGCAAGCACCAGCTTCTTCTCTTGGAATGCATCCTCAATTTCTTGAGAGAGGTAGGTTGTCTGATCTTCCGTAGAGTAGCACTGCCTAAAGCCAGCCTGCTGTGGCACAAGGATGTTTTTACTTTCAATGTACCACTGCAGTCTGTGATTGATGATGCGCTCCAGTGTTTTGCAGAGACAGCTGGTGAGGCTAATTGGTCTGTAGCTAGAGGCAATGGAACCATCTTTCCCTGATTTTAGGAGGGGTATCATGATTGCTTCTCTCCAGGCTTGTGGAACACTGCCTAAGGTCCAGCTGTTATTGAAGATCTGCAGCAGCTTTGTTTTGGCCTCTGTTCCTAGGTTCCTGATCATTTCATTGGAGATACCATCAGCTCCTGGTGACTTTCTCATTTTCAGTTTTGATATGGCTAGCTCCAGTTCGCTGATTGTGATGGGTGCCTCCAGAACCTCATGTACTATTTCCTTCTGTCCTGTATGTTGTCGTTTCTCTCGAATCTCTTGTTGTTTCTCTGGACTAATTTTGATATTGCTATCTTGTGCGAACGAGTCCGCAAAATGGTCAGCTGCTTGCTTTCTTGTTAAGATTTTTCCATCTTTATGTAGTGCAATTTTTGAGTTTCTCCCTGTGCCCTCGTCATTAAGCTGTTTTATTAGCTTCCACAATTTCCTTGTGTCTCTTTCAAAGTTCAGAGACTCCGTTTTCTCCTGCCAGCTTTTCCGTCTAGCCTGCAGCTTGGCCCTTTGAAATTTGGCTTTTGCATGCTGGAATTTATTGTGGTGCTCTTGGCTGGGTGTGGCCTCTGCTTGCTTTCTACACACTTCAACATCATTATGCAACTGTTCCAGTTCACTACTCCAGTAGGGTTTATATTGTTTACGGGCTCCTCTTGGCACTGTTTCTCGCGCTGCCTGTAGTATGCATTTCCCAAACTCTTCAACTGCTTTATTTATGTCTTTCTCAGTGTTCAGGTTTCTAACCAGTATGCTGGTGCGATGCTTGTACATTGCCCAGTCTGCTTTCTTGTAGTTCCACCTCGAGAGGGTGCTGCTTTCACTTACAAGCTCATTTTCTACGGTTAGAAAGACTGGCCGATGGTCACTGCCACCAAGTTGTTTCCCAACAGTTCGTGTAATGTTCCACTCCAGGTCTGGTGAATGAAAAGCCAGGTCAGGTGTAGTTGTAGAGTGCCATGATCTCGAGTAGAAAGTATGTGGGTCGGACGGCTTGTTAATCAACATGAATCTATTCTCATCCTGCCAGTCTTCCAGTCTCTCTCCTCTCTGGTCCATGTGATCATAGCCCCAGCTCTGCGAGTGGCTGTTGAAATCGCCACACACAATCATTTTTTCTTTTAGTGGTAGAGTGTCCAGTGCCTGTGGGCGGTCACTTGGACAGTAGTAATTGATCAGATGTAGATCTGTATTACCTGTCTTAAGTTTAAGTGTCTGATACTCAGCCCCTTCCATGTAGACTTTGATTTGGGAAGCCATGATGTTATTTCTTACAAGGGTCAGTATCCCACCTTTTCGCCTGTTCTTTCGGTCAGATCGGTAACACTGGTAGCCTCTGATTTTGAAGGCTATATTTTCATTGAGGTGAGTTTCTTGCAAGCAACATATGCTTACTTTTTCTTGGTCCAAGATTTTTTCTAATTCTATTTTTTTGTTGCTGACTCCCTCCGCATTCCAGTGCATTATTTTAAGTCTTCGTTTAGTATGGCCAGTCGTCCTATTCTCATGTCCCCTGGCTCCACAGGACATCTGAGAAGGACCTCCAGTAGTTGGGGTTGGACCCTTTCGAGACATAGGGCCCGGCACTGCACCTGCCTGGGGGTCCAAAGCAGGGCGAGCACCATAACGATTAGCAGTAGTCGACATATTCCATTTTGCGTGATTGCGTGGCATCCTGATTTCTGTGGTGCGCCTCTTGGCTGGTTGCCTCCGTCTTCAGCACCTTTCTTTGCTAGAGCAGACTGTGGTCTCACTCGAGTGTAGATGTGTACGCGCGCACACACCTGTCTGTGCATGCATGTACGTGCATACACATCTAGAGCATACTGGTTATTTTCCGGCGCCAGAGACTCGCCGTCGCCCCTTCTCCTGTTAGTTTAAACGGGCCCGCCACGTGAAGGCCAGGAGTTGGACTTTTGCTGCATAGGTTATGTATTCACGAGCCATTGAGGTATTTGAGCAATGTTGGGCGCTCACCCCAACACCGCGCCTCGGCTACATACAGCAACATTTGGAACCCGAAAGACATATAAAAAGATAGAGAGTGTGGGTATCTCATAGTTGTGAACGACACTGGAGTAGCAGACTGGAAAGTAAAGAGAGGGAGAGAGAGAGGAAAAGATAATATAGATGGGGAGAACGAACTTAGTTCTATTGAGAGAGAGAGAGAGAGAGAGAGAGAGAGAGAGAGAGAGAGAGAGAGAGAGAGAGAGAGAGCGAGAGCGAAAGAAATAAGAAACTTAATTTTCAAAGGGTTAAGAATTTGACACATAGGCCAATCTAAAATTCTGCCCTTCTATCATTCTCTTATATACATTTGTATCCATTATAAGGCTAACCGAGAACAACAACAACAACAACAACAACAACAACAACAACAACAACAACAACAACAACAACAACAACAAAAATATCCAAATATGTATTACAACGGTATGGGAAATGTGCAAAAATCATGACTCACTACTATTAATAGTTGATGTGGTAATTGTTATTAGCTATGGGAGATAGACTGTATTGCCAATAGGAGACTGACTGTTATACATTTTTTCCGCATATCCTTTACAGGACATCGCTGTCAACATCAGCATCTTTCAGCTGATTGTTGATTTCTTGGCAAGATTACGCTCAGTAGTTTGCCATTGCTTTCTGAGCGACCGGCTCACATACCCTGTAAGGATACCGACGCGGAGAGAACCGCTACAAATTCTCGCGCACGTCACGTTACTCAGGAGAGTATACGGGATTACGGAGAAAGTTGTGTAACTCCTAGACCAGAGAGACCGGCGACTGTTATACTAGGATATTATTATTATTATTATTATTATTATTATTATTATTATTATTATTATTATTATTATTATTATTATTATTATTAATATTATTATTATTATTATTATTATTATTATTATTATTATTATTGGGGGGCGGGTATTCTGTACTGAGATACTGAGAGAAGGAGAGAGCGAGAGAAAGAGAGAGAGAGAAAGAGAGTTAGAGATAGATAGAGATAGATAGAGAGAGGTATGGAGAGAGCGGGAGGAGAGAGAGAATGAAAGATAACGAGAGAGAGAAAGAGAGAGAAAGAGAAAGAGACAGAGACAGAGAGAGCGTGGGGAAGAAAAAGGCAGAGAAAAGAGGTAGCGAGATAGAAAGAGAAAGAGAGAAAGGTATGGGAGGGGATAACTAACAGTGAAGCTCTGATAAGAAACTTTCAGGTGGTCATGTTTCCGCACTAAATATATATAGAGAGAGGAGGACGGGGAGTGGGAGAGAGACAGAATGAGGGAGGGGGAGAGAATGTGAGGGAGGGGAGGTTGAGAAAGTGTGAGAAAGGAGGAGAGGGAGAGATAGTGAGGGAGGAGAGAGGGGGAGAGAAAGTGAGGGAGGGAAGAAGTAGAAAGATTTAGGGAGGTGGAGAGGGAGAGACAGTGAGGGAGGGGATAGAGAGAGAGAGTGAGGGAGAGAGAGGGAGAGAGTGTGAGGGAGAAAGTGTGAGGGAGGAGAGAGATATAGTGAGGAGGGAGAGGGTGAGGGAGAGAGTGAGAGAGAGAGAGGGTGAGGGAGGGAGAGGGAGAGAGATAGTGAGGTAGGGGGAGAGATAGTGAGGGAGGGGGAGAGGGGTAGAGAGTGGAGGAGGGGAGAGAGAGAGAGTGAGGGAGGGGAGAGGGAGAGAGAGTGAGGGAGAGGGAGATAAAGAGTGAGGGAGGGGAAGAGGGAGAGAAAGAGTTAGAAAGGAAGAAGGAGAGAGATAGTGAGAGATGGAGAGGAAGAGAGACAGAGTGAGGGAGGGGGAGAGGGGGAGAGACAGAGTGTGGGAGGTGGAAAGGGAGAGAGACAGAGTGAGGGAGATGGAGAGATAGACATAGAGACAGAATGAAGGAGGGGAAGAGAGTGTGAGTGAGGGGAGATGGAGAGAGAGTGTGGGGAAGGGGGAGAGGGAGAGCGAGTGAGGGAGGGAGAGGGAGAGAAAGAGATTGAGGGAGGGGAGAAGGAGAGAGAATGAGGCAGGTAGAGAGGGAGAGAGAGTGAAATCAAATCAAATCAAATCAACTTTATTAGGGTCACAAATTGGGCGCGTAGGCCCGTCTTACATTCGGCCCTTCTAATCACTCGTCTTTCATTCATCAAGAGCATTATACATTTACATAGGAAGAAAGATAAACATTGTGAAATGAATGCTGTAAACATAAACAAGGCAAATTACCATGTTATGAGGCCCATCTCCCACCTACCCATACATCACCCCACCCACACACACACACCTCCACCTACCCACACACACGCACACTAAGGGACACATACATACCCCACCAACCGACCCATCCCCCTTCTGCACATCCCCCACCCACACACTCTCCCCTCACCTGTTCCCCCAACCAAAACACACTCGCCACCCACAAACATTCCCCCACCAACCCACACATCCCACATACACATCCTAACCCACACATCCTCTCCCCATCCACACCTCAAACCACCCATCCCCCAGCCACATCTCCATTGACCACATATTCACCACCCACGCACACAATCCCCCACCAACCCACACATCGCACATCCACTCACACATCCCCAAACCATACACACACATCCCCACCAACTGACATCTCCCCCCCCACACACACATCTCCCTAACCACCCATACATCCCCAGTCCACTCACACACACACCCCACCACCCACACATACATCCTCCATCCACCCATACATGCCGTAACCCAATCCCCCACTACACAATCCCCCACCCGCACATCACATACATCCCCTACCACGCAATATTCCCAACCCACGCACCGCACACACACATATCCCTCACCAACACATCCCACACCCACATACCACCACACATCCCCACCTACACACCACACACATATCCCCCACACACATACCGCACAATATTCCCACCCACACCCACACAGATACCCTTACCCATCCACCCCACATACCCCCACCCACACACCACAAAAATCCCCCATCCACACACACATACCTCACCCACACAATATCCCTAACCAACACACCACACACCTCTCCCCACCCACACACGCATTCCCTACCCGTCCACCAACACACACTCACGCACACATCCTCCACTAAGCACCCACACACCCCCACCCACCCACCCCCAACCAAACATCTCTCGATCACAATATCCCTACCCACACACATCCTCCACCCACTCACGCATCCCACCCCGACACATACACATCCCTCACCCACCTACACATCCCTAAGCCACTCACACACCCCCACCCACACATTCCCCATCCAAGCACACATCTCCCACCCACACACCTCCACATACTTCCCCCAACCACCCTACATCCCCTACTCACCCACACATATACCCCACCAATACACACATTCCCCGCACCCATCACACACATCCCCCACACCACACACTATTCCCCACCCACACACATATCCTCACCCATACCACCACATCCCCCACCAACACACCGCACACATATCTCAAACCCACACACCATACACTTCTCCCCACCCGCCCTTGCATCCCCAATCCACCCAACACAATCCCCTACCAACACAATCCCGCCACCCACACATACTTCGTCAAACCACCCACACATCACCACCCACATAAACACACACACCCCACATCCGTCCCATACACATATCCTCCACCCATACACACATCCCCCACACCCATTCCCACACCCCTACTTTCACCCCCACACATCCATCCACACATCCCACCAACACCCACAAATATCACTACCCACAAAACCCCACACACCCCAACCCATCCAAACGCATACCCCCACCCACACATCCCACACCCACACATATCCCCACACTCACACACATCCTCCACACACACTCACACCTCCTGACATCTAGACACATACAAAATGTCTCACGTTAGCATTGAAACTAGTATGAACAAACTCCCACACTTTACTCACACACATACACTGACAATTGTCATGAGCAGTCTCATAAAAATGTTAAACATGGAGAAAAATGTGTACGTAAAAAGTATGTGACGTAAACATGGTGATGCTCCCACACACAGAGATACACACAGAGAAGGCAGGCACACACACACACACACACACACACACACACACACATTCACTCTCACGCTCACTCATTCTGTCTCTCATTCACACTCACTGACTCTCTCACTCAAACTGCAGTAATGTACATAAGTTTATATTATACATGATAAAATCAAATGGTATTTAACTGATAATATGACAGATGAGAATACACAAACATATGGATTCGCGTGTTACATAACATGCGTGTTACATTACATGCATCTGCTCAGCTCTCTCTCTCTCTCTCTCTCTCTCTCTCTCTCTCTCTCTCTCTCTCTGTATTCTTTCATATACACACACTCATACGCATGCGCGCACACACACACACACACTAACACATCAACTCTCGAACTGTCTCACACACAATCCTTCACACACACACTCACTCTCTCAATCACACTCTCTCACACATATACATACGCATGAACGCATGCAGGCACGCACGCACACACTCCCTCACTCACTCTCACACATACACGTACGAATGCATGCACTGACACACTCCCCTACCATTACTCGCTCAATCACTCTCTCCACACACACGCACGCACGTGCGCACACACACATTCACTCTCTCACTCTCTCTGACACCCACTTTCTCTCTCTCTCTCTCTCTCTCGCTCCCACACAGTGAACAATTATAGTTAAACAATTATAATGAACGATTATAATCAACATTTATAGGGAGGGGTAGAGAGATTGAGGGAGAGAGAGGAGAGAGAGGATGAGAGAGTGAGGAAGAGAGAGGGAGAAAGAGTGAGGGAGGGGAGAGATAGTGAGGAGGGGAGGGGGAGAGAGGGTGGAGGAGAGAGTGAGAGAGAGGGTTGGGGAGAACGAGAAAGATAGGGAGGGGAGAGAGGGTGGGAGAGAGAGAGTGAGAGAGAGGGTGAGGGTGAGAGGGAGAGGGATAGTGAGGGAGAGAGATAGTGAGGGGGAGAGAGGGAGTGAGTGAGGGAGGGGAGAAGAAGAGAGAGTGAGGGAGGGGAGAAAGAGAGAGAGTGAGGGAGGGGGAGAGAGATAGTGAGGGAGGGAGAGGGAGAGAGACAGTGAGGGAGGGGGAGAGATAGAGAGAGAGACAGAGTGATTGAGGGGAAAGGAGGAGAGACAGAGTGAGGGAGGGGGAGAGTGTGAGGGAGAGAGAGAGAGTGAGGGAGGGGGAAGAGAGTGAGGGAGGGTGAGATAGGGAGGGGGAGAGACAGAGTGGGGAGGGGAAGAGACAGAGTGAGGGAGACGGAGATAGAGACAGCGAGACAGAACGGGGGAGGGGGAGAAGAAGAGAGACAAAGTGAGGAGAAGGGGTGAGACAGAGTGAGGGAGAGAGACAGAGAGACAGAATGAGGGAGGGGAGATGTAGAGAGAGACAGAGTGAGGGAGGAGAGAGGGAGAGAGAAAGAGAGAAGGACAAAAAACAGAGAAAGAGAGCGAGACAAAAAGAGGCAGCGATAGAAAGTGTGTGTTGCTGATAGATCGTGTTTACGCGCCAAATTGTGCCTATAAGGCTGGGAAAAACACGGTAACATCTGGAAAATGTGCATATCTTCAGACCACGTGACCAGGCCTGCACAAAACGGTCAACTAGTGCAGTGGTTCTCACACACATCAGACATAGGAGGGCCTGGCACTAAATATATTTACACGGGAGTCCTCACCAGGAATAGAACACTACAATTTTGGATAATCAAACAGGAAAGTTATGGAGGGGGGGGGGGGGGGGGGGGAGGGAGATGAGATGAACGAATAAATGGGTGTTTTTTTTTTTTTTTTTTTTGGGGGGGGGGGGGGGGTTCTCGGTCGCTTTGAACTAAGCTTAGTCCATACACACTACACGTAGTGGTGCTGAACTGAATGTTGTGTGTGGATTCGCTTTCTCTATTAACAGTGACCCTCGCCATCAGGCGAACCCACTCCGACTTCAGAGGTGCTTGTAATTTACATCCCAAAGTCAAGGACGAAAAGTCAACATTTTAGTCCAACTGTCCGGTGTAGGGGTTGAACCCCTTACCTCGACGTAAGCACACCGGGTGTTTAAGAACACGCTTTCCTATCCATTCGGCCATGCTGACCTCTGGGTGGTGTTGAAGGAGTCTCCGTGACGGAGTGGCTAAGACACCCGCCTTGCACTCCGAAGGCCGTGGGTTCGTTTCGAGACTCTGTCAGTCGGTTCACGGGTGCAGTTTTCTAGGAGACTGCTGGGACGGTCGTGGTTGGAGCAACGGAGTTCGTGCTCTGTGCGACGCTTTAGGTAAGAAAAACGTGATAAAACGGGATAAAACGTGATGCCATAAAGTTGATTTTCTCATATCTAAAACTCTTTGTTATGTAAACTATTGTAAAACTCTAGTGCTGGTTAGCTTTACAGAATTACATTGTTAAAAATAAACAGAGGGCAGAAACAAGTCACAACAGAGAGACAGAGAGAGAGAGAGAGAGAGAGAGAGAGAGAGAGAGAGAGAGAGAGAGAGAGAGAGAGGAGATATTGAGAGGAAGGGAGAAAGAGAGAGGGGAGAGAGAAAGAGAGAGAGCAGAAATGAGCTCAAGATAACTACATTATAGCACAATATTATGTGTTATGAATCATGAAAAATAACAATAAACAAACAGAATGAAAGAAATATGCGGTACTTAACTCACGGGCCTCAAATATAAAAACTATATATATACATACCCGTGTGGCGTTGGTGGTGACCATGCTTGTCCACAGCCCTCGTTTGCTGCACATCATTTCTGTTGTTGATTTTTCTCTCTGCCCCCCCCCCCCCCCCCGCCTGCCCCTCTTCCCCAATGTATTCATTACGAAGGAATACTCCAGCTTGCCCCTTCTCTTGACGTGCCCAACGAACGTGAACTCTCTTCTTCTGAAGCGGGTAACCGGTTCTCTTGATGAGTTAACGCCTTTCAAGATATCAACATTGCTGTTTCTATCAGTCCACGATGTTCTCATCAATCTTCTATAAAACCACCACCTCACAGCTTCCACATGAGCTCATCGTCTGGTGCTCTGAATCCCCCATTGAAGCATATAGGCCTTCAACCACCTCATGAAGGAACGCCCTATCTTGTGCTATCTCCCGTAGTTCCATCTTGTTCTCCCGGCGCATTTTTACAATTAACCTGAGTTCCCATATCAACCCACCATAAAATGGGTACCAAGGAATATCTCACGAAGTAAAGGCGACATGTGTGACCCCCCCCCCCCCCCCCCGACCACCCCCTTAAAAGGTGCTCTACATTTTTACTAACATTGATAACATTTCTTCATCTGTACCTTTTCCATCCCTCCCCCAAAAGTTAGTTGCATATCCTTTACAGGACGTCACAGTCAACACCAGCATTTGTTGCTGTTATAATCTCTTGGCAGATTTACATTCAGTAGTTTGCCATTGCTTTCTGAACCACCGGCATCCATTACCATCTCGTAAAATACCAACGCAAAGCGGTCTGCTGCTAAATCGCCCGCAGCTGTGTTTCGAACGTTCCATTCAAACAACATTACAATATATGTTCGTTGGTATTTTATTCGCGGTGGTCATTGTTAAAAACCAGTGTGTTATGCTGTGGCATGGTGTAGAACCAGTGAGTGTTGCTGTGATATGGTTTGGAGCCAGCGAGAGATACTGTCACGTTGTTTAGAATGTGTGAGCGAGCCGTGGCATGGTTTAGAACAAGCGAGTTGTGACATGATTTGGAACCAGCGAGAGATAATGCCACATGGTTTAGAACCAGCGAGAGATGTTTTCACATGGTTTAGAACAAGCGAGCGAGCCGTGACATAGTTTTGAGGCAGCAAAGGAGCTGTGACGTGGCTTGTAACCAGTGAGTGATAATGATATGACATGATTTACAACCAGACAGCAATGCTGCGAAGTGGTTTAGAACCGGTAAGAAGTGATGTGGCATGCTTTAGAACCAGTAATCAATAATGCAATAACTACCAAATACTTAAGCCACTAAAATAAAACACCCTCACATCCTCGTCCAACTTTCCACTCAATTCACTTAATAACAAATGTGACAAATAAAGAACACCTGGAACCGCAATGAAACACGAGAAGTAAAACTGATATGAAGAAACTGGAACGAACCAGCGTCGAGGGCTTGAAAGTCGTAAAATGGTGTGGTGATGTAAGGAACTGGAACGAACTAGCGTACAGGTTTTGAAAGTCATGAAATGGTGTAATGAAGTGGAACATTAAACCATGTAGATTAGCAACTGGTGTCAAAAGGTAAGGGTATCGTTTTTATAAACAAATGCAACGAGCTGAAACTTTCACCTGATCTCCCTTGGTGAGACCTCAGTTCAAGAGACGGAATCTTACACCTGTTGAAGAGGCCAGCATGACCTAATAGATAAGAACGCTCGCTCTTAAACTTCCGGTGTACTGATGCCGAGTTAGCGGGTTCAACCCCTACACTGTCAGATGGACTAAAATGTTGATTTCTCGTCCTTGACTTTGGGACGGAAATTATAAGCACCTCTGAAGTCGGAGTGGATTCGCCTGATGGCGAGGGACACTGGTAATATGGAAAACTCAATAATAATTAATACACGCTCAGAAATATCAATCCAGTGCTTTAGAAGTAATAGCACTTGCATGTACTACGCTTGAGTTGGGCTCCCTCGTCTCAACTCAGAAACGGTAAGCTTTACTAGAATATAAGTAACAAACAGGACGTTTCAGTCAAAGCCATCGTCAGCACCAAACACCAAACACACACCATTACAACTAACTGAAAAACCGATAAATACTTGACAGACTGCGAAGAAGACAGTTAGTAGCAGTTAAAAACTAAGGATTTTCTGGAGCCACCTTTAAATGATCTTAACATTGCTTAGGGTGTTAAAAATTTAAACATTGATAGTTAAGGTTTGAAAATACAAACTAATTTCTAACAAATAAGATAAAATGATTTCATGAAAAAAAATTTAGTTGCATACCCTCTCTAGGACTTCGCAGTCAAACCCAGCATCTTTTGATTGTTTGTGCGCTGGATGGAGGATCTGGTCTATATTAAATCGTCTGCAATTACCTCCTGGAATCTCTTTTAGACTGAATCGACCTGAGAACCCAGCCTCTATTGATTACTCGAAATTTCCCTTGAAATTCTAAATAAAAAAAATAATTTTACACATTAAAATTACTTAGCACCCATATAATGATACAAAGCCCTTCGTTAAGCCGCGCTAATAGGAGAACAGATTGAACCCACTAATGGGGATGATCCCGCACCGCTGACTTGACAACCGAACGCACTCATCAATACGCCACCACTTTCCTTCCATCGTGGAATCAACACAAACTTCCACTTCATAAGCAATTTGATCATGGTACAACCATCGCAGCGCTGCAATAAACAGTGGGAAGATCAAAGTGACGATGGCTGCAAATTAAACCCGTAGTTCAAGGTATGGGCAACGCTTGATTACTTTAGCATTAATCATTACTGCAATGATAACGTAAACTATGACGTAAACATCTGGGTACGCTAGTTCGCTGAACAGGTACACGTCTGAGAAAATGGTTTGCACAGTTTAGATATAAATAAGGAAATGAGAAAATAGCGTGTAACCCGAGACTCTGGGGATATGGGTTAGGACGAGGGGGAAGGGGCGTCTGACAAACAGATAAATGTGTAAATATGTGAGTCTTAACTGATTGGGTGTCATGGGATGATTAATCGTCTAAAGCGACTTCCCGTGTCTGCAGTGAACTTATATGCAGTAGTTTTTCCCATGCAACCCCCTTTAATTTGATATATAATACAAAATGCCTGCTACCATATTAACAACTTTTAGCCATACTTATGACACACCCCTACTTCCGTTGTTCCTCCGTCCATGATTGTTTGGTCCAAACCGACGTTTTGTTTGGTACTGAATCTGTTAATATTATCTGTTGTTACCCCCTTGCTCCCCCTCCCCCTTTCCTTTTTTTCTGGAGGGGAATGGACGAGTCTAGGAGGCAGCGGTGAGGGGTTGAATTTAAATCAGTTTAATATCTATCTAAAGAGGAGCGGCTGGCAGGGTGGCTAGAACGCCGGATTCTCCTTCGGGAGATCCGGGTTCGAATCCTCGGTAAGGTGTGGGATATTTTTCTGTCGGGGGCGAAAAGAAAATCCTACCCTGCACAGTTCGCAGCGACTGCACTAGCCAGGCGGCCTTAATTCCTCAGGCTCAAAGAACCCCCTGCCATACACCACATATTGGCAGTAAATGACCGACAGTATAAATGACAGTGTTCTGTAAAGCTGCATCACTTTGTGTTATTTTATATTGTGTAATATGTATCTGCCGGTCTTCTTGGTCGAGGAGTTAGCAGCTTTCTCCGTAACCCCGAATACTCTCGTGGTTGACGTGAGCGCACGAGAATTGGAAGCGGTTCCAGTGACTTATGAGAGTATGGAGCCGGTCGCTCAGAAAGCAATGGCAAACTAATGAGCGTAATCTTGCCAAGAAATCAACAATCAGCTGAAAGATGCTGATGTTGACAGCGATGCCCTATAAAGGATATGCAAAGCATTATTATTATTATGTATCTAGAAACCGGTGTACGCTTACATATGTCCGCGAGTTTCACAGCGGGTGAGCTGACGTACCTGTTAGAAAATTGCCCTGATAATGTCTGTTATAAAGTTGCTCTGACAATTCATATTATAAAGTTGCCATGACAATGCCTGTTATATTGCTTTGACAATGCCTGTTATAAAGTTGCCATGACAATGCCTGTTAGAAAGTTTCTCTGACAATGCCTGTTATAAAGTTGCCATGACAATGCCTGTTAGAAAGTTGCTCTAACAATGCCTGTTAAAAAGTTACCGTGACAATGTCTGTTAGAAAATTGCTCTATGTCTGTTATAAAGTTGCTCTAGCAATGCCTGTTAGAAGAGAAAGACATACAGACGGAGAGACAGACAGACAGAGAGACGGACAGACACAGGGGCGTCACTAGGGGGGTGCGGGGGGTGCGGGCCGCACCGGGTGACACCATGAAGGGGTGACACCAAAATAAAAAAATTGCAAATTTGACAAAGCAGACATAGCAAAATAACAAAAATGTAACTTTGTCCGAGTTTGTCGAAGTTCTTTATTTATGTTTTACCTGAAGTATTGAAGTTATATTGTTCAATTTGTTTTCTTTCTTATGTCCTTATTAACTTTTTGACTTATTTTACAAACATTACTCATCATCATCAAGTGCCGTGCCGGCTGGCGTAGGCGTTCATGGCTCTCCATAGATCTCGGTCTTTGGTTTTCTGGATTAACTCTGCTGCTGATATTCCTCCATGCCACCGTCTCAATCCATCCAGCATCACTTCTCTTGGTCTGCCTCTGCCTCTCTTCCCCTCGTTCTTTCCAGTTGTTACGATGTTCTCCAATGCCTCTCTTCTCATCACGTGACCGAAAAAAGATGTTTGTCTCTGTCTTATTGTTGTATATAATGTTCTAGTTTCATTAGCCTGTTTCAGGCAGTCGTCGTTAGTTACTCTGGCAGTCCAAGGAATTCGCAACATTCGTCTCAGGAACCACATCTCTGTTGCTTCTAATTTCTTCCTAATTTGTTCATTTACATTCCAAGATTCACAACCATACAGCAAAACTGGTTCTACATAGCATTTCAGCACTCTCTTCCTTACATTCAGTGATAGCGACTTATTGCATAAGATACTCTTCATTTTCTGAAATGCGGCTTTTGCCTGCCCTATTCTGCTCCTAATCTCTGTTGTACATCTTCCATCTGATATTATAAATGCCCCTAGGTATCTAAAATTATCCACTTGGTTAAGGATTTTCCCTTCTATTTCTATGTCACATTTTGGTGTCACCATTTTCTTTGATATTACCATTGTTACTGTTTTCTTGATATTCAAGGAGAGTCCTTTCCTTGCACTCTCTGTTACTACAACATCTAATAATTGTTGTAGGTCTGTTGAATTGTCCGCCACCAATACTGTGTCATCTGCATAGCGTATATTATTTATATTATAACCTCCAACTAGTATTCCTGGCATCTCTTTGATTTATCTCATTATTACTTCGCTATACAGGGAGAAAAGATCTTGTGACAAGACACACCCTTGTCGTACTCCTAGCTTTATCTGTTCGTAACTACCCTCTTTATTTCCCATTTTAATTGCTGCTACTTGGTTCCAGTAAACATTCTTTATTATTCTTAAATCTTTTCCATCAATGTTGATATCTTCCAACATTTTAATCAGTTCATCATGTTTTACTTTATCAAATGCCTTAGTATAATCTATGAAACACATATATATGTCTCTCTGTTTCTCTATTGACCTTTCTATTAGTGTCTGTAATGTATAAATTGCATTGTTTGTGCCCTTTCCTTCCACAAATCCATACTGTTCTTCACTAATTTCCATTTTTATTTTATTTTTGGTTCTTCTCATTATGATTCTGAGTAGAAGCTTTGTGATATGGTTTATAAGGTTAATTGTACGAAAATCTTCACAATCAATTGCTCCTGGTCTTTTTGACATAGCTATAAATACAGCTAAACATTACTATATGCGATTATATATGGTACAGGAACACTCGGAAAAAGACCATGGTGAAAGTCTAGAGGGGTGACACCAAGAGTTTACCGCACTGGGTGACACCAACCCCAGTGACGCCACTGGACAGACAGACCGACGGAGAAACAGACAGACATAGGGAGAATGCATGTTATAAAGTTATAACAATACATGTTATAAAGTTGCCTTAACAATGCGTGTTATAAAGTTGCTCTAACAATGCATGTTATAAAGTTGCTCTGACAATGCCTGTTATAAAGTTACTCTGACAATGCCTGTTATAAAGTTGCTCTAACAATATATGTTATAAAGTTGCTCTGACAATGCCTGTTATAAAGTTGCTCTGACAATATATGTTATAAAGTTGCTCTGACAATGCGTGTTATAAAGTTGCTCTGACAATGCCTGTTATAAAGTTGCTCTGACAATGCCTGTTATAAAGTTGCTCTAACAATATATGTTATAAAGTTGCTCTGACAATATATGTTATAAAGTTGCTCTAACAATATATGTTATAAAGTTGCTCTGACAATGCCTGTTATAAAGTTGCTCTAACAATATATGTTATAAAGTTGCTCTGACAATGCCTGTTATAAAGTTGCTCTGACAATGCCTGTTATAAAGTTGCTCTAACAATATATGTTATACAGTTGTCCTGACAATGCAACGAGCGCGGAAGGAGAGGATTCAGTGTCCGCACTAGTCTGTCCCTACGTGTGGAGGAGTCCCGGTGGCAAAGTGCTCAACTCGCCAGCCTGGCGTTCTGAAGTCTGAGGGTTCGATTCTGTGCGTCTGTGGGTCTGTGGGTTTCGGAGGCTTCCAGAGAACGTCTCTGGAGCTACGGAGTTTGTATTTTGGGCCAGAATGTCTGCCGGCCGTCCTGGAAAGAGACCGTGCGATGTGGGATAAAAACCGGTTCATTAAGTAGACTCTCTGGCTTTTTTAGCTCTCATTTTCCGAAGTGTTTATTCCCAAACGGTTCTGGTGGGTGACGTCTATATCTTTTATATTAGAGAGCAGTACAAACTGGCATATCATTGGGGGGCCAGTATAATGTATTAAGTATATATATATATATATATATATATATATATATATATATATATATATATATATATATATATATATATATATATATATATATATACATATAATAGAAGATCAAGAAGACAAGACAAGTAAGTGTTATTGTGTATGATTAGAGTTAGGGATGGGGTTAGGGTTAGGATTAGGGTTTGGGTTAGGGTTTGCCTTAGGGTCTGGGTTAGGGTTAGGGAATACATGTTAGGAATACATGTTCCAGGGCCCCATTTGGGAATAAAGTCTCCCCTCATTTTCTTCACATGGCAGGGAAAATCTGGCCACATATTTGTCCGCGCACTCAGGCCTACGTGTGATGGTGCTAACACGTGACATGCCCATTGCTAGTTCATTCACGGGAAATTTGTTTTTTACTGAGTGTCATACAACAGGTGTGCAATTCTAACTTTGTATATGACTGTCATACAACAGGTGTGCAATTCTAACTTTATTTATGAGTGTCAAGAAGCACGTGTGCAATTTTATCTTTGACTATGAGTGTCTAGAAGCAGGTGTGCAATTTTATCTTTGACTATGAGTGTCTAAAAACAGGTGTGCAATTCTATCTTTGTTTATAAGTGTCTAGAAACAGGTGTGCAATTCTATCTTTGTTTATAAGTGTCTAGAAACAGGTGTGCAATTCTATCTTTGTTTATGAGTGTCTAGAAACAGGTGTGCAATTCTATCTTTGTTTATAAGTGTCTAGAAACAGGTGTGCAATTCTATCTTTGTTTATGAGTGTCTAGAAACAGGTGTGCAATTCTATCTTTGTTTATGAGTGTCGTGAAACAGGTGTGCAATTCTATCTTTGTTTATGAGTGTCGTGAAACAGATGTGCAATTCTATCTTTGTTTATAAGTGTCTAGAAACAGGTGTGCAATTATATCTTTGTTTATGAGTGTCGTGAAACAGGTGTGCAATTCTATCTTTGTTTATGAGTGTCGTGAAACAGGTGTGCAGTTCTATCTTTGTTTATGAGTGTCGTGAAACAGGTGTGCAATTCTATCTTTGTTTATGAGTGTCGTGAAACAGGTGTGCAATTCTATCTTTGTCTATGAGTGTCGTGAAACAGGTGTGCAATTCTATCTTTGTTTATGAGTGTCGTGAAACAGGTGTGCAATTTTATCTTTATTTATGAGTGTCGTGAAACAAGTATGCAATTCTATCTTTGTTTATGAGTGTCATGAAACAGGTGTGTAATTCTATCTTTGTTTATGAGTGTCATGAAACAGGTATACAATTCTATCTTTGTTTATGAGTGTCATGAAACAAGTTTGCAATTCTATCTTTATTTATGAGTGTCGTGAAACAGGTGTGCAATTCTGTCTTTGTGTATGAGTGTCATGAAACAGGTGTGCAATTCTATCTTTTTTTTAAATGAGTGTCAAGAAGCAAATGTGCAATTTTATCTTTGTCTATGAGTGTCTAGAAGCAGGTGTGCAATTTTATCTTTGTCTATGATTGTTATAACTACTGAGCGTAATCTTGCCAAGAAATCAACAATCAGCTGAAAGATGCTGATGTTGACAGCGATGTCCTATAATGGATATGCAAAACATTATTATGATTGTTATAAAACAAGTCGCCGCGACTGACCAACAAACTTTGAGCTGTAGCCTACAATGGGTGCGGTGTGATATTCTAATATGATAATTTACTCGCGTCTAGCGTGAGCCGCGTGGTCAAGTGGTTACACACCCGCCTCACACGCCAACGATTTAGAGTTCGATCCCGGGTCCAGTCAAGGATATGCACTACTGACGAGCTCAAGCGAGAGCGAAACTCGAGTCTAGTACTTCCGATCCGACGTGGACAGGGCTCAATGTTCGTACTGGAATACGATTAGCCTTGCCAGTAGTGGGTTGTGCTAAATCTTCACACCTCAAATCCCGAAACAACAAAATAAATCAATTTGAACGTACAGTTGCCTAGAAAATAAGGCTGATCGGAAAGTCCCGCAAGGGACTTTCAGTTAAATCTGCCGCTCTGGGAATTGAACGCATAACCATCTGACCTGTAGGCGGGCGTCAAGTCACTGCCCTACCGCGGCTCTTAGATTAGGCCAGCGCCCGGGTTATCCCAGGCCGTGCCTACGTCAATAGGGGGGACAATTCTGAGGAGTGGCTTACGAACCGGACACGGCCATGAACAGAATGTTCTCGACTGCATTATCAAGTGAAGATGGCGGTTAAAGTAAACATCCATGAATGGAGCTGTGTTTGATATGGTCTGACACGGTGTGGAAATGCGTTATTTATGACACGGAGGTCAGCATGGCAGAATGGATTAGAGCGCGAGTTTTTAAACTTCCGGTGTGATGATGCTGAGGTAGAGGGTTCAACCCCTACACCGGACAGTTAGACTATAATGTTGAATTTTCGTCCTTGACTTGGGGTGTACATTA
>OY992890.1:87698932-87764544 GCA_963921405.1 Cepaea hortensis
GAGATGAAATTAGAATAAATGAAATGAGATGAGATGAGATGTATTTTATGCTTTTGCATTTGAGTCTTCAAGAACTATTTTTAATGAAAATTTGCTTGGTTTAATAGTTTCATGTCTTTTCAAGGCCGTTGTAATCAACCCAACTGTCTGTTACCTAACGGTGATTTAAATTTAATTCAGTAGTTTGACATTGCTTTGTGAACAGCCGACGCCTCATACCATAGAAATCAACGCCAAGCGCTCTGTTTCCAAATCTCCCGCAGCTAATCTCAAATCCTGGACTCGGTGTGTCGGGGAATTGTAAAACTGCGCGTCTCACTATCCCACTAAAGCACAGTGCAGCTTATAATGCCTTGGATCAAACTTAAGTAAATAATCATCAAATCAATCAGAAACCCACCAACAACAGCACAAGATGATTGTCATTATAAGAACAGACCAGAATAAATAATTATTCAGCTCCTCAGAACAGAACACGATCGATTTCGCAACCACATGTAGATACAGTTTAAGATTGGTGAAACAGCCATGCGCACATGTAGATTGGCGTCGGAGACATCAGATCATATACTTCAGGACTGCTAAATTGCGACGTTTCTAGGTAACCCTACTGACCTAGAGAAACGACAGTGGAAGATTATTGGTCAGTCAGTCAGTCAGTCAGTCAGTCAGTCAGTCAGTCAGTCAGTCAGTCAGTCAGTCAGTCAGTTAGTCAGTTAGTCAGTCAGTCAGTTAGTCAGTCAGTCAGTCAGTCAGTCAGTTAGTCAGTCAGTTAGTTAGTTAGTTAGTTAGTGAGTTAGTCAGTCAGTCAGTCAGTCAGTCAGTCAGTCAGTCAGTCAGTTAGTTAGTCAGTCAGTCAGTCAGTCAGTCAGTTAGTTACTTAGTTAGTTAGTTAGTTAATCAGTTAGTTAGGTAGTTAGTCAGTTAGTTAGTCAGTCAGTCAGTCAGTCAGTCAGTCAGTCAGTTAGTTAGTTAGTCAGTCAGTCAGTCAGTCAGTTAGTTACTTAGTTAGTTAGTTAGTTAATCAGTTAGTTAGATAGTTAGTCAGTTAGTTAGTTAGTTAGTCAGTCAGTCAGTCAGTCAGTCAGCCAGTCAGTCAGTCAGTCAGTCAGTCAGTCAGTCAGTCAGTCAGTTACTTAGTTAGTTAGTTAGTTAATCAGTTAGTTAGATAGTTAGTCAGTTAGTTAGTTAGTTAGTTAGTTAGTTAGTTAGTTAGTTAGTTAGTTAGTTAGTTAGTTAGTTAGTTAGTTAGTTAGTTAGTTAGTTAGTTAGTTAGTTAGTTATCCATTGGGTTATCATCCTTGCACCCTGGACATGTCCATGGGAGCTCAAATCCCTCCTCCCTCACCTACCCCTTTCCCCAATATTTGCATCAACGTCCGGCAGCCAATAGTCATCATCATCATCATCATCATCATTATCATCATCAGCATCATCATCATCATCAACATCATCATCCACTTTTGCCGTAAAGCATCGTGTGTATGAATAATTGACGCTCCTACGCCCGATGGGTTACAATGAATAGTGTCATTCCGTGTGATTGTACAAACAATGTCTTTGATGTCGGTAATCTATTTTCTTCTCGGACGCACTCTAGTTTTCGTGTCAGATCTTCTTTGATGTAGGGCCACTGCTGATAGTTGATGGTGTTGCATTCTACAGAGATGGCCAAACCATGTGATCTCCCGTCTTAAAATATATGTGACACAAGATATTGATCCCACTGTCTGTCAGATAAAATCATTTCTTATTCGGTATATTATTGTTAAGTTGGCAGGTCTCCTCATGCATCTCATCTCACAGGTGTTGATTTTCCGTAATTGTGATTTGAATAATGTCCAAGTTTGACATTGGTAGCATAGTGCCAGTTCTTATTCACTACCCTATTACGAGAGAGAAGTATACCATCCTTGGTTTTCCCATTTTGTAAAAAAAAAAATGCCTATCTGGATTCCTACTCACTCCTCTTAAATGAGAGCCATAACACTCATCCACTCCACCTTCAGCAAGGAACAAACAAACAAATAGTTCCCTATATCGAGCCACAAGACAAACTAATACGCCCTATCATGGCAAATGACAATATTTCTGTTTTCGGCATTCGCGTGGGCTTAAGTCAATAGTTCTAAAACTATCACACAAATTAGATCTGGGAGCATAGACGCCATTGTCCGGACCGCTGCGGGAAACTGTTTCCGGGAAGGTCATATAAACTTAATGAAAGATTGGTATCGTTGGAAACATGTGTCTGTTAATGACGTCATGATGTGGTGTCCCAGGTTCTGGCCAGATGTATTAAAATAAACAGGTAAGGAAGATTCATTCGGTCATTCTGTCACTCATTCATTCACACATTAATGCATTATTTAATTCATATATTCAATCACTTTGTTCTTTCTTTCTTTCTTTCTTTCTTTCTTTCTTTCTGTCTGTCTGTCTTTCTTTCTTTCTTTCAGTCTTTCTTTCTTTCTTTCTTTCTTGCTTTCTTTCTTTCTATTTTTACATTGATGTACATGTTTACAAGGTTACTTGCATGTTCTGCACACGACATCTCAGTCAACCCCCAATGTTCATTGCCTGTTTGTAATTTGCTAGGCAATGTTAGTTCAGTAGTTTGTCATTGCTTTCTGATTAACATGCATATGTGGGATATAGCCGCCGCCGTCGCCTCCTCCTCCTCTCCTCCTCCTCCTTCTTCTTCTTCTTCTTTACAGGACGTCGCAGTCAACCCCATAATTTTCTTGCTGCTTGTGATTTCTTGGCAAGTTTACGTTCATAAGTCTGTCATTGCTTTCTGAACGACCGACGCTCAAACCATCTATGAAAATCACCGCAAGGCCATCTGCTGCCAACTCGCCCTCAGCTGTGTTTCCAACGCGGTGTGTGGGATTGCGAATTGCGTTTTTAACCCCTTGACCACAACGCCGGCTGTGTCTCAGTATCTCAAGTATATCTGAGAGGCAAATTGTGTTCTGTGACTCATTATGTTGGTCGAAATGACATCTGAGCATTCACTCGTTCTAATTCTTTAGGCAATATCTGGGTGTCTGCATCTCTTCCTGGATGACTCACATTTCCGGAATATTCTTGTGCATAATGTGATTTGTTTTGAACCTGCTCACAAACTCCATTATTTGCTGTTAGCTGTGTGTATATATATATATATATATATATATATATATATATATATATATATATATATATATATATATATATATATATATATATATATATATATATATATATATATATTACATGTTTACAATATTTTTGTTTTTGCATTCACTCGCTTTGAACTCAAACGTAGTCCATACAAGTGTTACTTCTAGTGCACTGGACTGATTTTTGCGTGTAAATTAGCTGTCCCTATTACCAGTGTCCCTCTCCATCAGGCGAACCCACTCCGATTTCTGAGATACTTGTAATTTACGTCCCCAAGTCAAAGACGAGAAGTCAACATTTTAGTCCAGCTGACCGAAGTAGGGGTTAAACCCGCTACCTCGGCATCAGCACACCGGAAGTTTAAGAACACGCGTTCTTATCCATTCGGCCATACTGACCTCATTTTACATATCTTCTTCTTCTTCTTCTTCTTCTTCTTCTTCAGCATTCCGAGCCATTGAGGTTCTTTGCTGCAGATACAAGCCGTCTCCATTCGTCTCTCTGGTTGACAACAGTTTACATAATATTCTAATAAACCATAAAATGCCTAATTATGTGTTAATATACATGTCGCTTTGTGTTCTATTCCTGTATGACGCAGCCGGCCTCCCAGTCTCATTGTTGATGTAAAGTAAGTAACGTTAGTTAGTTGCACATCCTTTACAGTGCCTAGGTCGGCATGGCAGAATGAAGGATGTAGGGAAAGTTAATGCACATGCTAAAATCAGAAGTAGTAGCACTTGTGTGGACTACGTTTGACTTCAAAGGGAGCGAAACAAAATGGTGAAGATAGACCTGTTAGTTACGACACTTGCTAGGGGTGTCTAGCGGGCCGTGTGCCGAGGCACGCTTGTCTCTTCTACCTGTCCTAATCTAAATTTGGAGGCGACGGCTATGAATCACGGCGTATCTATAACTGCCAATGTTTATGCTGTCTTGTTTTTTTGCAATATTTTTATTATGACGTCTGAAGGTGTTATGGAGCTGAAGAATTATTTATAGGTTGTTTATGTGAGTTTATATATTTCTTATTTCCGGGATGCTCCGTGGCGAAGAAGTCAAGCCGTCTGACTCGGGCTCCGAAGGTTGTGGGCTTGATTCTAGGCCGCATCCTTCGGTTCAGGAGTGCATTTTTTCGGAGATTACTGGAGGTCGTCGCTGGAGCTACGGAGTTCGTGTTTTGTGCGACGCTTTCGGCGGTTCGCTGCTGACAGAGACTGAGCCATATGGGATCAAACCCGGTGCAATGAAATATACCCTGTCGACTTTTAAGCGACTTTTTTACACCTACTTTCCCATGTGGAAAGTGTGTTTTTATTTTAATCGTTCCTTCACTTTGAACGCCAAAATAGTCCACACACTTGCTAATGCTAGTGAGTGCACTAGACTGATTTACGAATGAGAATTAACTTTTCCTATTACCAGGCAAACTCACTCCGACTTCTGAGGTACTCGTAATTTACGTCCCTAAATCAAGGACGAGAAGTTTGGTCCCAACTGTCCGGCCTGTAAAATGAACGCCGAGATAAGCAGAGAATGTTTAAGCGCCTTAACCTCCCAAACACGCCGACTTCTAAAAGTATGTTAATATTCAAAGCCAGACAAGAAAACAGACAGACAGAATGAACATGGGTATGTATTGTCACAAGCTTAAGAATTGGTCACGCAGACCCGTATACCACAGTCGTTTTTATTTCTCTCTCTTTTCATACATTATTTCATTCATACATAACTTCTTATTCTTCTTTCGTTCGCTTGAAATTTGTCAATATTTGCAATGTTGTCTCTTGTATGAATTTAACTGTCTTTTTTAGTTCACTCAGCAGTCCATATTGTTTATCTTCCACTGTCGTCTCTCTAGGCCAGAAGGTTTGCCTAAATATGTTATATTTTGGGCAGTCTTAGAGTATGTGCTCTTTTGTCTGAGACGCCAAACCACATGTGCACACGGCTGTTTCACCAATCTTGAATTTTGCATACATGTGGTATATATGACTTATGAGCCTGATCTTAGACAACAACATTAGCAGTAGTAGCAGCAGCAGCAGCAGCAGCAGCAGCAGCAGCAACAACAACAACAACAACAACAACAACAACAACAACAACAACAATCCAGGCGTTATAAACGATTTGGGAAATGTGCAATCATATCTACCTAATGAATCACTAACATTAATTATTGACACGACATGTTTTTTTTTTTTTAACTAACGGAGATAAACAGTGCCACAGTTAGTAGAATACTTAGTATAAAAGTGTTGCTTGTCCATTTCAGGACGTTGCTATCAACCCCAAGACCAGGTTTATTTTCTAAGCATTCACTAGTTGATGTCGAACCGCCGGTCATGTGGCCAAGGAGTTACCAACGCAATTCGCAATCCCGAAACACAGCTGTGGCCGATTTGAAAGCAGGGCGATTTGAAAGCAGACTGCTTTGCGTTGGTATTCATACAATGGTATACGATGGTTGTTCACAAAACAATGACAACCTACTACAATACTGGGGTTGAACTGCCACCTCTTGTAAAGGATATGTGACTAACTTTTAAGTACAGCCGACCGGCGTAGGGAACGACCCCTACATCCAGCCAGGAGAACACCGGAAGTTCTAGTAAACTAAGATTGTTATTACAGTTATCGGTACTGTGATAGTGCTTGAATAGCGATAGTTGATGTCTTTGGTTCGCTGTGGAAGATTGTTCAAGGGCTAATCTGGGGAGTATGCTAACCTTGTTTGGATAAGTCTGCTCTAGACTCGGAGTGGGTAAGCCTGATGGCGAGGGACACTGGTAATAGCAAAACTAACCCTCTCGCAAAAATCAGTCTCGGGCACTCACTAGTATTGTGTAGACTACTCTGAAGTTCAAAGCGAACGAGCGAAAAACTAACAGACTATCCACATAGTAAGCTAGCATAAATGTGTTTGTGTGTTTAGTCGTTTGTTATATCATGCATTATATAAACAAGAACACTACGCAGGAAGCCGAAAAACTAACAGACTATCCACATAGCAAGCTAGCATAAATGTGTTTGTGTGTTTAGTCGTTTGTTATATCATGCATTATATAAACAAGAACACTACGCAGGAAGCCAACGAAGATTTTATTAACCAACACAGAACTGGTGTCATGAGCCGCTACACGCTGCGGGATTTGCTGAGGAGGGGATCCGAGCACGTATGGACTGAATGGTTCGATGTGCAATGAGGATGATCTGTCGACTAACTATGCATTATATTTACACTATGACCAAAGGTAAGGTGGAACACTTCTACAGACAGACAGACAGACAGACAGACAGACAGACAGACAGACACACAGACAGGCAGGCAGGCAGGCAGGCAAGCAGTAAGACAATCAGTAAGACAGACAGACCGACCGAAGCAAGCAGGTACGTACATAGGTACTTAGGTAGTTATATATGTAGGTAGATAGGTAATTAGGTGGATAGGTAGCTCGGTAGGTAGGTTGATACGATGGTCGCTCGTTGGTAAGTAGATTAGGTAAGTTTAATGGCTGATGATAAAGACAGATGATAAGTTGCGGAGTTTCCGCAATGTGTCAAGCTTACTAAATGCGATATAAACAAGCTAATTATGTGTCCTTTACGGAATGTTACAAGCAAGTCCAGTATTTTTACAATGGCACCAGGAACAGTAAAAACAACATCCAGAACAATGGCAATCACGATCAACTACAACAACAGCAGTAGTATCAGCATTAAAATCTGCAATAACAGCAGAAGAAACAGCAGCAGCAATAATAACAATGGGAACCAAAGCAATATCAACAGTATGCACAACGACAGTAAAAGCAACAACAATTTCAGTAACATGACCAGCAGCTAAAACAGAAATAACCAACAGCAAGAACAGCAGAAATAACAACAGCAGAAACAACAGAAGCAGCAGAAATAACAACAGCAGCAACAACAGCAACAGCAGAAATAAGAAGAGCAATGACGACAACAGCAGAATCAACAAAAACTTCAACAGCATCAACAGCAGCAACAACAGCAGCAACAACAGCAGCAACAACAGCAGGGAAAACAACAACAGCAGTATCAACAACAACTACAATAACAGCAACAGAAACAGGAGTAGCAGCAATAATAATAGTGATAATTACAATATGCAGTCAGGTCTTAGTTAGATATGACTGAGCAACCATACGACAGTAGACGGTACTACCTGCTTTCTGTTAGCGCCGAACGTTGGGCGACGCTTACCACACCCGACGCCCCAACATTGTGCCAACGGCTTCGGGCGGAGGAGCACTATTGAGAGGGTACAAGCCTTATCCTAGTGCGAGGAAATGCAACCTAAAGACTGAATATCATGGCAGGGCAGACCAGGCCCTAAGCCTTGGTTGGCAACTGGTCTAGGATCGAAGCTCCGACAGGCGGACAGTTAGAGCATTGCTTTGCTGATCCGGCAGCTTCTGCAGCTTCTCTTGATCCAGATGTATTAGTGTTACCTTTACCCTGGAGTAAACTAGACAGGCCGAGAGAGGGATCATGCTGCATGGGCATCACATGGTCTCTATATCCAGCCCAGGCTTTGTGTTATGGAGAGGTATAACTCCATTTTACAAACTATCATCTGTCAAGACGGTAAGGTGCCAGTCAGTTACAACAGCAGTGGCAATGACAATGGCAGTTACGATAGCAAGAGCAATGACAATAGCTACAACATTAACAATAACAACATTGGTGACAAAAAACAGCGATGACAATAACAAGGACTATGATAATATTAATAACTACAAAAATGACAATAAGAACAACAGTATAATAGCAACAACAGTGGCAATAACAACAATAGTAATAACAACAACATCACCACGGAAAAACAACGAAAGAAGACAACGTGTACTTACATTGGCAATCAAATACAGCAGATTGTGATGACGTCACATGTGATGATTTCGAACATTACTCTCCAAACTTGCAAAGTCAGTCGTGCGTCAAAGTACACTTATTCCTACAGCGAGAAACTGTCCTTATTTGTTTCGAATCTCGGTGTATTAACTACAGCGTTCAATTTTTATGTTTTCAAGTATGTCCAAGAGTCTTTACTTTGTGAATTTACGTCTCAAGCCACATCGTGGAACGGTGATCTGAAAATAAATTTTGTAAAGAACACTTATTCAAAACTAAATACTGATTTTCAGAATGGACATCACTGCATGCCGGGCAATCCTACATTAGCTCCGTCACTTTCTTCAAATGCCACCAAGGTTTCCAGCTGAAAATTTCCCTTAGCACTTTGATTACAGTTGGGAGAGAACAACAATGGAGGGGTATATGCCTAGGATGAGAGGAAGAGGAAGTCAAAAGAGAAGATGGGTGCAGGATGTGGAGGATGATCTCTAGATGGGTGTAATGGACGCGGGACATCTTGCTTTTGATCGAGAGGTTTTCCGGAAGGTTGTTATGGGAGCGAGGTTCTGCAAAGGACATGCTACTCAATGAATGAATGAACTTTGATTAAAAGTCCCCCTGGTTTTTCATCTGCAGTTTGAGAATCGGCCAGACCATCTACTCACTACCCAATGAGCCAGAATTTACAGATGTTGATACTCCGTCTGTTCAGCTGCACTCTCCGCCTATCCCAGAGAGCCCTCACCACGTCGCCTTGATCATAAAGTAGCTCTCCAGACAGAGGGGCTGAAGCAGCTGATCTATCAGCCTGTTCATTGCCCCGCACACCTGCATGCCCTGGGCAGACTTGAGCTGAGTTGAGCGGAGTTAGGAACTGACATCACAGCACTTGGGACATTCTCATACATGATCAGTCATCATCTTCAACAGCCAGCGAAGAGCCCCAATACTAATGGTACCATAGCAGTGTGATTATGTGTCCATCTGGCCCTTGTTTGGAGTCCTGAATGTCGGCCAGATCCTGTGGTCACTGCCTGCAGCACCATTCTCTCCAGGACGTGATGATCTATCTGTTCTTCTGCGCTATACACATGATTCCAAAGGACTCCGGAGAAGAATATCCAAGATATGCTCACAATTTCCGTTCTGTCATGCGATGCTAGCCACTCCACCTCAAACATCCAAGTTCCCACTTTCCCGACAGTGGAATACAGATAAGTAAATATCTGGATGACTTAGCCACATGGCATCGTCGAGACAAGAACAACGGAGATCATCCACGACTCTGGTCATCGTGTGAGATGGCGAAACTGACCGCCCACATTTATCGGCATGGCTGTCACAAGATGATGAACCAGCCATACTCTGTGAATCAGCTACAGACACATGTCTGGCTGTGCTTCTCTGCAACTATCGGACGACGACTGTCACCGCCTCAGCTTCCATTATCATGCTAGATATAGTGGAAGCATACATCAAACGTACCTTGTGTAGAATCAACAGATAGTGATGTTTTTCTTTCAGTGACGCCCCACCCATTGTTTACACCTCTTACTGGAGACTCAGTAGGTTATTATCAAAGCCTATTCACTGCTTTGGTGAGCTCTTTCATGTGTGTGTGTGTGTGTGTGTGTGTGTGTGTGTGTGTGTGCGTGCGTGCGTGTGCGTGTGAGAGTTGGTGTGTGTGTGGGTGTTTGTGTATGTGGGTGTGTGTGGGGGATAAGTGAGTGTTTGGGTGTGTGGGTTGGTGTGTGTGTGTGGATATGTGTGTGGGTGTAGGATTGGTGTATGTGTGTGTGGTTATGTGTGTGTAGGTTGGTGTGTGTGTGTGTGTGGGGGGGGGGGGGGTATGTGTGTGTGGATGTGTGGATGTATACGTGCGTGACTTTCCAACCTAATTATATATATATGTATATATATATATATATATATATATATATATATATATATATATATATATATATATATATATGTGTGTGTGTGTGTGTGTGTGTGTGTGTGTGTGTGTTTGTTTATGCTTATACTCTCTCTCTCTCGTTCTCTCTCTCTCTCTCTCTCTCTCTCTCTCTCTCTCTCTCTCTCTCTGAAAAGTAAGGGTAGTCCGGAGTAAAGAACTGCCGTGAGGACCCAGGAGGTAAAGTTAAGTGACGGAGGCTCATTACGGCCAATCTTCAACCCGGAAGTGGCACTAGAAGATGATGATCTAGGACGCTGCTAATTCAAAAAGCCACGATTCCCTCAGGCTGGTGTTTTATTCATGTCTCGGAAACACAAATACGCTGGACGTCAAGTGGGTTGGAATGTGCAGTGATGGAAGGCATGGTTGCTGGCAGGAGGGAGAGGATCGACCAGGAGGAAGAGGAGACAGAAGTCGACTATGAGGGTGAAGAGACATAAGTAAACCAGGAGGGAGAAGAGACAGGAGTCGATCAGGAGGGAGAAAAGACAAGAGTCGATCAGGAGGGAGAAGAGACAAGGGTCGACCAGGAGGGAGAAGAGACAAGGGTCGATCAGGAGGAAGAAGAGACAAGAGTCGATCAGAAGGAAGAAGAGACGGCGGTCGACCAGGAGGAAGAAGAGACAGGAGTCTACCAGGAGAAAGAAGAGACAGGAGTCTACCAGGAGAAACAAGAGACAGGAATCTACCAGGAGAAAGAAGAGACAGAAGTCGACTAGGAGGAAGAAGAGACATCTACCGGGGTGGGGGTGGGAAGATGAGACAGAAGTCGACAAGGAGGAAGAAGAGACAGAAGTCGACCAGGAGAAAGAACGAACGAACAAACTTTATTTTAAAAGGGTAACAAATTGGGCACGTAGGCCCGTCTTACATTCGGCCCTTTCAATCACTCATCTTTCATTCATCAAATATGCATGTTACATTAACATAGGGGAAAAAAACATTGTCAAATGTATTTTGTAAGAAGAGACAGGAGTCTACCCGGAGGAAGAAGAGACAGAAATCGAGCAAGTGGAAGAAGAGACAGAAGTCGACCAGGAGGAAGAAAAAATAGAAGTCGACCAGGAGTAAAAAGGACGCAAAAATCGCAAGATGCCCTCGGCAAGAAAGTAAACGTAGCATTGAAACTGATAGGTATAAAACCACATCGATATCTATTCCATCTGTGAAAGAACCATTGTCTCCGTACGCTAGATCAAACTGCATTTATCAATCCCAGTGTGAGTGAAAACAATATGCATAGGTGAAATGGACAGATAATTAGCATATTGCGTAACCGAACATAAACCTTTGTGGGTGTAAAAGAGAGTTAATCAATCTTCAGGAATCCCTGAACAGTAGACATGTCTTAAAACGTCAAAGTCAAAAATCATAGAGTTAATAAAGAAAACGCCAAAGTATTATTTCGAGTATTCACTTCATATAGCTGGATCCATGACGCAGGGGTTACGCACGCAGTTATTAATCCCCGCATACCCGCATTCGAAACACAGCTGCGGACAATTCCGCAGCAGACCGACTTGCGTTGGTTTTTTTCTTTACGAAATGGTATGGGTGTCAATCATTCTGAAAGCAATGGCAAACTATTGAACGTAAACTTGCCGAGAGATCACAGCAGCAACAAAAATGCTGGGGTTGACTGCGACGTCCTGTAAAGGATATACAACTAACATTTTAACTGTGTATGACATATAACTCTGCAGTATGCACTTGACCAGATGCGGTGAAATATGCCAGGCAATAAATCGTGCAATATTTTGTTTGGGATGTCTTCGTTTACATTTCTTCTACTACTCTGTCCACAGTTAAAAATGTATTTATAACAATGATTTTTGGCACTGTGTTTTTATATCCTCACAATAGTAACTTGCTCTTATCCAGGCAATTGGAGATGCGGGTGTAGAAAAATGTAGGGATGAATTTACTAAGATGTTACTTCGTCTGCCTATAAGATTCATTGTTAGCTTTTGTTTATCATCTGTGTATCGTCTGACCTCGGCACAATCCATTGTCTTCAACAAATGCCCATAACTCAATATCAGTGCATTTACATACATTTTTTTCCCGCGTTTCCATCCTGTTTCAGGATATTGCGGTCAACATCGGCATCTTTCAGCTGTATATTGATTCCTAGGCTAGATTACGCTCACTAGCACGCCACGACTTTCTGAACGACCGGCTCCATACTCTCATAAGTCACTGGTGCGACTCGAACCGCTTCCAATTCTCGTGCGCTCACGTCAACCACGAGAGTATTCGGCGTTACGGAGAAAGCTGCTAACTCCTTGGCCAGGGAGACCGGCATTTACATACATAAATATTTATAAATTGTATTTACAATTTTTAGTCATAATAATTTTTTAAACTTTTGTAAAATTTATAACTCTGGATTTATTATTATGTATATATATATATATATATATATATATATATATATATATATATATATATATATATATATATATATATATATATATATATATATATATATATCATAAGAGGTTTGCCAAGCGCAGGGATAATAGTCTTTCATTACCTCCTGCTGGAATTTCAATTATTCCCAGTAGCGAATTCTTCACTGCAAAGACCACACCGTGTTGCTTTTTTTCTGCCTGCCCTCTACCCGTCCAAAAAAAGGTGTAATTGTTTTCCCTGAGTGACCCTTCATCAGCGAGACGAGTCTCCTGCAGGCCAGCAATATCAATGTAAAGACGATTGAGTTCGGCATCAATCACAGCCGTTTTTCTCACATTGTCAATATTGGTCAAGTCAGTGGAAAATCCTGGACACATGGTTCTCACGTTCCAGGTTGCAAGCCGTAGCTTAAGGTTTCTATTTTTCTTTTTATTAGTACCTAGTGCATTGGTTTACAGCCTGCGGTTCAGATTTTGTCCTAGCTCCAAACACCCATTGAAGCAGGCAGGCTGTGGCGGATCAGCACCCAATTGGCCGGGGGCTGCCCAGCTTGAGGCGGGCGGTAGCTGATCAGTGACACCTGTAGGTGTCTCCCACCGTCAGAGGCAACGCGTGGCGCCCAATGTCTACGCCAATTGACAGGGACTTATAACCCGTAACAGTTGCCTCTCGCTTTGATTCCGAGGCCGGTTAAGACCAGGGATGGAGTTATTGCCTCTCCATAGCACAAAGCCTGGGCTAAAATATAGAAATCATGTGTTGCCCATGCAGCATGATCCCTCTCTCGACTTGCCTAGTTCACTCCAGAGGAAAGGTAACACCTATACATCTGGAACAAGACAAGCTGCAGAAGCTGCCGGATCAGCAAAGCAATGCTCTAACTGTCCGCCAGTCGGAGCTTCAATCCTAGACCAGCTGTCAACCAAGGCTTAGGGCCTGGTCTGCCCTGCCATGACATTTTGTCTTTAGGTTGCATTTCCTCGCACCAGGGTAAGGCTTGTACCCTCCCAATTGCGCTTTTCCACCCGAAGCCGTTGGCACAATGTGGGGTATCGGGTTTGGTAAGCGCCGCCCAACGTTCGGCGCTAACAGAAAGCAGGTAGTACCGTCTACTGTCATAACGTAGCTCAGTCATATCTGACTAAGACCTGACACAGATATATATATATCAACAGCAAACACACACACACACAGGAAAACATACGACGTTGCAGCGACTAGCCGTCATCAACAAACTAGCGTGTCCTGTGTTTTCTGCAATGGCGTTCTGCAAAGCTGCTTTACGTTGTGAAATTTTGTATTTGGTCACATTTTCACAGCTTCACCGCAGTTCCACCAAGGTTTTTCATACTTGAACTACGATGGCAATGCTGTTACTTAAATAGTTATTATCTGTAACATCTTGAAGTGTGAACTTATGGTACACCTCCCCCTTTTTTAAAAATTTAGTATACATGGCGAAGAATAGACTTGTCTTGGGGTCCTCTTAGACTTCAATCAATCAGATGCCGTCTCCAGAATGAAGGTTGGAAGCAATAGTTCTCCAACACTGTCTGTCTCTCGCCTGTCTGCCTCTCGACTGTACATTCTGTCAGACTGATGTTCGTCCATCTTTTGATGTTATCTTCCCACTTGTATCGTTGCCTACCTCTTGTTCGCTTGCCTTCAACCTTACCCTCCACTATGGTCTTTTATAAGAGTGTTATGTCTTTTAACGTGGCCGAAATATTTCACATGCCTCTTTATTTTATTTCTTTCATCAACTCTTCATTCCCAGTTTTTCTAGAACTTCTGTATTTGATTGTTTTTGTTCGCATGAATTACGACATATTCTTCTGTATATCCACATCTCCAGGGCCTCTATTCGACTTTCTAATTGCTTGTTCAATGTCCAGGCTTCCGCGCATATGCTTAGAATGTAGGTCAAACAGCACTTGTACACCAGTCTTAACATGCCTAGCTGAGGCAGTAATAGCAGGGGGGTTATCGTATCCGTCTCAGAAGGTACCAGGTTCGAACCCAGGGTACGACTGGGAAGAATTTGTCCAAGAACCACTGGTATCTAATGATAAAACTATACATTCCGCCGTCAAATAAACAAGAGAGGAGTACTACGATCGTCAGATGACGTTTCCCTTCCAGGAGTAATTCGGCCTCCTTAACTTCTTGCCACTTTTATTTTTCCATCTGATTTCTTTGATAGTGAGATAGGTTACCTAACCTTTTCGGATAATGTTTTTGTTTTTTAAAAATAAGGGCTCGCGGTTTCCCTAAGTGTCAGAGCAGCCCCATAAGATCCCCATGTCATTCGGCTGACGGCTTCCGCGTGTGGCCCTGGCAAGCGCAGATATTACACTTTGATTTTAGCCAAATGGCCGAGAGGCGATAGGACCATATGCAAGTTAAAAATCCCTTGGTAGCTAGAAATCGTAAAGACCTATGTCATAATAATTTGTTAGGAAAGAAAACCTTCCCACGGGAAGACAGAGCTCGTTACCTCGGATAGAATATGTCTAGAGGAAGCTAACTTTACACAAATGTAAGAAGATGAAGGAGGAAGAGGAGGAGGAGGAAGGAAGGAAGGAAGAAAAAGAAGGAGGAGGTAGTGGAGGAGGAAGAAGAAGAAGAAGAAGAAGAAGAAGAAGAAGAAGAAGAAGAAGAAGAAGAAGAAGAAGAAGAAGAAGAAGAAGAAGAAGAAGAATGATCTTCCTAGAGTTATTTCCCTTATATCCAAAACGGAAAAAAATTGTCAAAATCCAATTACCTCCCCTCACCTTAAACGAATTATTTTTTTCTCCTACCACCACTTCTATCAAAACAAACATATTACACACAGTGTCAGTTCACAACTGGCTCTCCTCCTTTGAGCTTGAATGTAACATTTAAGTAGCCTTGAACTATATTCCTGGAACTTGAACCTGTATCGCACCAGGTATTTTGTTTTCTTTAATAAGAAACCTTTGCCAAACCAGCTAGTTACAGGGCGATAATGTCCAGTGACGTATATTGCTGTGTCATAACCTGTTTTAGGGGGCTGCAAATTAGATCGGAATTTCGTAAAAACATAGCAATCGGATACAACCGACCCGGTGCTCGTGTGTTCTAAACCCTATTTAAACGAAGCTGTTTTTCTTTTAAATTGACATGGTCTCGTAATGGATAAGAGGACTTGCTCTTAAACTTCCTGTGCGTTGATGATCGTTTCCTACACCGGTCAGTTGGATTTAATCGTTGACTTCTCGTTCAGAAAGAAATTGCTAACTACTGAACGTAAACTTGTCTAATAAATTAGCTCGGGGTTGGACGCAACGTCCTGCAAATGAAATTATATGGGAAGTAAAACCGGCCGGCAGATCTTGACCACATCGCCCATCGAGTACTGCAGTGGCTAGCACGCTTGACTACCGGCTCGGGGTCCATGTGATCGAAACCCCATCGCAGCCAGGGTGTTTTTCTTGTTACATTGACTCGCTCTTCCAAGTCTACCCAGTCTAAGTTGTGAACCAGGACATGTTTTGGGAAATAAAAGCGGCCGCTGGTATATTGTCTACATATGTGTGTCATATTGTGTATTTGGCTGAGTCGTTGGGATATTGGGTGGGTGGGTGGGTGGAGGATGTATGGGTGGGTGAATGTGTGTGGGGGTGGGGTATGTGTGTGTGTGGTAGTGGAGATGTGTGTATGGGGGATGTGTGGGTGGGGATGGGTGGGTGGGGGATATATGTATGCCTGGGGTGTGTGCGTAGGTGGGGGGATGGTTGTGTGTGGTGGTTGGTGGGGGATGTGTGGGTGGGTGGGGGATATGTCTCATAACATGGTATGCATTGTTTATGTTTACAACATTCATTTGACAATGTTTTTTTTCCTATGTAAATGCATCATGCACTATTGATGAACGAAAGATGAGTGACTGGAAGGGCCGAATGTAAGACAGGCCTGCGTGCCCAATTTGTAACCCTTCTAAAATAAAGATCAATCAATCAACCAATCAATCAATAAATCAATCAATCAATCATCACTCATCGAGTACTGACTGGTCTTCAACACTGAGCAGTTACCACCATATACCCAACACATGACAACGTGTGGGAAAGGATGGCGTACTTCACTTATAGGATTCTCTTCGCTCCCGCAAACTGTTTCCGAAAAACTTCTCGATATTAAGTAAGATTGTTCGCGTCCGGTACATCCTTATGGAGATCATCTGCCACAACCTACACCCATCTTCTCTTTAGCCTTCCTCTTCCCCTCTTCATCTGCTTATACCCCTCCATTATCGTTCTCTTCAAATTTAAATGACGGCTCAAGTGACGAACACAGTTCGTCTTTTTTCTATACGATTTCAACTGTAAAGGAAAATACTACCGTTAGGGGTCTGAAGGGGGTTATAGTCTTTTAAATATTTTACTAATGTGTGTATTAGTGTGTGTGTGTGTGTGTGTGTGTGTGTGTGTGTGTGTGTGTGTGTGTGTGTGTGTGTGTGTGTGTGTGTGTGTGTGTGTGTGTGTGTGTGTGTGTGTGTGTGTGTGTGTGTGTGTGTGTGTGTGTGTGTGTGTGTGTGTGTGTGTGTGTGTGTGTGTGTGGGGGCTGCCACTCATCATCATCATCATCAAGTGCCATGCCGGCTGGCGTAGGCGTTCATGACACTCGACATAATCTCGGTCTTTGGTTTTCTGGATCAACTCCACTGTTGATATACCTCCATGCCACCGTCGCAATTCATCCAGCATCATTTCTCTTGGTCTACCTCTGCCTATCTTTTCCTCGATCTTTCCAGTTGTCACGATGTTCGCCAATGCTTCGCTTCTCATCACATGACATGAAATGTATTATGCCATGCAGTCTTGGGAAGATAATGTGGTGGTTTCCTCTTACCTTCCACGTCCACATGGAGTTCTGTAACCTCAGCTTTTGACAGTCCTTTCCGGCTGTCATGACAAGTGAGTGCCCTGCTCTGCTCGGCTGCAGAGCTGCCCAATTATCTAGGTGGTTACACGGACTGGTGTGTGTGTGTGTGTGTATGTGTGTGTGTGTTAACCTGGTTGTAGTAAGTCGGATGTTTTGGCCAAGGATCTTAACAGATCGCCGACCTATCCGCCATATTGGACCGGAATGTCTCCATACATTACGAAATACTCTATAGTTCTAATTAAATAACTTCATCTTAGTATTTATTACGGTTCTCGTGTGTGTGTGTGTGTGTGTGCGTGCGTGCGTGCGTGCGTGCGTGCGTGCGTGCGTACGTGCGTGCGTGCGTGCGTGCGGGCGGGCGCGCGCGTGTGTGTGTTGAACAAATTAGGAAGACCTTTGAAACCAGGAAGGCGTGGTTTCAGAGGCAGATCGGAATTGTGAGGTAAGTATGAACATTTTTTCCGAATTCTCATTTTCTCTTCATTGCTTTCATTTTTTCATCCTTTTGTTCTTCTCGTCCTGTCGTCACCTTTTGATGTAGTCACAGGAGATCTCCTTGATTATATGTTGTGCTGGTGAATGTGTTTGTTTGCTTGTTTGCTTGCTTGTGTTCGTTGGCTTGAGCTCCAACGCGAAGTCCTGTATGTCGGATGAAGGCATCCTGTTGTCCAACATCAGTGTGATGTCATACAGGACCTGAGGTTTCGTGATTATCCGTTGTTCCATGTCTGGCTTATTGGTGTCCAGACTGGTGGTCCCTCGCCGTACAGGCAGACACTCTCCGACTTCGGAGGAATCGGTGATCCTACTGACTTTAGCCTGGACCCCGAAGGGACCTGTTGCCCAGGACGCTCGACGAGGACGCGTCAATAGGTCTTGGCCAGTATATAACCCGGCCCTGGTGCCTTGGAAACACCTCTGCGTCCCTGTTTGCTGATGAAGGCTAATCTCCGCAACGTCCTGTATGTGTCGTAAATCTGTTATGTTAAGCTGCACTACTTTGTGTCATTTTATGTTGCTTACAGAGGCGAGTATTGCGAATACCTTGGACTGTCAGAATAACTAAGCATCGACTATCTGGACGAGTCACGGTACCCTAACTGGCCGCGGGAACACCAGCTTCTTTTCACCGGCGTTTTGCTTCTGTCCTCACAGAAATCAGCCGCAGATCACTCTTACGAAGATCTTCTTGCGTTGATTTCTGTGATATGAGCGTCTGCAGTTCAGAAATCAATGGAAACTAACGGACGTAACAATTGCCTAGTAAATCTAAACAGCCGTATAATGCTGGGCTTGATTGCGTTGTCTTACAAAGGACATGCATTTTAAAGAAGTTTGTCAAGGTCACTTCCAAAACACAGGGATAACTCTGTAAGTTATCCAATATAATCTAATAAATTAAAGCAGGGAAAATCTCACAACAATGTACAAACCCCGTAGCACCGGCCAGAATTCAAATGTGTGTTTATACATATTCCTGCATCCATTTATCCAATGCGATAGATACATAAATGGATTAGCCAACAGGCACAAATTGGAAACGGAACACTGACCGGAAGAGGGACTTTGGGTAAGAAAGGAAAATCATGATTGCCCACGTTTATTGACTTAGCGCATGATGATGGTGCTGAGGGAAATGATACTTCCCAATTAAAAAATTGTCAATATTTCAGCTTGGAATCTGTTCTCTCGTTTGGTTCCCGAAATAGCTCACATCACGCGAGAAATTTTTCCTGTTTCCTGCACGTGAGCAAACAACTTTAAATACCGCGGTGGAGTGACAAGATGACGTAACTCTAAGGGCGACACTCGTTTTTTGAGGACCTGGAGGGAGGAATCTGGGCGGAATTAGGGTCACGGAATTAGTCTCAAGTTCACTGTATTACATGCCAGACAGTGGCAAGTTCAGGCGGGAATATAAGCACATTATTGTTCGATTTGGTGGGGGAGAGTACAGATTTGGATTGCAGACGTTGCGCAAGTTGAGTTGCAGACGTTGCAAAAGTTGAGTTGTAGACGTTGTAAAAGTTGGGTTGCAGACGTAGTGAAAGATAGGTTGAAGATGTGAAAGATGGGTTGCAGACGCTGTAAAAGATTGGCTGCAGGCGTAGTGAAAGATGGGTTGAAGATGTGAATGATGGGTTCCGGATGTAGTAAAAGATTGGCTGCAGGCGAAGGGAAAGATAGGTTGCAGACGTAGTAAAAGATGGGTTGCAGAAGTGAAAGATGGGTTGCAGATGTTAAAGATGGGTTGCAGATGTTAAAGATGGGTTGCAGATGTTAAAGATGGGTTGCAAATATGAAATATTGGTTGTAGACGTAGTGACAGATGGATTGCATTTTGTAATCCACACCCAGCTACAATCAAATTATAATCCACATCCAACTACAATCAGATCCAAACCCACACCCAGCTACAGCCAGCAAGCACGTTCCATCACTGTAGTTTGGCCAACATTGGAGGCGGCATCGACAAGGCAGGCGTGTCGCATTTGAAATTATGTCTCTCTGAAGTCGGGTGTGTCGCACGGAAGACTCAAATATAATAACCAGGCGGAAATGGACTCAGTGATATACCAAGATCCGTTTGTTTGAGAGAGAGAGAGAGACAGCGAGAGAGAGAGAGAGAGAGAGAGAGAGAGAGAGAGAGAGAGAGAGAGAGAGAAATCCGTTTGTTTCAGAGAGAGAGAGAGGGGGAGGGGGGAATAGAGAGAGATAGCAAGTGTGTTTGTGTGTGTAAGTGAATGAGTGTGTGTGTTTGTGTTTGTGTATGCGCGCGCGCGCGTGTATGTGTGTTGTGTGTGTACAAATTAGAAATATAAATTAATCGATTTCTACCTTTGCGGAAAAGCCAGACGTGAATGTAATGTCATTGAAACTGGAAGTTAGAAAAGGATTTCTTGCAAGTTAAAAGTCGCTTAAAAGTCGACAAGGTCGACTTCATGGCACCTTGTTTTATCCCATATGGCTCGGTCTCTTTCCGCAGCGTGGAAAGCGTCGCACACAGCACGAACTCCGTAGCGCTACGTCTTGCAAGTTACACAGAACCAGTTCAAACGTATGGCTGCGAATCTTGGACAATAAGCCATTACCCATACCCCTGTGATAGCCTTTACGACATGCTCAAGAGGTCTGTTGTGTTACTATTAATGGCTTAACAATGGGAGATACCTAGACTTGTTTGTATATTTATTACATTGTCATGTTTGTCTTTAGATCTGTCGTCTTCGTGACGAAGGGGTTACGGGCGCAGTTTGTAATCCCGTATACCCGCGTTTGAAATACAGCTGCGGTCGATTTGGCAGCAGACCACCTTGTGTTGGTTTTTTTACGAAATGGTATGGGTGTCGGTCGTTCAGAAAGCCATGGCAAACTACTGAACGTAAACGTGCCAAGAGATCGCAACTGCAAAAAATGCTGGTGTTGACTGCGATGTCCTGTAAAGGATATGAAAATTTAGATCGTTCCTGGGGAAGTGTCACAGAATACTGACAGGTTAACGATCCCATGATATATCAAAATAAAAAAAATTGCTTATATGGAAAGTTATTGACCTTTAGATCAGGAAAACAAGCGATCGCTTATTGACTCCAAGATCAAAACAGATGCCGCGTGTTTGTTGGGAGACAGGCGACAGAAAACGACGATCTTAGACCCTTTGAACACCGGAGAGAGAATCATGATAAAACAATTTCACAAACCTTTGAAATGGGAAACCGAGAGTCACGATCACGCCGTTTCACAACCCTTTGAACAACGAAGACGTAGATACGATAAAAACTATCAGATGTCTTTTGAAGTAACGGAAAAGAATATCTGTGGTCCGAAGAAACGAGTGGATAATCATTGATGTCCCGAAATTACCGTTTATCAAAGGAGAATTTCGGTTGTTGTTGTAGAAAGATAAAAAGACAGGACAGAGGACAGGGGGAAAATTGGTGGAATAGGCCAGTATAGTCGTACAGAGCCAGAGTATAAATAGTCTGGATATTATAGTTAATTTAGTGTGCTACAAGTCTTCCACGAGAGAAAGTGGTGATTTATTCTTGAGCTATTATGGAAAGGGATGTACAGTGTTTCAAGTTGTATGAAACCGACGAGCATTTGTATTGATGTGCAATAGTATTCCCGATTCAGCCGAGGATAGTTACAAGTTAGTTATGGTGTAGAGTAGAACTCTAGCATAGTGTATTTTAGTGTGTGATCGTAATATTGAGTGTCGGCCGAATTTAGCTGAGAAGTAACTTAGTGGATGGAGTAAGGTGTCAGGGCACTCGATAGTATGAGTACTAGTATAATAGAGGATAGGTCTATGATAGGAGATTCTAGTGTAGGTGGCTACTAGGATTTCTAAAGTTCCCTATGACTTTTCCTTCTTTTACCTTGTCTTAAGTTATGTGAAGAACTACTATACCTTAGGTCAGAGATCATTTCTCTGAATCTATAGAAGGTATAACTGATAATGGCCACTAGCCTACTCTCACTTCTAATAAGTCTGAGTTATGTTGATCTCACAAGGTACTGTATATTCGACAGGTTACCCGGAACTCCACGGAACTCCACGAAACTCCACTGAACTCCATTGAACTCAGTTGAATTCCATTACACTGGAAATTGTAATAGCTACACCCATAAAAAGAAGGACATTACCAGAGTTGGGTGCATTGATCAATATCCTCAAGATTTAAGTCTTGTATCAACCCTAAGGTCAACCAGTTCTAAAAGTAACGGCATAATAAGTCTGTCCTGATAGGATACTGACAGCAAAATATATGTCAACTCCACATAGAACGGACTAGCAATATGGTTCACATGACCATAAGATAAATACAAAAAAAACTTTAATACCAGAACTTTTCTTCTGAGGAATAGAACATTCTTGGACTTTAATACAAACAGTTTGTCAGTGTAATATATACGCAGGGTTGTGATTAGTCCTACATCCATAGACAATAAGTCATTAACTATATCGGATGTGTAAACCTTCCCTGGATTTAAAAAAAAAATAATATTCATAATATTGGATATGTCACCCGGAAAGACATTACATATAAAAAAAAAACACGCTGTTGTGAAAATACATTTTATTTCAAAAGTCAAGGATATTGTGAAGACATCATCATCATCAGTCAGAGAGAAACTACACTGGGTGAGAGTAAAACAGTTCTGTGCTGTGGTGACAATATAAGGCCGTTGCGTGATGAAAATGTGACGTGGATCTTAGAGTGTCACTCTTATCTCACCTACACGATAGAACACACCAACAACGTCTTTGCATACACTCTATACACACCCGTGACACTTTTTATTCAATAAATAATGTTAGTATTTATTGGAGGACAGTGTTGTGTGGGTATGTTCTGAAGGAAAGTGAAGAGGGGTATGGCATTGCGATAATAGAGAGAGAGAGATAGTGAATAAAAGACCGGAACGGGGGTGTGTAGACAAAGGTCTGGCAATAGACCCAACTTTGGAAAAAGGGAAGTTGAAGTGTGCTTGTTGATTTTATTGTCCCCCCAGAGACGACAAGCGACAGGAAGTTATTATAATCGAAACGTCGGTTCTCACCTTTTTTTTACCATATGCTCAGAACATCATAACCATGGAAGCTAAATTTAATTGCACATACTAGAACAAGTCTAGAAATCTGCATAAACCGTGATTTGCAGGTCTACTTACGTTATAAACATTAGGGCGACAAGTACAGAACCGTAAAATTTAGAGGGAAAAACAATATCAAGTAACTGGTTCTTGTATTAATTTTTTTTTTTTTCCGCGTTTCCATCCTGTTTCAGGATATTGCGGTCAACATCAGCATCTTTCAGCTGTATGTTGATTCCTAGGCTAGATTACGCTCATCAGCACGCCACGACTTTCTGAGCGACCGGCTCCATACTCTCATAAGTCACTTTTGCGATTCGAACCACTGCTAATTCTCGTCGCGTCACGTGACGAGAGTATTCGGGGTTAGCGGAGAAAGCTGCTAACCCCTCGGCCACGGAGCCGGCTTCTTGTATTAATGCGATCTTGAAATAATCTTAATTCCCCCCTCCCTGGAAACCCTAAAATTCCCCCCTGGGGGGGGGGGGAATTCTCCACCGGTTGAGAACCACTGCCGTAGTATGCTTATTTTAATGTTATTATTATTATAACTTTTTTTTAGGTGGGGGGGGGGGGATATTGTCACTGAATGCCCCCCCCCTCCCCGTGATTTACATTTGCCGTAGTGGAGTTCGTTGTGCAGTATGAACACAGTGAATGTGTTTAGTATCCCTCACTTATTCGCAAGAGTTTCACATACCTGCCTGCTTTTATTTCCTTTTGTTATATCCTCCCGCAGTTGTTCCTTCTCTTGTCTACTGAGTTAAGTGCTTTGTCCAATACTAAAAAAACATGTCTGCATATCTTTTATAGGACATCGCTGTCAACATCAGCATCTTTCAGCTGATTGTTGATTTCATGGCAAGATGACGTTCAGTAGTTTGCCATTGTTTTCTGAGCGGCTGGCTCACATACCCCGTAAGTTACCGACGCGATTCGAACCACTGCTGATTCTCACTGTCGTCACGTTACTTACGAGAGTATACGAGATTACGGAGAAAAGTCGCTAACCTCTAGGCCAGGAAGCCGGCTGTCCAATACTATGAACTGTGAATTTCTTTTCAAATGTCTTTTGTTTATGTCCACGCCAGCTGTGTTTTGAAATGCCGCTTCAAAATATGGCTGACGGCTAGTTGCCGGCGCTAAGGCGGAAGCCTTAGGCGATGATGCGTGTGCTGATACTTGTTTGTCCGGACTGCATATTCAAATGAAGGACGGCTTATTATCGGTGCACTTGTGATTTGATCTTGTCGACGCTACTGTTTCCTTCACGAGTTTACACGGGACAATGATACGCATTTCGTGTGGTTTTAGCGACGACGATGACGACGGGGAGGAGACGACTACTACTATACATGTCCTGATACTGAAAGATTCTAACATTGCGACACGCTGCCAGGGCGGAGTCTTGTACGGCCTACACCGGCATGTCATGGATTTTGTTTTAAAGCGCTGGTCTTCACATAGAACCATCTTTCGCTTCGGGCTGATCGAAAAGACTAAGCACCGGAGCCAATACCCATAGGTCAGAGGAGCAGAGTTTTGACGTCAACTAACGTCCCTGAGAATATTGTTTGCGCATGGATTCAAACGCAGTTCTTTTCGGACCAGAGGTGGGCACCGTAGTCAAAGCCACTTCAATCATTGTATGTGTTGGCATTGGCGTGTTCGCGATAGATGGGAATCTATGTAATAGATATGAAATATGTGATATGTTTGTATGTATGTCTGTGGGTAACTGAATGTAAATGTGTGTACTCAAGGACATGCGTATGTGTGCGTGTATGCCTCTGCGCTATTGAGTGTGTATGTATGCTTGTAACTGCTCACGTATGTGTATATATGAATGTATGTACTCAAGTGTGTGTTTGTGCATGTATGTTTGTCCATATGTCTGTCTGCCTGTACGTACTACATAATCACGCATGCATGCACACACGCATCTATGGTAGGCTGGCAGGTAGGTAGGTAGGTAGGTAGGTAGGTAGGTAGGTAGGCAGGCAGGTAGGTAGGTAGGTAGGTAGGTATGTAGGCAGGTAGGTAGGTAGGTAGGTAGGTAGGTAGGTAGGTAGGTAGGTAGGTAGGTAGGTAGGTAGTAGGTAGGTAAATGTAGGTCTGTCTGTATGGATGAATGGATGGATAGATGGATGTATGCATTAGTGGATGGATGGATGAGTTGACGGATGTGTTAGTGGATGGATGGTCGCAGTAACCTCAGCAGAAACTTACCTCAAACATTAAACTCCATACGACATTCTCCATTTGTTTATGAATCCCTCACAACAGAGCGCACAAAGCGTACAACCTACATCTAAATTGAATGACAAGCAACGGTGACCACCAATGGGAACATCCCCACATGAGGTCGTGAGCTTTAATCACCAGATCAAGTTTCAAAATAAAGTGATACAAGCTCGACGGAAAACATTTCACCACACAGCCGGTTACCGCACTCGTCATTCCGCCTCGAGCACTCGACACAGATCCGTTTCTCGTGACAAGAGCAGACGTTTTCTGCTTGTGCTCGAGCCTGTTGACGTATCATCTTTACACCGACTGTGGAATATATTACTTCTAGATTTGATCTGCTGCATTTCAGAAAATGAAAATTATCTTGTGCAATACGTCATTATTATTGAATGTAAATACACGTAGGGGTGAGGGGGTGGGGGTGACATTGTCAAATTATTAATGTTGTAAACATAAACAATGCATACTACCGTGTTATGAGAAGCCGTTTTGCTGTATGGCAGTGAATCTTGGAATGTAACTGAACAAATTAGGAAGAACTTGGAAGCAACAGAGATGTGCTTCCTGAAACGAATATTGCGAATTCCTTGGACTGCAAGGGTAACTAACAACGATTGCCTGAGGAAGGCTAGTGGAACTAGAACATTATATACAGCTATAAGAAAGAGACAATTCGCATTTCTTGGTCATGTGATGAGAAGACATGCATTGGAAAACATCGTGACAACTGGAAAGATCAAGGAGAAGAAGTACAGAGGCAGACACGGACAAAATGATGCTGGATAGACTGAAACGGTCACATGGAGTAATATCATCAGCAGAGATGATACAGAACACCAAAGGCCGAGATCTGTGGAGAGACATGAACGCCTACGCCAGCTGGCAGGGCACGTGGTGAAGATAAAATGGGATCGTGTGTTACTGGAGCTCCAGTCAGTAAGTAAAGAACAGAAACAATGTAAACCGCCTGAACATGTTGTAGGAGGCGACGAAGGAGAGTTGGTTTGAGACTGGTTATATCGTGAATGGGTCAATTGTTCTTGCCTGAACGGTAATCGTTGGCAGACACACCTCAACGAGGCTGTTTGTGTTGTACGTGGCAATGGGGAGTTGAGATACACAAATGTACTGTTTTGTCATGTGCTTCTGTAGGTTTCTCTACTGTTTGATTTCAAGAGGAAGCAAAATTATGCAAAACACTGACCCGTCACACCACAGTATCAGAAATGATTGGCAGCAGACAAGACAAACTGTGCTACACGACATGGACTGTAAGAAGATTTGCAGCACACGAGACAGAAGGCTGTGGACAGACATGATCACCAACGTTACATGACATGGACTGTAAGAGGACAGACAGCGCGGGAGACAGAAGGCTGTGGACAAACATGATCACCAACGTTACATGACATGGACTGTAAGGAAATTGGCAGCACACGAGACAGAAGGCTGTGGACAGACATGATTACCAACGCTACATGACATGGACTGTAAGAAGACAGACAGCGCGGGAGACAGAAAGCTGTGGACAAACATGATCACCAACGCCACACGGCACGGACTGTAAGAAGACGTTAACCCAACAACGGAAGTCAGAATACAAAGACCAGTGAGATCAGTATGGCCGACTGGATTAGATCACTCAATCATAAACATCCGGTGTGCTGATACCGAGGTAGCGAGTTCAGCACCCTCACCGGTCAGTTGGACTAAAATGTTGACTTCTTGTCCTTGAATTGGGGACGTAAATTACAAGTACCTTTGTCAGAATCTCGAATGTCTCCAACCGAGATGCAGGAACATCGTTACGCCCGCCAGGCGAATAGTCCCCAACCGGGATGCAGTAACATCGTTACGCCCGCCAGGCGAGTATTAGTTACCTGCCCGCAGGTTGCTGGCTGACGCGATAGCCAGCGGTCAGGCAAGGACAAAGCAAGACGCACGCACTCCTCGTGAAGCCAATCCACAGAGGGCAAGCGCTTTGCGAGAAACAGACAGGCAGCTTGGGTGCTCGGACCAGACAGGACGTGTGGGTAGAGAAAGGCTTTGTGTAGTTCTGTGCCCGAAAGTCGAGTGCTTGTACATCTTGTGAGATAGACTGTAAAGCTGTGGGTTGTCTGTAAGTGTATTGATGCATTGTATATGTATTGTAATGATCATCACATGCCAAACTAGATCGTATTGCATGTGACTTGTAAATAAATCCATTGAACTTCGTGTCGTTGTGTCTCAAGTCCAATCATGTTGTACTTGTACTTGTCTCACATGTGTTAGGTATAACGAGCCAGATTTAAGACCCTGACAACCTTTGAAGCTAGAGTGGGTTTGCCTAATGTCGAGAGACATCGGTAATAGGGAAAGCTAATCCACACGCAAAAATCAGTCCAGCGCACTTAAACTAGTAGCATGTGTATGGACTACGCCTGAGTTTAAAACGAGCGAACAAAACCCACAAACAAAAAATACAAAGAATATGCATGTTTCCTGTTGCAATATACGAGTGCCAAACACAACGAACGAAGGGAGACTTGTAAACAGATGAAGAAGAAGATTACAGATATAGAGAAATATTACATTCAATGCATACAGAGAGCCGAAAGAGATAGCCAAGGATAGCACAGCTTGGTGCGGATTGGTTTACACTTTACAGCCTAAGAAGCTTCATTGGGAGATTTAAAAAAAAGAAAGAAATAGGTTTAAAAGCGAGAGAAACGGATTTCATGGCACCGGTTTTATCTCATATGGCTCATGATACCACAACATGTAGCTTAAGAATGGAGGTGGAGGCGGTCACTGCAGCTTTCCGCTGGATCGAGAATACAATACACACACACTTCGTGATTGTAACTGACTCAGAAAGCGTGCTGAGGAAGGTGAGGACAGGCATGCTTCGTGCAGAGTGGCTTGCTTCGCTTCGGAGATCACGTGTGGCAAGCATCGTCTATATCTTTTCTCCGGGGCATGCCGGTGTGCTGGGGAATGAACAGGCGGACAAATTGGCTGGCTCTGCAAAACTTGGTGGAGTATTGATACATGACAAGGCAGACGTGGTTGCGGCCTTGTGGGAGCACGTGTACACCTCGGAGGAGCAAATGGATTACCATGGTCTGGCAAGAATGAGGCAGCGAGGAGTGACGAGGGGATCTGGCCGACGCTCGGCGCTCGGAGGAAAGGCGAGACGGACATATAATCAGATTGCTACTGGTACTATTGGTGTTGGAACTCTTCGCTGGCTGCTGACAATGGGGACGGATCGCTTATGGGAATGCCCCGAATGCTGTGATGTCGGTTCCTAGATCAATCAATCAATCAATCAATCAATCAATCAATCAATCAACCAATCTCATATGGCTCGGTCTCTTTCCGCAGAGCGGCCTGCGGAAAGCTACGCACAAAGCACGAACTCCGTGGCTCCAGCGACAAGACTCTCAGGAGTCTCTGAGAAAATGGTACTCGTGAGCTGAACGATGTAGAGCGGTATGGAACCCACAACCTTCGAAACGTGAGACAGGTGATGTGACAACAACGCCACGGAGTCTCCCTAGGTGTATACAGGAAAGACAAACAGATAACACGGTTTGGCGCTGGTTGGTTTATGATTATGCTTCTTTGGAAGATTTTTCTAAAGGGGTTTTTAAGGCGAGATAATTGATTTCATTCCACCGGGTTTTATCCCATATGGCTCAAGCGTCTCACACAGCACGAACTCCGTAGCTCCAGCGACGAACCTCATGATGTCTTCAAGAAACCTGACTCATTAACAGAATAACATAGCCGAAAGTTAACCTAAAACCTTCGCAGTCATCTTAATCACAGCGCCACGGAGTCCCCTTGGCAAGTAAAAGACAGAAAAACAAAACAGATACCCAACCATTCACGTTAACATCCAGTTTTCTTTTTCTGTTTATCAAGAAAAGAACAAAGAAACTCCCTTTTTGTCTATTTATTTGTTGTTGTTTTTTCCTTCTCCCAGAAGCAGTCTTTGTTTGACTGCGGTCACGCGTGATTTAAATACGGCCACGCATGAGTGAATCCAGGCGAATACAAAAGGTGCGATTTTGTCAGGATCAGCGAAGCGATGACCTGTATCAGTGGTGACAAATTTTAATAAATATCCCGCAGGTATTTGTTGGATCACTTCAACTTGGTGAATTGTTGGGAGATTCTACATAATTGATCACCAGCGCTTTTACGCAGTTTGTCATTGATTCAGCCGTGAGATGATCTCCTGGAATTATATGTTCAAAGGCATTGCGGAAGAGGCAAGGGGAAAGGATCATTGCAAGCGCAGACATTATAGATTGATTATGCTTTTGATAGTCATCATGGCAACCTAGTAGATGATAGTTTGGTGATATACATGATAATTTGATGACAGAAATGATAGTTTGATATTATACATGTTAATTTGATTATATACATGATAGTTTGATATTATACATAATACCTTTTAAATATACATGATAGTTTGATGATATATATGATAGATTGACGATATAAATGATAGTTTACTTATATAGATAATGGTTCAATGATATACATAAATTGGCACCTTTCCGTCTTGACAGACGATAGTTTGGTACATTGTGCTTCAATAAGGCTAAATAACTACGACCCATGGCGGTGGCGAGTGTGGCTGGTAAGGCCAATTCTTGCTGCAAATGTTTGCCCACAGTAGATGCATGTGAAAACATGGTCATTTCCACCATTTTGCACCATCTTACGTCTCTCACGCTCTGTGTGTGCTTTATCTGCAATCATTTTCTCCTTTGTCTTTATTCCATTTCTGATAGTTGCCCTCCATGCAACACGTTCAGCGGCGACTTGCTCCCAGTGTGCATTATCAATGCCTGTATCAATCATGTCACGCTTACACACATCTTTGTATCGTAGTATAGGCCGACCCTGAGATCTCCTACCCGTCTGTAATTCACAAAAAAAGATGTCCTTTGGTATTCTACCATCATCCATCCTCCTAACATGTTCTATCCATCTAAGTCTACGAAGACTGAGCATGGCATACACCGTCACACAACCTGATCTTTCCAATACTTCAGTATTTGTGATTTTGTCTTGCCACTTAATACCAAGTATTCTTCGCAGACACCGCATATGAAAGCTGTTTAAACGTTTCTCTTGGCGTGAGTAAGTTGTCCAGGTTTCACTGCCATAAAGAAGAGTACTAAGGACACAGGCTTGGTAGACGAGGACTTTTGTTTTGGCAGTAAGCTTCCTGTTCTCCCTGACTCTTTTTGCTAACATGTTCATTGTTGTTGCTGCCTTGCCAATCCTGATGTTGATTTCCTGATCGAGGGATAATTTGCTATTTACCTCTGTTCCTAGATATGTAAAATGGTCTACTATCTCCAGTTCGGCGTCGTCAATAAAGATTGATGGTACACCATGTGCACCTTGTGACATAATCTGTGTCTTCTTTTTGTTAATTGTTAAACCAAATTCAGAACAAGCATTGGAGAATGCAGATAGTAGATGTAATTCTTCCTCAGAGTGGGTCGTAATCGCAGCATCATCCGCAAAAAGCAAATCTCTTATTAGTACCCTCCTAATTTTGGTCTTGGCCTTCAATCTCTGAGCATTATAGAGGCCACCATCTGAGCGTGAGTGAATGTATATACCGTCATCCTGATCACGAAAGGCATATTTCAGTAGAAGTGAAAAATATATCCCAAAGAGCGTGGGGGATAGTACACAACCTTGCTTAACTCCACTCTTGATTTCAAACTCTTCTGAAGTTGCACCATCAAACTTGCTTATACCCTTCATGCCTGTGTCAGGGATGGAGTTATTGCCTCTCCATAGCACAAAGCCTGGGCTAAAATACAGAGACAATGTGTTGTCCATGCAGCATGATCCCTCTCTCGGTCTGCCTAGTTCACTCCAGAGGAAAGTTGACTCCTATACATCTGGAACAAGACAAGCTGCAGAAGCTGCCGGATCAGCAAAGCAATGCTCTAACTGTCCGCCTGTCGGAGCTTCGATCCTAGACCAGCTGCCAACCAAGGCTTAGGGCCTGGTCTGCCCTGCCATGACTATTTTGTCTTTGGGTTGCATTTCCTCGCACCAGGATAAAGCTTGTACCCTCCCAATTGCGCTCTTCCCCCCGAAGCCGTTGGCACAATGTGGGGTGTCGGGTTTGGTAAGCGTCACCCAACATTCGGCGCTGACAGAAAGCAGGTAGTACCGTCTACTGTCATACGGTAGCTCAGTCATTTCTGACTAAGACCTGACTTTCATGATATACATAATAGTTTAATTATATATGTGATAGTTTGATGATACGCATGATATTTTAATTATATTAATGCTAGTTTTATGATATACATGATAGCTTAATGATATACATGATAGTTTAATTATATACATGATAGTTTGATGACCAACGTGATAGTTTAATGATATATATGATAGATTGAAGATATAAATGATAGTTTACTTATATAGATAATGGTTCAATGATGTGCATGATAGTTTAATTATATATGTGATAGTTTGATGATACGCATGATATTTTAATTATATTAATGCTAGTTTTATTATATACATGATAGCTTAATGATATACATGATAGTTTATTATATACATGATAGTTTAATTATAAACATGATAGCTTGATGACCTACGTGATAGTTTAATGATATATATTATGGTTTATGGTATGCATGATAGTTAATTATATAATGATAGTGTTTCATGATATAAATAATAGTCTAATGATATACATGATAGTTTGATTATATGCATGATAGTTTAATAATGTTTATGATATTTTGACGATATGCATGATAGTGTGGTGATATATATGATGATTTCATTATATACATGATAGTTTAATTATATACATGATAGTTTGATGATATACAGGATAGTTTGATGATATACACGATACCATTTAGACATATATGATTTGTTGATAGACGAATATCATCAGCAGGGTTGATCCAGAAAACCAACGACCGAGATCTCTTAGAGACATGGACGTCTACGCCAACTTACAGCTCACATGATGATGATGATGATGATGATGATGATGATGATGATGATGATGATGATGATGATGATGATGTTGATGATGATGATGTATGTTATAATTTCACCTACAATGAACCAGAATGCACAAGAAATTATTCAGGTCATCTATGTGAGCAATTCATTAATGCCAAAACGCACAGTGCAAATTGAAGGTGATTTGCCTAAATAGCTAACTGGAAAATGACGTGGTAAGAGGTTTTCTTTGCAAATTGCTGAAGCCGCTCTGTGTCATTATGAAGCAAATCTACGTGTGGTAAATTCTTGGATAGAAAGTGAATGCCCGTAAAAGCAATTATTGTTAATGTGTATTATGTATGTTTTCTCCCAGAAGAATGCTGAAAATTAATTGGACAGCCAAAGTAAATAATTCTCTGCATTTTGAGGGGCGGTAAATAGCAAAGACAACATATCACAAACATTAGATAGAAGCAGTTGTTATTTTTTGGCTATACGATGAGCAGACAAAAACTGGAACTTGTGACAGCTGTGAAGATTTATGGGTAAAGAGACAGAGGAAGACAGCGAGAGAAAATTCTTGACAACCTTGTGTCATGGCCCGGAATGAATAGAATGACCTCTACCCCGTTTATCCTCAGAAGAGAAGTTATATTAGGGTCATCACTGGCTCAGATTAATAATCCTGTGACTGAGTCAGCCATAAATAGGATATTAATTTGTTTGTTTGTTTGTTTGTTTGTTTGTTTGTTTGTTTTGGTGCTCGTTCGCTTTGAAGTCAAGCGTAGTCAATTCACACTATTTCTAGTAGCACTGTACTGAATTTTTTGCGTGTGAATTAGCTTTCCCTGTTACCAGTTTCCCTCACCATTAGGTGAACCCACTCCGACTTCAGAAGTACTTGTAATTTACGTCCCCAAGTCAAGGACGAGAAGTCAACATTTTAGTCCAACTGTCCTATGTAGGGGGTGAATCTCTTTCTTACCTCGGCATCAGCACATCGGATGAGATGAGATGAGATGCTACACACATAATACATAATACAATCCACAGACGCAGGTTCAATATCCAAAGCGGAGTTGGGTCACAGAATTACCAACTGATCAAAGTTTATTTTTACGGATCTTCAGGGGCAAACAGATTTACCAGCAATCTCCACAGACTTCTCCAGTCAACATCCCAGATTTCCCCAACTAAACCTCAAACTTCATGAAACATCAAATTTGCAGTCCTTTCTCTTCGCCGAACAAATAAACGTTTTACAGTCTTGTAAAACCATTTAACGTAACGTCGAGTAAAATCTCCGGGGTTCAAATTCTATAAGACACCGCTAATGGCAGAACTCGACTTTCCTGGCGGCTTAATTCCAAGACAAATCTGAGTTTTACGTCAGAGCCGTAATGCGCCTAATGTAATCCTGCGCTGAATACCACTTCTACGCTACTCTTGTCTCTTTCAGTTCAGGCGTGGTTGTAGGCCTCTAAAAAGGTCATTTGATGGCGTGACTGGTGTTTTCCCATTTTAATACCAACGGCACTTGAAACGGTGCGCTATTTCGCTTAGTTACACCTTTAAGTATGTGTATGTTTTATTTTGTAATGCTTTCTTCTTTCTTCTCGGTCCTTTCCGTTACTCCATCATTACATCTTATTTTCTTTTACTTCTATTATTCTCTTTCGTTCCCTCTTCTAATTTCAATCTCCGTCTTTCTTTCTTCCTTGAGTCCTTTACTTCTACTACATTCTTCTTCTTCTCCCTCGTCTTCTTTGTCTCCTCCTCTACTGTCTCCCCCTTCTTCTTCTCCCTCGTCTTCTTTGTCTCCTCCTCTACTGTCTCCCCCTTCTTCTTCTCCCTCGTCTTCTTTGTCTCCTCCTCTACTGTCCTCTCCTCCTTCTTCTCCCTCGTCTTCTTTGTCTCCTCCTCTACTGTCTCCCCCTTCTTCTTCTCCCTCGTCTTCTTTGTCTCCTCCTCTACTGTCCTCTCCTCCTTCTTCTCCCTCGTCTTCTTTGTCTCCTCCTCTACTGTCTCACCCTTCTTCTTCTCCCTCGTCGTCGTCGTCGTTTTTTGTCAGACTTCCTAATTTCTTTCAGTTCCTTCCGCTTCTTTGTGCCTTCTTCTGTTTCTAACTTTTTTGTTTGTTTCATTCTCTTTCCTTTTATCCGCTGTCTTTGTTCGCTTTTCTTTCTCCTCATCTTCTAACCAAGACCCAGATCATGGAAACATATCAAAGTAAAAGCTGCCGACACTGGGCTCTGGGATGGAACTGTCATAACTGTCATTTACTGCCAACATAGTAGCTTGCGATGTATGACAGAGGGGTCTGTGAGCCTGAGGAATTAAGGCCGCCTGGCTAGCGCAGTCACCGCAAACTATGCAGGTTAGGATTTTCTTTTTGCCCCCGACAGAAAAATATCCCACACCTTACCGAGAGATCGAACCCTGTTCTCCCGAAGGAGAGTCCGGCGTTGTAGCCACTCGGCCGTAGAACCGCTCAATTTCTGGAGGACGTCAAGATCCCACATCTACGGAGTGTATCCTGTGTGATCCCCGGGGGCGGGGAAGTATGGTGGTTCCATACAAGCTCATGTAGCCTTTTAAACGCCCTCAGCCTCATTAGACATATGGTTTTACCCTCACAGTTTTATCAATCCGAAGGTGATTGTTGTCCACACAGGACTATCGATTTGAGCCAGTGATGGACCCTACTATAACTTCTCCTTGAGGTTGAACGGGGTAGGGGTAATGGTGAAATCGAAGAAGTTATTGGACATGTGGTGCTATGCATGTATTTTATAGACCAATCAGGTAGGAGGGGGTGTGGTCAGTATAACATCCGCCATCTTTACCTCCCACGACAGGGGTGTGTGACTCAATATACGAAACTGAGGCTAAGCAGCCATGCGCATGATGTGATGGCTTCCAGTGTGAGCCCAGTATCATAGCATCATGTATCGGCTTTTCTTTTATAGAAGCCTCAATGGATGGATGAAAATGCCCATATGCTGCACTTGCTTTCCCGTGAGGGCCGTCCGTGCGGCTATTTTGAACAGGCCTGTCGGGAAGTGAGGGGCATAAAACAACAGACAAATTTAAGTTCAAATTTAGTTACAAGCGTCATTCTTCCATTTTTGCAGTCAAGCGTCGTGGTGACGATTAGATGACGTTCCAGGGCCCGGTGGGTGGCAATGGATTGTGTCATTATGTGAGCTTGTGCAATGTCTTTGATCTCATCAATCCATTTTCTTCTCGGGCATCCTCATGCTTTTGTATCAAATATTCTTTGATATTGCGCCATTCCTGTTACTGGTGTTTAATTCTAAAAGAGACGACTAAATCATGTGAGCTTCTGTCCTTTCATTATATGTGGCACATTGTGTTCATCCCACTGTCTGTCTGATAGTATCATTTCTGTAGGTCAGCTGAATAAGAACGCATGTTCTTAAACATCCGGTGTGCTGATGCCGAGGTAAGGGGTTCAACCCCTACACCGGACAGTTGGACTAAAATGTTGACCTCTCGTCCTTCACTTTGGGACGTTAATTCCAAGTACTTCTAAAGTCGGAGTGGGTACATCTGATGGCGAGGGGCACTGTTAATAGGGAAAGCTAACCCAAACGCAAAATTCAGTGAAGCACTACTAGATGTAGTGTATGGACTACACTTGAGTTCAAAGCGAGCCAGCACAAAACAAAACACAAAAGAAAGCATTTTTTACTGGTCTCGGATTGTTAGGTTGGAGGTTTTTTTTTCCCCGGACGTGATTGCGTTGTGCCTGTTTACAACAGAGCTGCGTTCTTGCGCCGTTAGGCCGACACATACGACCACTGCGGGCATTTGTTGACCGGGTTTACCTTCCCGGGGGAAATGTGGGTTTTTAAAACAGTTTAGAGAATAATGGAATGGTGGAGGTTAGCGTGGCAGAACTATAAGACCGCTCGTTGTTAAACATCTTGTGCGCTGATGTCAATGTAGCGGGTTCAACCCCTACACCGTATAAAACAAAAAATTGTTGCGTATCCCTTACGGGACGTTGCAGTCAACACCAGCATTTTCAGCTGCTGTTGATGTACTAGGCAAGTGTTACGTTCAGTAGTTTGCCATTGCTTTCTGAACGACCGGCCCCTATACCTTTTCCGAAAAAAAACCAGCACCGCTGTGTTTCGAACCCGGGTATACGGGCTCACAAACCGCGTTCGCACTTAGCCACAGAGACAGGGTCCACCGTATAGGTGGACTAAAATGTTGACCTTTTGTCCTCAACTGGGAGACGTAAATTACAAGTACCTCAGAAGTCGCAGTATGTTCCCCTGATGGTGAGGGACACTGGTAACGGGGAAAGCTAATATCCACAAAAATGAGTCCAGTGCACTCCTTAGTAGTGACAACTAGTTGAAATAGTAGCACATGTATGGACTACGACTGAGTTCAAAGCTAATGAACGGATTTAACCCCTCCCCCCCCCCCTAAAAAAAAAAAAACATACTGAACATCTCTATATATGTCTTGCTTGTTACTTGAAAATAGCAGGGGTGATGACGGAATGGTTAGGACTGTGGGACTTGTTGTTGCAGTTTTTATTGCTGCTGTTGTTATTGTATTTGTTGTTTTTCTTTTTTTTCTGTTTTTGCTGTATTACTTTATAGTGGTGGTAGAGAATGCTGATGATAATCACCATGATGATGATGGTACTATGATAATAAATCATAATGATAGCGTTGATGACGGTGGTTTAATATCGATTACATAAAATAGACACACATAGTATTATTTGGCGCTCACAGAAGAAGGAGAAGGAAATAGAGATTAGAAGACGCACTAGACAACATCAATTGGAAAGCTATAATAGTTACCGACCGGGATCGAACCTGTCGCCTCCAAATGACGACGGCGCCTCGCTGCAGGAACAAGTATACTTCGACGCACGACAAACTAGACGCTGTATAATAAAGCATCGCACGCCAAATATATATTAATAATATACCGGATACTATACTTTTTTGTTGTATTAAGTAATGTAACAGTGCGCACTTGCTCATGTCTGGGGCAAGTGGAAAAACATATCAAGTGTCTCGAAACGGAGTACAAACTGACAGCAGGAGAAAGACATCCGGGGTCATCATCAGAGTGGGCCCTACCCAAGAGAGAGGTATGAAGGTAAAGGTCCGAAATATTCGAGGCAGGGGATGCCGTTTCTGAAGATCGGAACCTTACTGTCGCGATTGTTCCGCGGCGAGTTTTGATCACTGTAGTTATTTGTTTATGTGTTGAAGTTCTACACAGAGCATGTACTTTTGTATGGATGTGAAACGTGGACAATAAGCAAACAGGCTGAAACACTTCTGATGGCTGTGAAAATGTGGTTTCTGAAGGAAATGGAAAGAAACATCATGAGACAGAAAATCCAATGACCAGATCCTACAAGAAATAAATGAAAAAATGTAAACTGATGATGGAAATTAGACGTAGACAGTCAAACATTGTTTGGACACATTATGAGAAGAAATACATTGGAGAACTTGGTGATAACTGGCAAGATTGAGGGGAAACGAACAAGGGGAAGGCAGAGAAGTAAATACCTGGATGGCTTAGCCACGTGGTATGATCGAGACAAGAACACGGAGCTCATCCACGACTCTGGTGATCTCGTGTGATGGCGAAACATGACAGCCCACGTTTATCGGTATGACACTTGATGATGAGGATTTGTTTGTAATAGACAGCACAGGGTTTCCGTAGTTATGGTTATCACATCCGCCTAACACGCGAAAGGTCCTGGGTTCAAGCCCCAGCGGAAACGTTTATTTCCCCTGCAAAATAATAAATAAAATATCTTGTTTTCGTTTTCTTTGTTGTTGTTGTTGTGGTTTCATTGAATATTTTGGAAACTAAAGAAATGTCATAAGCACAAACAATCCGCTTAGCGAATCGTGGTGTGGGCTTATCTTCCGTGCGGAGATGAATGTCGGAAAATGAACTTATCCGGTGGCTTTTATTTTTTTTATTTTTCTTGGCGATAGCTCCATTTGAACTCAAACGTAGTCCATACACATTACTTTTAGTAGCACTTAGCTGAATTTTATGCGTCGATTAGCTTTTCCTATTACCAGTGTCCCACGCCATAAGGCGAACCCACTCCGACTTCAGAGGCACTTGCAATTTATATCCCCGGGTCAAGGATGAGAAGTCAACATTTTAGTCCACCTGCCCGGTGTAGGGCATGAGCACACCGGATGACTAAAAGCGCGCCTTTTTATACATTTGGCCATGCAGACCTTGCCATCCGGAGACTGTACGCGGAGGAGACGTTATTTTAGAACAATGTGCAGAATTGTGTGTCCATTGCGTTTGTGATTCAGTAAACTTGAGTCGTATGTTAGCTGCACTTTTTTTCTGGCACCTTGCCGTCTTGACAGGTGATAGTTTGCTACATTGTGCTTTAAAAATAACACAAACCCTGGGCTAAATTGTGCAGACCATGTGTTTCACGTGCAGCTTGGTCCTTCTCTCGGCCTGCCTAGTCTACTCCAGAGAAAAGGTAACTCCAATACATCTGGAACAAGACAAGCTGTCAAAGCTGCTGATCAGCAAAGCAATGCTCTAACTATCCGCCTGTCGGAGCTTCCATCCTAGATCAGTTGCCAACCAAGACTTAGGGCCTTGTGGGTCCTGCCACGACATTTAGTCTTTAGGTTGCATTTCTTCGCACCAAGAAAAGGCTTGTACCCTCCCAATTGCTCCCCTCCGCTTGAAGCCATTGTCACAATATGGGGATGTCGGGTTTGGTAAACGCCGCCCAATATTCATCGCTAACAGAAAGCAGGTTGTACTGTCTACCGTCATAAGGTATGGTAGCTCATTCATATCTGACTAAGACCCAACATTCGGCGCTAACAGAAAGCAGGTAGTACCGTCTACTGTCATACAGTAGCTCAGTCATATCTGACTAAACCCCAGCATTCGGCGCTAACAGAAAGCAAGTAGTACGGTCTACTGTCATACGGTAGCTCAGTCATGTCTGACTAAGACCCAACATTCGGCGCTAACAGAAAGCAAGTAGTACCGTCTACTGTCATACAGTAGCTCAGTCATATCTGACTAAGACCCAACATTCGGCGGTAACAGAAAGCAGGTAGTACTGTCTACTGTCATACGGTAGCTCAGTCATATCTGACTAAACCCCAGCATTCGGCGCTAACAGAAAGCAAGTAGTACGGTCTACTGTCATACGGTAGCTCAGTCATGTCTGACTAAGACCCAACATTCGGCGCTAACAGAAAGCAAGTAGTACGGTCTACTGTCATACGGTAGCTCAGTCATGTCTGACTAAGACCCAACATTCGGCGCTAACAGAAAGCAAGTAGTACGGTCTACTGTCATACGGTAGCTCAGTCATGTCTGACTAAGACCCAACATTCGGCGCTAACAGAAAGCAGGTAGTACCGTCTACTGTCATACAGTAGCTCAGTCATATCTGACTAAACCCCAGCATTCGGCGCTAACAGAAAGCAAGTAGTACGGTCTACTGTCATACGGTAGCTCAGTCATGTCTGACTAAGACCCAACATTCGGCGCTAACAGAAAGCAAGTAGTACGGTCTACTGTCATACGGTAGCTCATTCATATCTGACTAAGACCCAACATTCGGCGCTAACAGAAAGCAAGTAGTACGGTCTACTGTCATACGGTAGCTCATTCATATCTGACTAAGACCCAACATTCGGCGCTAACAGAAAGCAAGTAGTACCGTCTACTGTCATACGGTAGCTCAGTCATGTCTGACTAAACCCCAGCATTCGGCGCTAACAGAAAGCAAGTAGTACGGTCTACTGTCATACGGTAGCTCAGTCATGTCTGACTAAGACCCAACATTCGGCGCTAACAGAAAGCAGGTAGTACCGTCTACTGTCATACGGTAGCTCAGTCATGTCTGACTAAGACCCAACATTCGGCGCTAACAGAAAGCAAGTAGTACCGTCTACTGTCATACGGTAGCTCAGTCATGTCTGACTAAGACCCAACATTCGGCGCTAACAGAAAGCAAGTAGTACCGTCTACTGTCATACGGTAGCTCAGTCATATCTGACTAAGACCCAACATTCGGCGCTAACAGAAAGCAGGTAGTACTGTCTACTGTCATACGGTAGCTCAGTCATATCTGACTAAACCCCAGCATTCGGCGCTAACAGAAAGCAGGTAGTACCGTCTACTGTCATACAGTAGCTCAGTCATATCTGACTAAGACCCAACATTCGGCGCTAACAGAAAGCAGGTAGTACTGTCTACTGTCATACGGTAGCTCAGTCATATCTGACTAAACCCCAGCATTCGGCGCTAACAGAAAGCAGGTAGTACCGTCTACTGTCATACGGTAGCTCAATCATATCTGACTAAGACCCAACATTCGGCGCTAACAGAAAGCAAGTAGTACCGTCTACTGTCATACGGTAGCCCAGTCATATCTAACTAAGACACTACATTCGGCGCTAACAGAAAGCAAGTAGTACCGTCTACTGTCATACGGTAGCTCAGTCATATCTAAGATCCAACATTCGGAGCTAAAAGAAAGCAGGTAGTACTGTCTGTCATACGGTAGCTCAGTCATATCTGACTAAGACTGACACACAAGTTAGCTTCACTTAATTGCTGTTGTATGCATCTGAAGAGATACGACCAATTATGTTAGACAATAGACTATCCAATACAAACTGAAAATAGTTAGATACGTGTAACTCCTGCGAAACAATAGAGTCAGTAAGCGTAACTCCTGCGAAACAATAGAATGAGTACGTGTAACTCCTGCGAAACAATAGAATTGATTGATGGATGATTGATTTAGGAACCGACATCACAGCATTCGGGGCATTCCCATAAGCACTCCGTCCCCACCCTCAGAAGCCAGAGAAGAGTTCCAATACCAATACTACCAGTAGCAATCTGATTATATGTCCGTCTCGCCTTTCCTCTTAGTGTCGAACGTTGGCCAGATCCCCTCGTCACTCCTCGCTGTCTCATTCTTGCCAGACTATGGTGATCCATTTGCTCCTCCGAGGTGTACACGTGCTCCCACAAGGCCACAGCCACGTCTGCCTTGTCATGCATCAATACTCCACCAAGTTTTGCAGAGCCAGCCAATCTGTCCGCTGTTCATTCCCAAGCACACCTGCATGCTCCGGAGAAAAGATCCTGGCGATGCTTGCCACCCGCGACCTCCGAATCGAAGCAAACCACTCTGCCCGAAGCTTGCCTGTCCTCACCTTCCTCAGCATGCTTTCTGAGACAATAAAATCAGTACGTGTAACTCCTTCAAAACCGTAGAATCAATAATGCGAAACAGTAGAATCAATACGTGTAACTCCTGCGAAACAGTGAGAGATAATACATAGACACGTACCTTACAATCAACCAATCAATCAATCAATCAAGCATGTGCTATGGCGGAAAGCGTGGGCGGTCATGACTCGCTATTTCACTCGATTACCAGCGAATGCAAATCCAGCAGACGGAAATCACAGTGTAAATATTATTTTTAAAGTTGGTTACATATCCTTTACAGGACGTCGAAGTTATTCCCGACATTTTTTTGGCTGTTTGCAATTTATTAGCAAGTTTACGCTAAGTAGTTTGCCATTGCTTTCTGAACAACCAGCAATCATACCATTGCATCAAAACTAACGCAAGACTGTTTGCTTCCAAATCGACAGCAGCTGTGTTTCGAACGCGGTATGCGAGATTACAAATTGCGTTCGTAACCCCCATGCCACATAGCCGGCATTAAAATGCCGTGTAAAAATAACTATGATACTAATCTCGTACAAATAAGATAAAAATATGTAACACCACATGACTGCGAATGGATGTTTTGATCTTAGTGATCATCCACGGCATGATGCTGTACTTTTGTATGGATGTGAAACGTGGACAATGAGCATACAAGCTGAAAAACATTTAATGGCAGTGGAGATGTGGTTTTTGAGGAAATAAATTTGAGAACTTTGTGACACTTGTAAGATTGAGAGGAAAAGAACAAGAGGAAGGCAGAGAAGTAAATATCTGGATGGCTAGGTCACGTGGAATAATGGAGACAAAAAAAAAAATAAGAGCTGATCCACGACTCTGGTGATTGTGTGAGATGGCGAAACATCACCGTCCACGATTATCGGCATGGCACATGAAGATGATGCTGCTTATGGACCATTTTTATCTCACCAGATCTTGTTGAATATTTAATCAAGTTTTTATCGGCTGGCATATTTTGTTTCTCTTTTCTGAACTTGCAACGCTACAAATCGTGTAATGCATTCTGTAACACCCAATGCCACACAAATAATGAAATGCGTCATTGAAATTCATGAATGCCTTGATTTCTTTATTTCAAGACTTTATCCTAATCCTAATCTTTTAGCTTTTGTGTCATCATCATTGTTATGTGCCGCGCAGAGTACCGTAAGCGTTCGGGTCTTTCCGTACATCACGGTATGATAGTTTAGTAATGCGAAACTGAGAGCCGTTGCTTCGTTGCTTCTACGTTTTTGCACTAAATTCATCATCATCATCATCATCATCATCATCATCATCATTATCATCATCATCCTCATCATCATCATCATCATTATATATTTAAATATTTTAATCCCTTCTTAATTTTTCATATGTTAATACTGATTTCATGTTGTTGAAAACATTTTAGCCATTCCTATTCTTTTTTCTGTAAAAAAAAATTTTTCACTTCTGCTATCATCTGTTATTACATGTCCAAAAATAGGAGAAATAATAAACCAACACAGAACGGGTGTCGTGAGTCGTTACACTCTGCGGGATTTACTGAGGAGGGGATCCGAGCACTTATGGACTGAATGGTTCGATGTGCAATGAGGATGATTTGTCGACTAAATAATAAACTAACTAACTAACTAACTAACTAACTAACTAACTAACTAACTAACTAACTAACTCAACAAATCAACCAACCAACGAACGAACCAACCAACCAACCAACCAACCAGCCAACCAACCAACCAACCAACGAACCAGCGAACGAACGAACCAACCAACCAACCAACCAGCCCACCAGCCAACCCACCATTCAACCAACCATTCAACCATTCAACCCACCATTCAATCCACCATTCAACCAACCATTCAACCAACCATTCAACCAACCATTCAACCAACCATTCAACCAACCATTCAACCCACCATTCAACCCCCCATTCAACCCACCATTCAACCAACCATTCAACCAACCATTCAACCAACCATTCAACCAACCATTCAATTACCATTCAACCAACCATTCAACCAACCATTCAACCAACCATTCAACTAACCAACCAACCAACCGACCAACCGACCGACCGACCGACCGACCGACCAACCGACCGACCAATCGACCGACCAACCCACCGACCAACCAACCGACTAACCAACCGACCAACCAACCGACCAACCAACCGACCAACCGACCATCCAATCGACTAACCAACCGACTAAACAACCGACTAACTAACCGACTAACTACCTGACTACCTGACTAACTGACTAACTAACTAATTAACTAACTAACTAACTAACTAACTGACTGACTGACTGACTGACTGACAGACTGACTGACTGACTGACTAACTAAACTAACTAACTAACTAACTAGCTAGCTAGCTAGCTAACTAACTAACTAACTAACTAAACTAAACTAACTAACTAACTAACTGACTAACTAACTAATTAGCTAAGTAACTAACTGACTGACTAACTAACTAACTAACTGACTGGCTGACTGGCTGACTGACTGACTGACTGGCTGACTGGCTGACTGGCTGACTGACTGACTAACTAACTAACTGACTTGCAGGCTGACTGACTGACTGACTGGCTGACTGACTGACTGACTGACTGACTGACTGACTGACTAGGAGAAACTTGTGTTCTAGTATCTCCCCGTTTACAGTGATGTTCATTGATAATTGACCCTTTCCACTGTTAATTATCACGGTTTTCATTTTTTGGATGTTAATATCTATGCCACATTCTGCATTATGACAGTTTACTTGTTCTGCTAGATTGTGTAACTCTTGATCGCTTTCATATAGTAACAATGTAACATCGGCATACTTAAGATTGTTGATTTTTATTCTATTGATGCTAATTCCAGGCAGTTCTCCAACTTGTTTATAATTGTTTTCTGTGTATAAATTTAAGAGGCTTGGGGACAACACGCATCCCTGCCGAATCCGTCTTTAGCTCTGTATGCGATAACTTCCTGATCTAATTAGTCTATTACCCAATATGGACAACAATCACCTTCGGATTAATAAGACTGTGGAGGTAAAACCGAGAGCAGCTGCTTTTGCGACTGACTCAATCACAGGACTATCATTCTGAGCCGGTGATGGACCCTAACTATAACTTCTCCTTGAGGTTGAACGGAGTAGGGGTAATGGTGAAATCGAATTCGAATCTAATTGTCGCCACTTGTTCCCAGTACAAGTTACTAATAAGTCTGATGTCCTTTGCGTCTACTCCTATATCGCGAAGGCGTGTAATTAATGGTTAAAAAATTCTCAGCCATTTTACTTTATTTTGTTTACTAATGTTGTGCCTTAACTGACCCAGTATCGAAGGATGTTATATCGAAAAAATTTGACCCTTAACTGATTCAATTCATTCATTCATTCAGTAGCATGTCCTTTGCAGAACCTCGCTACCATAACAAACATCCGGAAAACCTCTCGATCATAAGCAAGATGTCCCGCGTCCGATACACCCATCTGGAGATCATCCGCCACATCTTGCACACATCTTCTCTTTGGCTTTCCTCTTCCTCTCTTCCCAGGCATATACCCCTCAATTATTGTTCTCTCCAAACTTCCGTGACGTTTCAAGTTACCAAAATGATTCAATTTTCTTTGTTTTATCGTCTTTAATAGCCAACCTTCTTCAATACTGATTCAATACTGAAATTATTACATAACTAAATGTGACCCTTAATTGATTCAGTGTCGACGGATATTATATCGCCAAATGTGACACTTAACTGATTCAGTACCGTAGGATATTATATAATCAAATACGACCTTCCATTTGTAGAGAATGGCGATATATCGTCATACTATGACCAACGTGTTATTTGTTTCGTTTCGCGGTATCTTCCGCAATTTCATTGCTCAGTGAATGAACATTTACATGATAATACTTGTTCAATTGACAGTACACCATGTTTTGTCCAAACCTACTTTTGTTTGTTTGGCGCTGAATCAGTTAAATTCTTAATACTTTTTAACTTCTGCATCGCTATTGTCAGTCTATCCGTCTCTGTGGCTAAGGGCTTGCGAACGCGGTTTGTGAGCCCGTTTACCCGAGCTCGAAACACAGCGGTGCTGGTTTTTTTCGAAAAAGGTATAGGAGTCGGTCGTTCAGAAAGCAATGGCAAACTACTGAACGTAAAATTTGCCCAGGAATCACGAATAGCGAAAATGCTGGGGTTGACTGCTACGTCATGTGAAGGACGTGTAACTTAATTTAATTTAATTGTCAGTCTATGCCAGACTTATATTGAAAGTCCCCATAGTTGGCTATCCGATTCACGTTGATAGTCCCCATTGTTGCTGATACGATCCATGTTGATAGTTCTCATCGTTGGTGATCCGATCCATGTTGAAAGTCCCCATTGTTGGTAATCTGATCCATGTTGAAAGTCTCCATTGTTGGTGATCTGATCCATATTGAAAGTCCCCATTGTTGGTGATCCGATCCATGGTGATATCCCCCATTGTTGGTGATCTGATCCGATTTATAGAGACACATCTTTAGGTCCCGTTTACCTGCCATTTTATGGACGTGTTACAATTTGGGCCCTTGCGGTGTTTCTTTTCTGCATCTGCAGAAATAGAGTTGCGTGTTTCGCTCCCAAATTTCCTGTTATTGATAAAGAGCAAAGATATTTACAGTTTCTGACACTTTCAATTCCCGCATTATTGATTGTAATTTTTGGTTGATGTGTGGTTCGGTCGCTAGAATATTCTGTTTAGGTTCAGAAAATGATCTTGATCTTTACTGTTTCTGTTTTACAGACATGATTAAGTTAATCATTAACACTCCTAACCCTTTCACTTTTTGAAGTATGAATAACATTATTCGTCTCCGGCTCCCCCACTCGGCTCCGTGGCCGAGTGTTAGCAGCTTTCTCCGCTAACCCCGAATACTCTCATCACGTGACGCGACGAGAATTAGCAGTGGTTCGAATCGCAAAAGTGACTTCTGAGAGTATGGAGCCGGTCGCTCAGAAAGTCGTGGCGTGCTGATGAGCGTAATCTAGCCTCGGAATCAACATACAGCTGAAAGATGCTGGTGTTGACCGCAATATCCTGAAACAGGATGGAAACGCGGAAAAAAAAAAAAATAACATTATTGGAATTGCCGCAAAGCTGTGGAAGTGTAAACATTATACTCGTGAAATAACATAAAGTAATGCTGCTTTGCCGGCTTCCTGGCCTAGAGGTTAGCTACTTTTCTCCGTAATCTCGTATACTCTCGTAAGTAACGTGACTACGGTGAAAATCAGCAGTGGTTCGAATCGCGAGCCGGTCGCTCAGAAAGCAAAGGCAAACTACTGAGCGTAATCTTGCCAAGAAATCAACAATCAGCGTGAAAGATGCTGATGTTGACAGCAATGTCCTGTACAGGATATGCAAACAATTTTATAATGCTGCTTTAATGTTAAAGTTAGTTACATATCCTTTATAGGATGTTGCAGTCAACACCAGCATCCTTTGTTGTTGTGATATCTCGGCAAGTTTACGTTCAGTAGTTTGCCATTGCTTTCTGAACGACCTGCACCCATACCATTTCGTTAAAAAACAAACAAACAAACAAACAAAAACAACGCAGAACAGAATTACGAAAAACTGTGTTTCGTAAGTCTGTTTTGTAAAGCTACTTTACTTTGGGTTATTTTTTATATTGTTCACTTTTTGAAGGGAGAACCGTGACATCTGCATATTTGAGTTCTGAATTTGGTTTTCCCAGAAGCTGAGTGGCTAGGACACAGAGCTTATAATCAAAGAGACCCAGGTTCGAATCCTTGGTAAGGTGGTGGATTCTTTTCCGTAGACGGGAAAACGAAATCACTTGCTTGCACAGTTCGAAATGAGCACACTAGTCAGATTACTTAGGCCCAAGAACCCCCCCCCCCCCCTTTTAAAAAAAAAAAACACAGAGAGAGAGAGAGAGAGAGAGAGAAATAGAGAGAGAGAGAGAGAGAGAGAGAGAGAGAGAGAGAGATCCCGGTCTTCACCGGGGCTTGAACCCGGGACCTCGAGGCGGACACCATACCTCGAGACCACGTAGCCCCCTGTTTCAGGTTTTTTTAAAGTCCTGATTCATCTAGCTATGGCAACCAATTGCCAGACATGGGACAACGGATAATCACGCACACCTCATGTCCTGTATGACATCACACCGATGTTGGACAACAGGATGTCACCATCCGACATACATGATTTCACGCTGGAGATCACAGCCAGCGAACGCAAACAAGCAAGCATTACTACACTTATTTGAAGTATATTGTGTTCTGTATTTTCACATGCATACATTTTCATGAGTTTCCGTAGTGTAGTGGTTATCACATCCGCCTAACACGCGGAAGGTCCTGGGTTCAAGCCCCAGCGGAAGCATTTCTTTTTTTTTTAATTTGATTTTTTTAAATTCTCTTTCAAAGTTTTATTTGACATGGCCCATTGCACGGAACGCTGTAATTGTGTTCGAATATTCTCTTTCTGTGTTTTTCATTTGAGATTTTGTCTCGTGGCTAGAGGAGAAAACAAACGCTGATGTTTATATAGTGTATTTAGAATATATAATGGTTCGGCCACATAACTAGACTACCAACTGACAGTATATCACAAGCAATGATGCACAAACCAAACGGAATCAGAAAAAGAGGCCGACCATGTAAACGATGAGTAGAGGGAATAATAGAATCCATGGGAATCTTGATATATGAAGCCCATAAAAGGACAATCTTCTGCTGTTTATGCTTCACCTCGACTCTGCAAAGTACAAGAGGGAAATGACGAGATGAGGACTAGAGTCGCTGTTCGATGTTGCCGTGCCCTGTAAATGTGTATATGGAATAAATGACCAGTGCCATATTGTGTTTCACTATCTTCATTGGCAGTATTAGCTCGTTTCTCAAAATTCGATAATATTAGAGAATGTCCACAATTTTATATCGTTAACAGCTCACACTGGCTCTCAATTGGATATGAACAGACCAACTGGTCAACTATAAAAGTGTCTATCAATAACGCCGGACAAGCGATTCCTATTCTGTTTTAGTTTTATTTAGAATACAGTCTTCATCGATCCATACAACATGCTTAAGGATTCAAATCATCCATACTCGCATTCCCATTGTACCTGTCGTTCTGCTCTAATAACTAAATACAAATTAGCATCAATCTTGCCATAATTACTTTGCACTCACCTATGTTGACTTGTACCTATTGATATCAACTGTGCAGCAGCTGTTTATCGGGCGATTCCCTATACTTCTTCTGAATCGTTGGTTATCTTCAATAATGGCGCATCAGCCCTATTTGCCCTTCAAGTCCACCTCTTCAGTTATCAAATCGTGCCTCGTTGTCCATATTCTCTCTGTTGGTTTTTCTTTTAATATCTTCATATCTTCCTTCGTCTTGTATTCAACTTTCTCTTCCTGATGTTCATATTTCCAAATAAGCTCTTCGAATGCTCTTGTGATGATTTAAGTTCTTGCGTCCTTCGTTGATCTCTTCCCGTCCCTATCTGTCGCTCACTGACGTCTTCATCACCAAGTCAGCTTTTGTGCGTTCAATGTGTACTATCCTTTTCTATTTCCCGATTACCGCATTATTTGTCCTGCGACACATGGCAACCAGGAACAGGAGTATCGGTGATGACGCTAATCTTTATATCATTGTTGTAATCGTGTAATGTGATTTTAAAGAACAATGCTGAAAATTAAATGGACAGCGAAAATGAGCAATCTGGGCATTTTGAAAGAAGCTAAGTCGCAAAGACAACTTATCGCGAATATCAGAAAGAGGCAGTCATCGTTTTCTGACCACGTTATGAGAAGACACAAACTGGAACATGTCGTCGTGACAACCGGAAAGATTTGCGGAAAGAGAAATAGAGGAGGACAACGTGAGAAGATTCTTGACAGTCTTGAGTCATAGCACGGAAGGGAGTCAACAGACGAATTGATCCATGACGTCGGAGATCACAATTTGTGGAGAGGCATGATTGGCCTCGCCAGCCGGCAAGGTTCCGAATGATGATGATGATGATATAACAGGAAAACTTTTCTACCTCCACTTCTTCGTACCTTTTTCGAGAGAAGGTCGGCACACCTAGTTATGTGCCTCTCAGGTTAGTGTGTCTGATTTCAGCATGTGTTTCAGCACTCCCTGTGTGTTGCCGGGGCCCATAAGGGAAGCAAAGAATAGCAACACTGTAGCCTACCACACATGTCGTAAGAGGCGACTAAGGAGGCTTGATGGTTCCGTCGCCCTGCTACTGAGTGAGTGCGTGGCGCGACACTGTGAGCTGTGAGGTTCGTGTGAAATGTTTCTGAATCTGCCCGAGGTTTTTTGGAACGTGACTGCATGTTCGGAGCGATGGCAGCTGGCTATGTCCCAGAGTTGACCGGTTTTTGCCATATGCAGAAATGCGTGGCTGCTGGGCTTCTGGTTGACTGCCACTGCCATCGACGATGAACTGTATTTTCGTGGACTGTGTGGGTGAACATCTAGGAAACATCCAGATGGGAAAATGACTGCCGATTCCATCAGAGAACTGGATGTTTCGTGGGGGACTATTGCGTTGACATTCTGGCGGCGGCATTATGCACAGTGTATCTGTGCGGGCGAGACTCCTGTCTTTTCCACTTTTCACATTGGGCAGTGGGGAGCGTTTTCTGTGATATTCACTGGCACAGGAACGGAGCATAATGGGGACGACCCGTTGCTGTAAAGTTGGAACCGTGACAAACAAACTGACAAACAATTTCAGCATGCATGTGTGTAATGTCTGCTTCCTCTAGACAGATTCCATCCAAGGTCACGGGCTCTATCAACCCATGGGTAGGTTTTCTCCCTTAACAATTTTGCCAGCACAGCAGTCTAAAGGCCTGCTCACTTTTCGATTTCTAACTACTGTGAGATTTTTATCGTGCTCAAACTGCAGTGTATCTCGTCCTTATCAGAGAGGGTTAAGTGTCTGATCTCACTACTCAAGAGATCAAGGTGACGTGTAGTATTATTATACGCATATGATTCTTGAAATAAACAACCATGTTCTGGGGACGAGCCTTGTACCTTATGAGTCAGTGATCTCTGTCCCGGTTCCCCATTAGAAATTTTGTATGGCAGACGGAGTTCATTTTCTATATCACGCTGTATGTGGAATAAATAACTATTTGTGAAGCCTTGGAAAATGGCGTGTTCAGTAACAGCCGTTTTAATTACTGCCGCTCGCATGACGCATTCTCCAGACACGAACGGGTGCAGTCTTGTGGATCACATGGTCATAGATCATCGTCAGTTATTCCAGGCCAACCTCTCTTGCCATTAATTGTTGGATTCCCCGCGACAGAGAGAATCAGAACCAGGCCTGACAGTTAGTATCGCCAATGTCTACTTCAGACCAGATAGCTTAAGTAGAGTGAGACATTGTGCTATGATAATTACGCTGGTCACGACGCACTGAGTGTATGATGTTCGCCTCCCCGAGGGGAGGATGGCTTGTGGGCAGGCATATAAATAAATGTTTTGCATATCCTTTACAGGACATCGCTGTCAACAGCAGCATCTTTCAGCTGTCTGTTGATTTCTTGGCAAGATTACGCTCAGTAGTTTGCCATTGCTTTTTGAGCGGCCGGCTCAATTAATCCCGCAAGTCCCCAGCGGGGGACGAACCACTCCCAGCTCTCGCCCGCTTACGAGACTCTGCGTGATAAACGGGATTACGGAAAAAGTGTTGTAACCCCTCGGCCAGAGAGACCGGCGGGCAGGCATATACAGCAGGGTATTTGTGGGAGAAATGCGGGGGAAAAAATAGATGATTAAAACGTTTCCACGCGGTTGGATAGAATGAGAAAGTGTGACAGCAGAAGTACATCATGGAATTATGACACAGGTGGACCCGTGGATAGAGGGTTCAAGGAGGTACAGATGTCAAACATTCGTCACATGGGGACACCTTCTGAAGCTCAGAAGCCTCATGTCGTGCTTGCTCCACAATAGAGTTTGTATCACTTGCTCGTTATACTTGGGGAGTTGCGCACATAATAAAACATAATTTACCCCTCTGCCGTGCGTCCACCTTGACGAGGTAGAGGGGCTTCCGCGTTCCAATGACCCCAAGAGCTATGCCGACGGTAGCACAGCTACTGGTAGGGTCACCCATGTCGGACAGGTCAAGGGAGAGGGACCAGACGAAGTGACGCACAAACCTGCTGCCTTGTAGGTAGACTGGGGACAGTCAAAGGCTAGGGAAAGCATCCCGAACAAATGCTTGTCGAAATCGGATGTACTGAGCCACAGGCTTGACAAAGAAGTGCAACGTAACTTTATCATTTCATGATGCCACAGATGAAAATTAATCGTTATGGTGCTAATCCCGTGAAGTCCCATCAGGCGGTGATAGTGCCGGGCCCCCTGCCTCGAGGGGGTCCACCCATGACTACTGGTGGTCACCTTCCCCTGTGCTGTGGAGTCAAGGCACAGAGGAGTAGGTTAAGAGCTATTGACCAAACACCCCGGACTCTCAACATACTACAATGGAATGCCGAAGGAGTTTATAACAAGAAAGCCTCCCTAACACAGCGTCTTCATAAAGATAGAATAGATGTGGCATGCATTCAAGAGACACACCTCAACGCCAATCGCACATTTTCAGTCGAGGGATATCAGGCCACACGTTTCGACCGCGAAGGACACAAAGGAGGAGTTGTAATACTTACACGAAATACAATACCTTGCAGCGAAGTATCTGTTATCTCTGACAACCAAACGGAAATTATAGGTGTTGATATAATGATAAAGGACGTGAAAATAAGAATTTACAATCTGTATAGCCCGGCAGATAAGGATCTTACACTCTCAAACATGAAAATAACTGACACAAATTGCATTGTCGTCGGAGACTTTAATAGCCGTTCAGAAAGATGGGGATACCCAGATACTGACAAAAGAGGAGATGAAGTGGAGGACTGGGAAATAGACTCGAATCTCCATCTACTCAACAAAGCGGATGACACACCGAGCTTCTACTCCAGAAGATGGCTTACCACTTCTACTCCAGACTTAGCTTTCTGCACAGGAGACATCCTCCACAAAATCGATCGCCATGTGCTGGACCAATTAGCAGGTAGTGACCACAGACCAATCAAGCTTGTAATGAATATGGAGTGTGTTCCACAGGAGCAAAAGCCTTTGCCCCGCTGGAATTACAAACGAGCAGATTGGGACAGATTTTCCATACTAACAGACAAATATTGTGAAAACATAAATACACGATATGGCAACATAAAGCAAATGGTGGAAAGTCTAAACAGAGCGATAATACAGGCGGCCACTGAGTCTATTCCAAGAGGAGCGAGGAAAAATTACAAACCATACTGGACTGAAGAACTACAAAGTTTGGAGGACAAAGTTGAAGATGCCAGGAAGACAGCAGAGAGAGAACAAACAATTGAAGCGAACATCTCTCTCAAAGCCATCTCAGCAAAATATAAAAGAACAGTAAATCAAACAACAAGAGATTGTTGGAGGGAAAAAACAGAAAACCTGAATCTTGACAGGGATGGAAACAAACTATGGAAACTAGTGAAAGCCATGAACAATGAAGGACCTAGAAACAAACAAATAACAATTAAACAAGGAAATGCCTTGCTTACAGGAAAAAAGGCTGCAAATGCACTAATGGAACACTATGCCAGTGCAAACCACATTGATATTACAGCCGAACAGAAGAAAGCAATCAAAGACAAACAGATACATCATAGATATACAGAGACAGCAGCAGAATATATGATGGCAAATCTAACAATGGAAGAAATGGAACAGGCATTGAATACCCTAAAAAAGAAGACATCACCAGGAAAGGATGGAATCACAAATGAAATGCTAATAGGACTAGGCACTAAGGCAAAAAAGAAACTACTAGCAGTCCTAAATTACAGCTGGAAGAGGGGAATAGTCCCACAGGCATGGAAGGAAGCTATACTAATACCAGTCCCAAAGAAAGGAAAAGACCTGGAAGAACCAAATGGCTATCGACCTATCAGTCTTCTTAGCTGTGTAGGAAAATTAATGGAACGCATTATCAATGGCAGGCTAACATGGCATCTGGAAGAAAACCAACTCTTAACACCTCACCAAGCAGGATTCAGAAAGTACAGATCCACTGAAGATCAAATAACCTATATAGCTCAGGAAATAGAGGATGCCTTCCAAGAGAAAAAGCACACACTAACGGTCTGGATAGATTTAGAAAAAGCATTTGATAAAGTATGGAAGGAAGGACTGAAAGTAAAACTGCAAAAAATGCATGTTTGTGGGAAAATGTACAAATGGATCAGCCACTACCTTGAGAACAGAACTGCCAGGACAAAAGTACAAGGACAAACCAGCAAAATGATGCTGTTGGAGCAAGGTGTCCCCCAAGGAGGAGTTCTTTCACCAACATTATTCCTAGCATATATAAACGACATCACGGAAAATTTTCCAGCCAGAGTACACACATCATCCTTTGCAGATGACCTAGCCATATGGACATCTGAAGAATATATTAGTACAGCTAACAGCAGAATACAGCAAGCCCTATTAGCGCTAGAGGACTGGTCAAAATCATGGCTAGTGAAGATAAGTGAGGAGAAAACAACATGCACAGTATTCTCCCTCTCAACTAAAACTCAGCAACCTAAGCTGGTATTGAATGGAAAAATATTGCGCCATGAAGAAAATCCAAACTATCTAGGAGTCATCTTTGATCGTCGCCTGACATGGAAGACACAGGTTGAGAAAAATCGAACAAGAGGAAGGCAGAGAATGGCAATCATGAAAAAGCTTGCTGGTACAACGTGGGGAGCAGATGAGAAAGTTCTCAAGAAGTTATATACTGGACGGGTGAGGCCAGTACTGGAATATGGCATTGCAGCTTGGGCAACAGCAGCTAAGTCAAACTTTAACAAAATAAGCAGAGTCCAAAACCAAGGAATGCGAATCATAACTGGAAGCCTGAAGACAACGCCTATTAATGAACTAGAAAAGATCACTTGTTTACAACCAATGCAGGATAGAAGAGATAGCAGAGCCCAGCAACAAGCAGAAAAATTTAGAAGATTGACAGACCACCCTATGTACAACAGATTTAATGGTTTTGGAAAGGGAAGACTGAAGCGTAGCAACTTTGTAGAAACTGCAAAACGAAGGATTAGGGCAGATCCTATACTTAACATATCAACAGTCAAGCCCATACACAATGCACACAAGTTCCCAGCTTGGAGACAGCAGCAACTGCCTGAGATGATAGAAAACATTCCTGGTATTGAGAAAAAGAACACTCAGCATGAAACCGACAGAAGAGAAATAACCCTAAACTACATAAAAGAACATTACCCAAGCAGGAATTGGACCCATGCATATACAGATGGATCAGCCAAAAATTCAATAGAGAATGGAGGAGGAGGAATTCTCCTAAATTTAAAAAATGGAGTGAAAAAAACACATTCAATGGCAACTGGAAAATTTTCAAGTAACTTCAAAGCGGAGGTAGAGGCTTTGAAAACTGCAGCAGAAATGCTCCTGATGGAGGAAAATAAAGAGAAGCAAATAGCTATCTTCACAGATGCAAAGTCAGTTGTCTCAATACTGAAGAGCAATAACAGCACAGAACTAAATGACCTAAGAGCAGCACTCCATGGTCTATGCCAGAAATCCAAAAAAGTTGTAATACAGTGGATCCCATCACATTGCAGTATACCTGGAAACGAAGAGGCTGACAGACTGGCAAAAGAGGGCGGACGACTACCACAGCCTGACATAGACATAACCTATAATGAGGCAAAGAGGTCGATAAAAAGCACTTATAGAACCAAATGGGAATCAGAGCATCCAGGCCATCAGAAGGATGATGCATATTACAAACTCGACCGAAGAGAACAAGTAGCAATCTTCAGACTCCGCACAGGACATAACAGGCTGAAATACCACTTGTTCAATAAACTAAAGATAGGAGATACCGATGAATGTAATTGTAGAACTGGAAAAATGACAGCAAAACATTTGCTGCAGGATTGCCCAACGTATGCAGAACAGAGAAAGATATTTTGGCCCACACCTGCTTCATTTGAGGACAAGCTCTATGGAGATATCAACAAGCTCAAGTTGACCGCAGCTTACTTTAACTGCATACAGGTTGACATTTAAAGGTGCATGAAGGCCCAGAGGCATGAAATGGAATATTGCTTGGATAGCAAATTCATTATGTGGAAAGTCCAAATCGAAAGCTTGCTGTGTGGGTTTCATAAAAGGTGGAAAAGTGTTCTAGTGGCACGAAATGGAATATTGCTTGGATAGCAAATCCATTACGTGGAAAGTCCGAATCAAAAGCCCATTGTGTGGGCTTCATAAAAGGTGGAAAAGTGTCCTAGTGGCATGAAATGGAATGTTGCTTGGATAGCAAATCCATTACGTGGAAAGTCCGAATCGAAAGCTCACCGTGTGGATGTCATCTGCAGACTGCATACTTCTGGTTTCCGGAAGAACAGCCTATGGTGAACGGAAGGCCCAATATACGGAAGTGAGGCTAAGCAGCCATGTGCAGGACGTGACGATTCCTTGGGTGAGCCCAGTACCAGAGCGCTATGTATCGGCTCTGCAAGTATGGAAGCCTCCTTGGATGGCGGGGAATGCCCATGGTCTGCCCCTGCCTTCCCTTGAGGGCTGACCAGGATCTTTGGCTGTTCTATATGGACCAGCTGGGATGGGGGATAACACCACAACAGTGAGAGTCAAACGTCCTAAGAAACACCCGGGAAGGTTAACCCGGTCAACAAATGCCCGCAGAAGTCGGATGTGTCGGCCTAACGGCGCAAGAACGCAGCTCTGCTGTAAACAGACACAACGAAATCACATCCGAAAAAAAAACTCCGGATGAACGAAGAAGAAGAAGAAGAAACATAATTTATAATTATATATTAATTTGCACTTTATACGTTCTCAAGAACACGTCAAGATGTAGCCAATGTCAAGAGGTAGCCAATGTCAAGAGGTAGCCAATGTCAAGAGGTAGCCAATATCAAGAGGTAGCCAATATCAAGAGGTAGGCAATTTCAAGAGGTAGGCATATGTCAAGAGTTAGCCAATATCAAGAGGTAGGCATATGTCAAGAGGTAGCCAATATCAAGAGGTAGCCAATATCAAGAGGTAGCCAATGTTAAGAGGTAGCCAATATCAAGAGGTAGCCAATATCAAGAGGTAGCCAATGTCAAGAGGTAGCCAATATCAAGAGGTAGCTAATATCAAGAGGTAGGCAATTTCAAGAGGTAGGCATATGTCAAGAGGTAGCCAATATCAAGAGGTAGCCAATGTCAAGAGGTAGCCAATGTCAAGAGGTAACCAATATCAAGAGGTAGCCAATATCAAGAGGTAGACAATTTAAAGAGGTAGGCATATGTCAAGAGGTAGCCAATGTCAAGAGCTAGGCATATGTCAAGAGGTAGCCAATGTCAAGACGTAGGCATACGTCAAGAGGTAGCCAATGTCAAGAGGTAGGCATATGTCAAGAGTTAGCCAGTTTCAAGAGGTAGCCAATGTCAAGAGGTAGCCAATGTCAAGAGGTAACCAATGTCAAGAGGTAGCCAATGTCAAGAAGTAACCAATATCAAGAGGTAGCCAATATCAGGAGGTAGCCAGTTTCAAGAGGTAGCCAATGTCAAGAGGTAGGCATGTGTCAAGAGGTAGCCAATATCAAGAGGTAGGCATATGTCAAGAAGTAGCCAATGTCAAGAGGTAGCCAATATCAAGAGGTAGTCATATGTCAAGAGGTAGCCAATGTCAAGAGGTAGGCATATGTCAAGAGGTAGCCAATATCATGAGGTAGCCAATATAAAAAGGTAGCCAATGTCATGAGGTAGCCAATCAGTGCAGGATTTACGTATAAGCTACACAAGCTATAGCTTGGGGCCCCCAAGAAAGTGGGAGGCCCCAAAAATATATTGTCCGAGTGAGCAATTGTCATAAATGTATATATGACATAGAATATCTGGACTTATAAAGGGCCCCATATTTCAAATAGCTTAGGGCCTTATCAAGTCTAAATCCGGCCCTGTAGCCAATATCATGAGGTAGCCAATATCAAGAGGTAGCCAATATCAAGAGGTAGCCAATATCAAGAGGTAGCCAATATCGTGAGGTAGCCAATATCATGAGGTAGCCAATGTCATGAGGTAGCCAATATCATGAGGTAACCAATATCAAGAGGTAGCCAATATCAAGAGGTATCAAATTTTTTTTTTTTAAAGTTTTAGTTTAGTTTAGTCGTTGGATCAACATCACGGAACACGGTTTAACCCATAAGTGCTCCGTTTTCCTCCTAACTCAAACCTGAGTCTACTGGAAGTCCAGGTGGATATTTTAAATAAATCCCGGTCCTCACCGGGGCCTGAAGCCGGGATCTACAGCATTTTTCTCTGTTGTGATCTCTTGGCAAGTTTACGTTCAGTAGGTTGCCATTGTTTTCTGACTGAAAGTTTCTGAAAGACCGGCTCCGATAACAATTCGTTAAGACCCAGCGCAACGCGGTCTGTTGCTAAATCGCGCGCAGATGCGTTTTGAGCGCAGGTAAGCGGGTTTATGAACTGCGTACGTAACCCCCTGTAGACCGGTTAACAAAACTACAAAACACAATCTATAACCACATATGAATTATTGTCGCAATGTGAAATATACAGTGTCGCTTCATTGCTTGCAGGCTATTTTAAACAATCGTCTTCTGTGATTTCAAATCAGTTTACGCAGGTTTCCGTAGTGTAGTGGTTATCACATCCGCCTAACACGCGGAAGGTCCTGGGTTCAAGCCCCAGCGGAAACAATTTTTTTTTTTTTTAATCATTTAAGATACACTATGTGGGAAGGACTCGGGCGTCGCTGTGACGAAGTGGTTAAGCACTCTGCCTCGCACTCTGAGGTCTTGAGTTTGTTCCTGGACTGTGCCGTTCAGAGCACGAGAGCAAGTTTCCTAGAGACGCCTGGAAGTCATAGCTTCAGCAGCGGGGTTCGTGCTGTGGTGTACGTACGATGCTCTCGGTTAGTGGCTTCTCGTTTGCGGAGACCGAGCCAGATAGGGAAAACCCGAGAAATGAAGTCGACCCTCTAGACCAGTGGTTCTCAACATTTTTTGGCCCATGCCCCCCTTTACGATATGTTCAGAACGTCATTCCCCCCTCTCCCCTTTCGAATTTCCTCCCTATAAATCCCCCCCCCCCCCACCCTTAGACAGTATACATAAAAATGGAAGCTAAATTTAATAACACATACTAGAACAAGGCTAGACATCTACATAAAACGTGATTTGTGGGTCTGCTTACGTTATAAAACTAATTTCATTAGGGCGAGAAGTACAGAACCATAAAATTTAGAGGGAAACACAATATCAAATAACTGGTATTAATGCGATCTTGAAATAATCTTAACTCTCCCCCCCCCCCCCCCCGGAAACCCTAAAGTTCCCCCTGGTGGGAATTCCCCACAGGTTGAGAACCACTGCTATAGACATTAGTACTTAACGTCACCTATAGGCCATGCAACGATGTAAGATAAACAAACGTTGCTTCATTGCGTGTAAGTTTTTGAAGTAACTTATCTTTTCGAATTTGAAAAGATGCTAATGTAAATTCACACACAGTTGTTTCCGTAGTGTAGTGGTTATCACATCCGCCTAACACGCGGAAGGTCCTGGGTTCAAGCCCCAGCGGAAACATGTTTTTATTATTTTATTTATTTTGCGACCACTGTGTACTTGCACTACTTGGGACGAAGGCACAAAAGTTCTCCACACAATTTGTACACCTATAACTTTCTTTCATCTGTTTACTGGACCACTCTATGTGCCTCCGCAGCGCCTGCGTAGATATTTGAAAAATTGGGCTCTTGGTATACATTCTGGCACAAACTACTTACACGGATACGATGAAGTAAACATCTATCTCGAGTAAGTACTTATTATAAGGTATAGATTATAAGGTATAGATTATAAGGTATAGATTATATATAAGGTATAGATTATAAGGTACAGATTATAAGGTATAGATTATAAGGTATAGATTATAAGGTATAGATTATAAGGTATGGATTATAAGGTATAGATTATAAGGTACAGATTACAATGCATGGATTAGACCGTCTTTTATGCAACCCCCATAGTGGACGCCCGAAGTTGAACTTGCATGAAGTCTGAGAGAGAGAGAGAGAGAGAGAGAGAGAGAGAGAGAGAGAGAGAGAGAGAGAGAGAGAGCGAGAGCGAGAGCGAGAGCGAGAGCGAGCGAGCGAGCGAGAGAGAGAGAGAGAGAGAGAGAGAGAGAGAGAGAGAGAGGCAATGAAGCAATTACATGAATTACGATAGACACCCCACAGCACTTAAGATGAACTGGAGAAGACGGGAGGGGTGATAAAATGAGAAAGTTGGTGAGTTCAAGCTCCGTTCAGCAGAGGTTAGAAAAGCTAAATGGGGTTAATTTCATGAGTGAGCTGAGGGGTGATGAGACATTCAGTCAATCAGCCGCCGTCTCCACAATAAAGTTTGGCTGCAATGGATCTCCAACACTGTCTGTCACTGGCTCTGACTGTACATTCTCTCAGATTGATGTTCGTCCATCTCTTGATGTTATCTTCAGTTATCTTCAACTTGTGTCGTCTACCTCTTGCTCGCTTGCCCTCACCCTTGTTCTCCAGTATCGATTTTTGTAAGAGTGTTATGTCTTGGCCCAAATATTGCTCTTCCCTCTTTTATATTTCTCTCCCCCCACCTCCCCCTCCCCGATGTGTCTCTATCTTGTCGCTGGGGGGGGGGGGGGGGGGGCTTGCGTGTCCCAATGACCCCAAGAGCTGTGCCGAGGGAAGCACAACTATGTGTCGGACAGGACTTGGGTTAGGGACCACACCAAGAGTGACACAACCTGCTGCTCTGCAGGTAGACTGAGGATAGCAATCAAAAGTTCAAATCAGGCGCACGAAGGCAGAAACTCTTGGTCCAGACACATACTCTAAGGCTCTCAACAGAGGAATATGGCTGAACGCCTCTAAGCCATAAACCCTCGAACGTGAGAGCCGGACCGATACTCACCCACCTCAAAATGGAGGAGAGATACTGAGCACGCTACATGCTTAGTCCAGATACCTGTTCGATGGCTCTCAGCTGGGGATATGAGGGATTCCCGGATGAGAGGGCCTGGCCGTTATTCGCTCACTGATACATAGAGGTAAGGTGCTGAGCCGGCAGCACGTGTAGCCTACCTCGTGAGCAGTTACTAAAGGTGGAAAAGCTAGCAATTGTTACGATGGAAGTCTGCATCCACTCATAGAGTGGGCGTAGTCAAATGTGGAGGATTGTTTCGCTTACACGAAATGGAACGCTTGGCTAGCGAATCCATTACGTAGAAGCCTGAAGCAAAAGCTTGCTGAGTGGATGTCGCCCGCAGTCTGTCCGTCCCTGGTTTGTGCTTGAGCGACCAGTGGCAACGGAAAGCCCACTACATGAAAGTGAGGAATTAAAGCAGCCATGAGCCTGACGTGGCAATTTCTCGGGTGAGCCCAGTCTCAGCGCAACATGTGTCGGCTCTGCAATTATGGAAGCCTCCTTGGATAGCGGGGAATGCCCACGCTCTGCCCCTGCCTTCCTCTGAGGGTAGACCGTGATGTCTTTGACCGTCCTACCTTGACCAGCTGAGATGTGGGCGACACCACAACATTAAGAGTCTAACGTCCGTTGAAACCCCAGGAAGGCAAACCCGTAACAATGCCCGCTGAAGTCGGATGTGCTGGCCTAAGGGCGCAAATAAAATAGGCAATTTTTTTCCGGGCACAGCGACTAGCACATGTCAGAATCGAAAACTCGCTGAGTGGACACCGTCTGCAGACCGGTCTGGTTTGTGCGGGAACGGCCTGTGGCGAACGAAATACCCAATAAATTGAAGTGAGGAATTAAAGCAGCCATGAGCAGGACGTGGCGATTCCCAGAGTGAGCCCAGCACCAGAGCGCTATATGTCGGCTCTGCAAACACGGAAGCCTCCCTGGATGGCGGATAATGCTCATGGACTGTCCCTGCCTTCCTTGAGGGATGACCGTGAAGTCTTCGACCGTTCCAACTTGACCAGCTGGAATGTGGACGGTACCACAAAAGTGAGAGTCCCCCAGGAATGCTAACCTATCCATTCGGCTATGCTAGCTCTGAAGGACTAGAATGCCACAATCTCTTTCGGGAGACCCGGGTTCCAACCCTCGGTAAGGTGTAAATGTTTTTCTGTCGGTGGCAAAATAATAAAACCCCAACCCGCACAGTTAACGCGACTGCACTATCTAGGCGACCTTAATTGCTCAGACTCAAGACCCCCCCCCCCCCACCCGTTCTACACCGCGAAGTACTATAAGCAATAGATGGCAGTTTGACAGACGTATGACCCTATTATCGCGATACATCGTCCTAATGTCTAAATAAGTCATATTGGCCGATGCACGAGCCTCAGAATAAATGCTAGCGAAAACTTTATTATTTTATCTCTTTATATATATATATATATATATATATATATATATATATGTTATATATTTTTCACAGCGATGTGTTTTGTCAGCGGATCTCTTCTCCCTCTATAGGGAAGTTTTATCTCTCTCTATAAATGAGAGAGATTAAAGAGAAGCCATGAATACTAATCGGAGGTAATAACATAAGCAATGACGCCATGCAGATGACACAGTATTAATGGTGGAAAATGCAAAAGATCTTCAAAGATTGTTGGACATTATAGTATCGGAGAGTGCAAAGAAAGACTCTCCTTGATGGGTCAAGCCGAAGACATTCTTCAACAGGTGTGTTCACTTGAGGACTTAGAACCTGGCGAGGAGTGGGTGCAAGTGCCAACAGACTTCTGCACATCCTTTTCAGTTTGCATCCAACTAGATAGAAAATGCAGACAAGAAAATCCGGCTGCTGTGGAGGCTGAAGTACAAGCGTTGATTTTCGAGAATTCGCTAGACAGTGACGCGGTCATCTACACAGATGGGTCGGTCGTCCGACATGTGAGAAGCTCATGGGCCTTTACAGCTCGGGCCGGAGGGAGAATTGTGAAGGAGGACTCTGGTGCTTTCACTGAAACCACAAGTAGCCTGACCATGGAAGTCATGGCAGTAAGTAAAGCAATAACATGGCTCGAGACACAGACATTCACTAGGGCTTGTTTCCTTAGCGACTCAATGAACATGATCAAGAGGATAGAGGAGGGGTCGATCCGAAGAGAATGGTTGCTGCCTCTGGAGCGGTCTCGGCTGGAAAAAATTAGTTTCATCTTCGTGCCAGGGCATGCGGGAGTACAAGGAAATGAGCGGGCTGACAAGCTCGCAGGTGAGGCTACTGTGGAGGGCGGACGCGCCATGGACCAGGCTGACATTCTGAATGCTCTACGAGAAGTGAGACTTTTGCAAGAACCAAGTGATGACTGTGAATCTACAACAATGGCCAGACTGCGAGAGCAGCAAATTAAAAGAGGGGTGGCCAAACAAGAACACTACGCAGGAAGCCAAAGAAGATTGATAAACCAACACAGAACTGGCGTCGTTAGCCGCTACACGCTGCGGGATTTGCTGAGGAGGGGATCCGAGCACTTATGGACTGAATGGTCCGATGTGCAACGAGGATGATCTGTCGACTAACTAACTAACTCTCCTTGATTATCAAGAAAACAGTAACAATGATGATACCAAAGAAATAGATGACACCACAATGTGGAATGGAAATAGAAGGGAAAATGCTTAACCAAGTGGGTAATTTTAAATACCTAGGGGCATTTATAACATCAGATTGGAAGATGCACAACATAGATTAAGAACATATTATGCCAAGCGAAAGCTGCATTTCAGAAAATGAAAGACATCTTATGCAATAAATTACTATCATTGAATGTAAAAAGGAGAGTGCTGAAATGCTATATAGAACCTGTTTTGCTGTATGGCAGTGAATCTGAGAATGTAAATTAATCAATAAGGAAGAACTTGGAAGCAACAGAGGTGTGGTTTTTGAGACGAATGTTGCGAATTCCTTGGACTGCCAGGGTAACTAACAACGATTGCCTGAAACAGGCTAATGAAACTAGAACACTATATACAACAATAAGAACGAGACAAACAGCTTCCTTCGGTCATGTGGTGAGAAGAGAGGCATTGGGAAACAGTGACAACAGGAAAGATTAAGTGGAAGAGATGCAGGGGCAGACCAAGAGAAATGATGCTGGATTGGCTGAGATGGTGGCATGAAGAAATATCATCAGCAGAGTTGATCCAGTCACCAAAGACCGAGATTTGTGGAGAGTCATGAACGCCTACGCCAGCTGGCAGGGTACTTGACGATGATGATGATGACATATTTGAAATGTAGAGAAACATAACAGCCCACGACAATCGCCAAGGCACTTGATGATGATGATGCCGATGATAAAAAATCTTAGGAAGCGATCGGAAAATTGTAGCTCTGAAATTATAAACAAATCATACTGATATCATGAATTACGTGAACAGACTATGGCCATCCATTTCATCCAGTGAGGTTGAAAGTATAGAGCCGTGGGTTCTAAGATGGCTGATAAGGCCTATTTTGTCTCGAAATGTTCTTTGACAATGTGGGCAAAGAATGCTTAACGCTCCAGGAGGAGGATCTCATGCAGTGGTTTTTGATTTTTTTTTCCAGCCTTTTTTTCACAGCTCTTGCAGTCCTGTTTACTTCACAGGTGACTACACCCTTGGGTACGCCACGAATTTCGGTCTTTGGCAGCAGTCTCAGCAATGTCGTGATGAATTTCAAAAGCCTAATTAGCATTTACTATCTCTTTATACATTTATAATCAACCGTTTTGCCTGTCTGTCTAATTTATTTATAACCATCATTTTTGCCGATATGTATACAAAATTCACAATTACTATAATTACTAATATAATATTATAATAATCATTCCGCCAGTTTGCCTAACTTATGTATTGTAAAAACTATTTGTTTAAAGATCCCAAAAGATTTGCCAATATGTTAGAGGTTGTAGATATATTTGACTTGCTATTAGCTTTCCCTATTACCATTGAAAATTGAAATCGTGCAACATTTTGCTAATTGTGTCTATGTCAGCAAGACATTATTGATCTGAAACTGGAAGTCATTGCGGCAGTTATTGTAGTATATTATATTCCGTTGTTTCAAACGAACTATTTCTTCATCAGTTTCCGTAGTGTAGTGGTTTTCACATCCGCCTAACACGCGGAAGGTCCTGGGTTCAAGCCCCAGCGGAAACATTTTCCTTTTTTCCTCTCTTTGTTGCAAAGGAAGCCAGAAAATAAATGTGTACGTTTATTCCTAACATACTCGCATATTCTCGTTCTGTGCCCATCGTTCCCTGATATTTTAAGTGGAAGCCGGTTTTATTATTTTTCAGGAACTTAAAATTAACTTATTAGATACTGCAGTAAAATGGTGAAAAGACGCGAGTGAACGGAAGTGTGGATTTTAAGAATACAGTGGATAGAGAAGAAAACAAATATTGAGATACTGATATATGCAGCCTATTAAAAGAGGTGTGAGACAGGGATGTGTAATGTCTCCAGATCTTTTTTCCCTATACAGTGAAAATATTTTCAGGAATGTAGAAGACATAAATGGAATCATCATTGGAGAACGAAACATCAATAACATTAGATATGCAGATGATACAGTATTGATTGCAGACAATGAGCAGGATTTCCAACAATTAGTAGATGCGGTTGTTGCACACAGTGAACAACTGGTGTTAGAATTAAATTGTAAAAAGACACAGATTATGGTCGTCACTATGAAGAAAGAAATACCACAATGTAATATACAAGTAAATGGGAATATTCTTCAACAAGTGTATAGGTACATTCATCCTGGAGCAGTCATAATATCTGACCTTGAAGAGATTAGAACAAGAATCGCCATGGCGAAAGTAGCCTTTAGCAAAATGACAAACATACTGACCAATAAAAAGATATCAATTGAAACGAGAAAAAGAGTGTTGAGGTGCTACATAGAGCCTGTACTTTTTTATGGATGTGAAACTTGGACATTGAGCAGTCAAGCTGAAAAACATCTGATGGCTGTATTAATGTGGTT